>CM069456.1:66838768-67011781 GCA_035610835.1 Ophiura sarsii
TGCGCCAAACAAAAATTTCTTATCTTGCCCCCCCCCCCCCCCCCCCCCCCCCCCACCTGAAAAAAACCAAGCTACGCCACTGGTATTAATCCCTTTTGAATCCTACCTGTCCTTTTACAATAATTCTGATTGGTTAATTACATGGTATGTTTATTTGAACAACCAATCAAAACGCAGCATCTGAATGTTTCATCCTAATCTCTAACTCATATACCACAATGCATCCAATTGGTTCAATAAAGGCATACTGTAAGAGTGGGTATTTTCGAGCGTGTAATTGTTTGCGCTTTGCTCATTTTGTCCAATTTTGTTTAATTTAATTTTCGCGATTATGAGCTTCCTTACATAGACCTACATGCAGACTAAATCTATTGGTGCATTTTTATTTTTGTCCTTTTACAATATTTCTGATTGGTTAATTACGTGGTATGTTTATTTGAACAACCAATCAAAGCACAGCATCTTTATAACCAATTATTATTCCTGTGTCTTTATGGACAGGATGAATGCAGGGCATTGTGGCAGCCTTTGAATGCTACCTGTCCTTTTAAAATATTTCTGATTGGTTAAATACATGTTATTTTTATTTGAACAACCAATCAAAACACAGCATCTTTATTACCAATTATTATTTCTGTATCTCTATGGACAGGATGAATACGGGGCACCTGGCATTGTGGCAGCCTTTGAATGCTACCTGTCCTTTTACAATATTTCTGATTGGTTAATTCCGTGGTATGTTTATTTGAACAACCAATCAAAGCACAGCATTTTTATAACCAATTATTATTCCTGTGTCTTTAAGGACAGGATGAATGCCGGGCACCTAGCATTGTGGCAGCCTTTGAATCCTACCTGTCCTTTTACAATATTTCTGATTGGTTAATTCCGTGGTATGTTTATTTGAACAACCAATCAAAACACAGCATTTTTATAACCAATTATTATTCCTGTGTTTTTAAGGACAGGATGAATGCCGGGCACCTAGCATTGTGGCAGCCTTTGAATGCTACCTATCCTTTTACAATATTTCTGATTGGTTAATTCCGTGGTATGTTTATTTGAACAACCAATCAAAGCACAGCATTTTTATAACCAATTATTATTCCTGTGTCTTTAAGGACAGGATGAATGCCGGGCACCTAGCATTGTGGCAGCCTTTGAATCCTACCTGTCCTTTTACAATATTTCTGATTGGTTAATTCCGTGGTATGTTTATTTGAACAACCAATCAAAACACAGCATTTTTATAACCAATTATTATTCCTGTGTCTTTAAGGACAGGATGAATGCCGGGCACCTAGCATTGTGGCAGCCTTTGAATGCTACCTGTCCTTTTACAATATTTCTGATTGGTTAATTCCGTGGTATGTTTATTTGAACAACCAATCAAAACACAGCATTTTTATAACCAATTATTATTCCTGTGTCTTTAAGGACAGGATGAATGCCGGGCACCTAGCATTGTGGCAGCCTTTGAATGCTACCTGTCCTTTTACAATATTTCTGATTGGTTAATTCCGTGGTATGTTTATTTGAACAACCAATCAAAACACAGCATTTTTATAACCAATTATTATTCCTGTGTCTTTAAGGACAGGATGAATGCCGGGCACCTAGCATTGTGGCAGCCTTTGAATGCTACCTATCCTTTTACAATATTTCTGATTGGTTAATTCCGTGGTATGTTTATTTGAACAACCAATCAAAGCACAGCATTTTTATAACCAATTATTATTCCTGTGTCTTTAAGGACAGGATGAATGCCGGGCACCTAGCATTGTGGCAGCCTTTGAATGCTACCTATCCTTTTACAATATTTCTGATTGGTTAATTCCGTGGTATGTTTATTTGAACAACCAATCAAAACACAGCATCTTTATAACCAATTATTATTCCTGTGTCTTTAAGGACAGGATGAATGCCGGGCACCTAGCATTGTGGCAGCCTTTGAATGCTACCTATCCTTTTACAATATTTCTGATTGGTTAATTCCGTGGTATGTTTATTTGAACAACCAATCAAAGCACAGCATTTTTATAACCAATTATTATTCCTGTATCTTTAAGGACAGGATGAATGCCGGGCACCTAGCATTGTGGCAGCCTTTGAATGCTACCTATCCTTTTACAATATTTCTGATTGGTTAATTCCGTGGTATGTTTATTTGAACAACCAATCAAAGCACAGCAATTTTATAACCAATTATTATCCTGTGTCTTTAAGGACAGGATGAATACGGGGCACCTGGCATTGTGGCAGCCTTTGAATGCTACCTATCCTTTTACAATATTTCTGATTGGTTAATTCCGTGGTATGTTTATTTGAACAACCAATCAAAGCACAGCATTTTTATAACCAATTATTATTCCTGTGTCTTTAAGGACAGGATGAATGCCGGGCACCTAGCATTGTGGCAGCCTTTGAATGCTACCTATCCTTTTACAATATTTCTGATTGGTTAATTCCGTGGTATGTTTATTTGAACAACCAATCAAAACACAGCATCTTTATAACCAATTATTATTCCTGTGTCTTTAAGGACAGGATGAATGCCGGGCACCTAGCATTGTGGCAGCCTTTGAATGCTACCTATCCTTTTACAATATTTCTGATTGGTTAATTCCGTGGTATGTTTATTTGAACAACCAATCAAAGCACAGCATTTTTATAACCAATTATTATTCCTGTATCTTTAAGGACAGGATGAATGTCGGGCACCTAGCATTGTGGCAGCCTTTGAATGCTACCTATCCTTTTACAATATTTCTGATTGGTTAATTCCGTGGTATGTTTATTTGAACAACCAATCAAAGCACAGCATTTTTATAACCAATTATTATTCCTGTGTCTTTAAGGACAGGATGAATACGGGGCACCTGGCATTGTGGCAGCCTTTGAATGCTACCTATCCTTTTACAATATTTCTGATTGGTTAATTCCGTGGTATGTTTATTTGAACAACCAATCAAAGCACAGCATTTTTATAACCAATTATTATTCCTGTGTCTTTAAGGACAGGATGAATGCCGGGCACCTAGCATTGTGGCAGCCTTTGAATGCTACCTATCCTTTTACAATATTTCTGATTGGTTAATTCCGTGGTATGTTTATTTGAACAACCAATCAAAACACAGCATCTTTATAACCAATTATTATTCCTGTGTCTTTAAGGACAGGATGAATGCCGGGCACCTAGCATTGTGGCAGCCTTTGAATGCTACCTATCCTTTTACAATATTTCTGATTGGTTAATTCCGTGGTATGTTTATTTGAACAACCAATCAAAGCACAGCATTTTTATAACCAATTATTATTCCTGTATCTTTAAGGACAGGATGAATGTCGGGCACCTAGCATTGTGGCAGCCTTTGAATGCTACCTATCCTTTTACAATATTTCTGATTGGTTAATTCCGTGGTATGTTTATTTGAACAACCAATCAAAGCACAGCATTTTTATAACCAATTATTATTTCTGTATCTCTATGGACAGGATGAATACGGGGCACCTGGCATTGTGGCAGCCTTTGAATGCTACCGGTCCTTTTACAATATTTCTGATTGGTTAATCCTGTGGTATGTTTATTTGAACAACCAATCAAAGCACAGCATTTTTATAACCAATTATTATTCCTGTATCTTTAAGGACAGGATGAATGCCGTGCACCTAGCATTGTGGCAGTCTTTGAATGCTACCTATCCTTTTACAATATTTCTGATTGGTTAATTCCGTGGTATGTTTATTTGAACAACCAATCAAAACACAGCATCTTTATAACCTATTATTATTTCTGTATCTCTATGGACAGGATGAATACGGGGCACCTGGGATTGTGGCAGCCGTTAGTGTGAATGGACAGTGTCTGTGGAGTGAAGGTAAATAGAACTTGTTACAGTTTGATCAGTTCAAAATTAGCGACGCCTCATTCCAGCCGCGAATGAATACAGAAGGACGAGGGTGCACATGAAGGCAACAAGTGCACCGTGCATCATATGCGTGTCGCGAGCGTGTGCGTGTGGCCATAATCATGTGTGTGCGTTTGGATTACTTTTGCATGGAGAGATAAAACCAAATATTTCTCGCAATTTGGAACTGATTAAACTATAGAAACGAGGCACGGTGAATTTACTGAAGTCAAGGCCTGGAAATAGCCCCTGCCCACCCGCCCATAGCGGGTAACTTTGTATCGGGCTTGTAACTTTTGCATCAGGTGGGTGAAGATATAGAAGGACCTGCCAGTCGGGCAAACATTTTCAAACTCACAGTGTAAGTGAGTTACACTGGCTAGTGTAAGTGAGTTACACTGGCTGGTTGAATTTCTGTCAGACTGGTTAAAAAAATCTAAGGTTCTGTTTCGAAGTCAATCAATTGTATCCATGTTGGCCATGGTTAAACTCTGACGTAGAGAACCGAGTGCTATGTGTGCTGTCATCAGCCGTTCACCGTATACAGTCATAAAAAAAGTAACTTACCCGGTAATAAATGTGACCTGTCACGTCAAAATGGACCCATATGTTTACCAGATACCCATAATTTTCCTACACATTTGACAGATTTCCGCTATAGGTTTGCACTGCGTAAGACACTCATTTTTTGGTCATTCTTAATGAATGCACAATAAAACTGTTACCAACTTATGACCCTATTATATCCTATCATCGTGTAGGCCTGGGTTATTCCGATGTAGAGAACCGAGTCCCGTGCACGCCCTCAACCGTTCATCGTATAGCAAGCATCAGTAAATCGTTCACAATGGTCGCTGTCGCCAAGCTTATGGAAGAAGAAAAGCTTGACATCGACAAAGTTGTCCAGGAATATGTGCCTAAATTTCCTGAAAAGACTTGGGAAGGAGAAAAGGTATGTGAAATGAAATTTCAGAACAGAAGTGAAAAGCGAAATTTTAGCAAAATAAATCCAGAATATCCTGTCTTCAGGATTCATCGCTTTTCTGTTTTTGGCCCCTCAGCATGTATAAATAAAAACTGCCCTACGGTTATGCATAGAAAGTATTGCTTTATACATGTTCAGTGACAAGATCACTATCAAGGTTTTGAGTGATGGGTTAGGCCCTTGAACATGTTTAAAACAGACTGCCCAAAGGTTATACAGGGGAAGCATTACTTTACATCATCAACACACAACGAAAAAGAAGGTCTTTCACATGTGAACATGTGACTTGAAAGAAATCATATGACCTCTCAAAGTCATATGATCAATGTGTCACCTGTTCTATTAGACCGGCGTATTGGGATATTTTACTGTCTCTGTGCGGCCAGAAAACCGGTCTACTAGGTTCAAAGGGTTTAAACCAGTACATGATGCATTAGAAGTGAAAAAACTGGCTATAAATATACCTTTGTTCATGACATTATAAGGATTACAAAATATTATCTATTGCTTTTGATTATCACAGGAGAAAATACTGATGTTAATGTTGCCATTTATTATGTTTTAGGTGAAAATAACGACACGGCAACTGTTATCCCATATGAGTGGCCTCAGACATTACAATAGAGAGTACATCAAATCCAATCAACATAAATCAACAAAAAACGATAACACTCCACCAAATATGGAATCAAATGACAAATCTGTCCCATCCGCAGACAATTCAGCACAGAAAAAAGATAAGAAAAATCAGTCAAACATGGGGGCAAAAGACCAATCCGCTTCAACGGAAAAATCGGACAAGAAAAAGGATGAATCGAAGATGAGCGATTCGGAGAAGAAGGGAGATGAGAGGTTTCGGGAGTTTTATGTGGCGGGTAATTGCGACAGTGTTACAAGGGCGCTTGATATTTTCAAGGACGATCCTTTGGTCCACCCACCTGGTAAGTAAGGGAAAAGGGGATTTTTTTTTAAATTTCAATTTTTTAAATAAATATTATTTAGGGAATGAAAACCGTGTTTCTAAAGGCAGGTGCTGTTCTAGTCGTATGAAGCAAACAGAGGCAATTTTATGGGCTCACAAGGAACAGAAAGGTGAATGTGGATTTACGACATATTGTTGACAAATCCTAAAAGCTAGAATGCCTGCTCAGATCAATTATGAACTAAGTAAAGTAAAAGTAAAAGTAAAGACTCGCGCCGAGCAAAGCTCGCGCTCGGAGTGCCCATCTCTCTTTCATTTTCGTTTGGGCCAGACTCCCCCATGTAATATTTGGCTGTGGGGGGTTCGCCACTCCTCCCGCACAGCGAGTCTGTTTTAGTTTCCAACATGACTTAATGCCGGTACCAAATTATACACCTGGGTGAAGCGTGGCAAGTGCGGTAAAGTGCCTTGCCCAAGGACACAACACGCTGGCACCAACGGGGCTCGAACCCACAACCTTTGTATTGTGGAGCGAGGGTGAATCCGTTGGACCACGCGTGCCCGACTAGATTATGAACTTAACTTATTATATAGGGTGTGATCCTGTAACAGTTGCATCCTTAGTGTAGGGTCAGTCTATCTGGTTTTTATTATAAACCAATGAAACGGTACAGAATTTCAAAATTTTAAAAGTAAATTATTGGAAGAATAATATCAAGACTTAACAAATATGTAAAAATCCTTTTTTAGATAATTGTCAAAATAATCTAATTCAGGGTCCATTGGGCCTCTAGAACCTTTGTTTTTTAAGTAAGTTATTGGAAGAAAAATATCAAGATTTTACAAATATGTAAAAATCCGTTTTTAGATAATTGTCAAAATGAGCAAATTCAGGGTCCATTGGGCCTGTAAAACCTTTGTTTTTTAAGTGTGTTATTGGATGAAAAATATCAAGATTTTACAAAAAATGTAAAAATCACTTTTTAACTAATTGTCAAAATGAGCAAATTGAGGGTCCATTGGACCTGTAGAACCTTTGTTTCCATTAAAATCCTTTGTAACACATCAATGTATCAAGTTTAAAAATACCTCACAGTATCTTACACAGACACTGAGTCAGACAGTATCACTATTCCTCTCACAGGTTCCAAATTTCTGTACACAACCTATGGCTGGACACTGATCAGTGCTGTGGTAGAGGCTGCTGGCGGAAGACCCTTCCTGAAGCAAATGGCGGATATCTTTAAAGACCTAGACATGGTGCATACAGTTCCTGATGAACATATACCAATCATATATAACAGAGCAAGGTAAAGAGGAGTACTTGGGTGGGAGAGGGAGGGGTAGAAGGAGGGGGAGGGGGCAGTTGCCAGTGTTGTGACCAATTGAGAGGGAGAAGAGGTGGGGGAAGAGGGAAGGGGTAGAGAGAGAGAGAGAGAGAGAGGAGGAAGAGGGGGGGGGGGGCAGTTGCCAGTGTTGTGACCAAGTGAGAGGGGGAAGAGGTGGGGGAAGAGGGAGGGGGTAGAGAGAGAGAGGATGAGAGAGGAGTAAGAGGGAGGGGGGGGGGAGGGGCAGTTGCCGGTGTTGTGACCAAGTGAGAGGGAGAAGAGGGAAGGGGTAGAGAGAGAGAGAGAGAGAGGAGGAAGAGGGGGGGGGGCAGTTGCCGGTGTTGTTGACCAAGTGAGAGGGAGAAGAGGGAAGGGGTAGAGAGAGAGAGAGAGAGAGGAGGAAGAGGGGGGGGGGGCAGTTGCCAGTGTTGTGACCAAGTGAGAGGGGGAAGAGGGAGGGGGTAGAGAGAGAGAGAGAGGATGAGAGAGGGGTAAGAGGGAGGGGGGAAGGGGCAGTTGCCGGTGTTGTGACCAAGTGAGAGGGAGAAGAGGTGGGGAAAAAAGGGAGGGGGTAGAGAGAAGAGTAAGAGGGAGGGGGAGGGGGCAGTTGCCAGTGTTGTGACCAAGTCACTGAACCTCAACGAGTCACAAGTCAAGAGGTGGCTCAAGTAAAGTCAAGTCTTTCTTAATTAGCCCACCCCCCAAAAAAGGTTTGTGTTGCCTCACAAGGCCTGCCGGATTTTTAGTTATGTTATTATACCAAATCAACCATTTTATACCTATTATTTCAGTCAACATGTGTGAAGATACTAAGGAAAGCGCATAATGGCTGTATTTTCGGCATAATTCTGTTATACCCTACACACCAACATCGGTAGTTCTTAAAAATCATGCACTATAAGGGTATAACAGAATTACTCCGTATTCTCTACATGTACCCAATGGTGAATATTTTCTTGAAGTACACATCCATATAAAAAAAAATCATACTTGATTCTAGAACAAAAACTGGTTGAAAGAATGGAATATCCACATATTAGATTGTATATTGAATTAAAAGACAACGATGGAGAGAATGAGACAAAATAAAAACAATTTACTATAGTTGCATTTTCTTTTTTGTGCATGGAGTACAAACCCTAGCTTGTTGTATGGTTTTCTGGGTTTCGTTGGCTTTTTACACACATTTATAAACCGGAGGATAGGTAAAAATAGTGTAGAAACTATTCCCTATATGTTCTGATAATTATTAACCCTAACCTCCTTAGTCACATTTTGAAGAATTATTTTTTCAACGACAAAAACGCGGACAAAAAGAGTGGCGCCGCCACCGGGGCTCGAACCCACAACCTCTCGGTTGCAAGATGAACGCTCTACCAGTGCGCCACCGGGGCCAACCATACTCGGGCCAGTGTATTGGCCCGACTATGTTAAGCAATGTAGCCTGGGGCCATTATTTCATCGAAAAAGTGCCACGCCAGCTGGCACAGACAGACTTTACTGTGGACATTTGCGGCATTGAGGATGGTTAGGGTTAATCAAGCTTGTTCAGGTCTCTTCTGTGTTAACGAAAGTATCTTAGGCACAATCAAATGCATTTTGACTACATTTCGTTTAGACTCAACTTCATCAAGCAAGTTTAGCACCAGACCCAGAGTCATGTCAAACAAAGTCTTTTGGGATAGTGACTTGAGTCAAGTCAGGTGACTTGGATAAGTGACTTGTGTCATCATCATCATCATCATCATCAGGGTATAGATCGCTCCCTTGAGAGGAACCCCTCCCTAGAATGCCTACACAGACTTCTGTTTCTGGTTAGTCTTGACCATGTAGTGCCCAGCTGTCGGGTAAGGTCGTCTCTCCAGCGTGTTTTGGGGCGTCCACGTTTACGGGTCCAATTTCTTGGAGTCCACTCTGTTGCTCTGACTGTCCACCGGTTATCTGCTAGCCGTGCAATGTGTCCTGCCCATCTGTGTTTCGCCATCCTGATGTTATCGATGATGTCGCTGACACCTGTCTGTTGTCGAATCCAGGTGTTACGCTATTGGTCGCGAAGGTTAATGCCCAGCATTATGCGCTCCATCTTGTACTGAGCCACTGCAAGCTTCTCTAACATGGTGTTGGTCAGTGCCCATGTCTCACTACCATAAGTCATTACTGGAAGAACGTACTCATTTAGGACCTTCCTCTTGATCTTCATACTGGTCTTACTTGTGTCAAGTGATATAATATAGTGAATTAAAGTCCAAGTCAAGTCATTAACTTCGAGCCGTCATAACACTGGCAGTTGCACCTCCACACGATATTTGGACATAAAGCAATCATTCAGAAATGAGTGCAGTTTGTCATCGAAACCCCACATTTTGCTTAATAACTTCAATGATATCACCTGAGACTAGTATACCGTAGTCACGGGGAAAATATGCTGTTTCCCTCAAGTGCCACAAAACATGAAGTAAGGTCGTTCGGTCGATTTTCCTTTCTTTTCTTTTTTTCTTTCTTCTTTTTTGCTGACAAATATTAGTGATAAGATTAGATTAGAAAAAATTGGTAATGTCAATTTGACTAATGTTTCTAGTGTGATACTATACTATACTAAAAGCAATCTATTCAAGCAAACTTATGCACACTTCAAGCAGAAAATAGTCATATTTTGACAAATAGGGTAAAATTTAAATCCTAAAAGAGAAGAAATTGCAACCCTGATTTTTGAGATTTTAGGGTTGGTCACCGAGGGCAACACAACAACATTTTATTGCCTAACACTGACAAAGAACGTAGAAGAGGTTATTTTTAAATCTTTTAAAATGTTTTCAGTCAACTTGCCAAAATGTATCGGTAAATGTGTTTTGACCCGTAAAATCCAATTTGCAGAACCAAAACCACATGTAAACTGAGTAAAATATTGCTACAATTTATTCATGAAGCTTACATACTGTAGAACCGCTTTATTTTGCAAGGGATTTGATTTCATGAATTCCACGAGGGATGTGGATTCAAACAAAAATTATACACCTGTGACACTGAACATTTTGCTTTGAAAGTAACCGGAAAATTGTCAGAGTTGCAAAATTAAATGCCCCCCTAAAAAGCAGTAATTTTAAATTCGTGAAATGAAGTATCCGCAAAATTTTAAGTATAGCTTTACAAAATCTGTATTTTGTTGTTCAATTTCAATAAGTTGGCGAGTAATTTTAAAACTAAAAATTAGGTCTATAACATGAAATTAAAAAATCATTTTTTCTTTTTTGGAGACAACTGGTCTGTTTGATGTGATTGGTTATGTGACTTGTCACATCAAAACAAACCCCTTGTTGGTTATCCTAGTTTCTATGAAGTAAAATGTCTGGAAAAATATAAAGAAATTAAAAGGAACTGTTAAGATTCTATTCATCTTATTTCCTGATTCTTAAGGCTAAATTTCAATTATGAGGTATTAATTTAAAACTTGTTAATTGCATGTATTGATGATGTTAAAATCAGACATTTGATAAGACCCCAATAGGTATATGTGTTGATGTGATGGGTCACATATAACAACTCACTGAGTTAACAAATGTTGAGCGCGTCAGCCTATAAACCAAAAGAGGACTTCCCCCTGTCAAATCTATGACACTAATATACCTATACCTTGTGTGACTACAATTTCAGCTATCGCACTCCCCCCAGTATATAGACTTTCGGTGTATTCGAAGCCGTCTTTATCCATCACACGACCCAACACCATCAGCAGATCAGTTGTCTGATGTAAGTGTGATGGTTTCTCATGCAATGCCGCAGCAGTAAAACACAAGTTCCTGAATTAGCGGAATTAATAATATTATTGAACATTCATCATTATATAATTGTATTTTGACGAATTTATTCTTTTAAATTTCAGGGGTTATTCCTATAACAAATGTGGCCGTCTAGTAAACACGCCACACGTTAACCTATCCTTAAAGTGGGCCGGTGGAGGATACTTATCGACGGTCAATGATCTGATCAAGTTTGGAAATGCTATGCTATACAGCTATCAGTACACCGCTAGCCATAAAGGTGAGATCAAATTTGCTAAGAGAAGAAAACAAGATGTTTTTTTCTAAATAATGTTTAGAAAATAATATCTCACATTTTATTGTGAGACAATTTTTTTTTGGACAACTATTATACAGCCCTTTTATGGCAAAAGGATGTATCTTTTATGTACTTTCCTAATGATATACTTCCTTTTAATATAGATTATGTTAACTTGGTTCAATAATCCTCACTTAGGAAAAGGTTGCAACTTGTAAAGACAATAAAAGTAATATACTGCCTTTTACCACTACATGATTTATGGAGAAAAAAGCTAACTTTGAACATGTTAAAAGGAAGTATATTGTTAGAAAACTACATATAAGATACATTCTTTTGCCATAAAAGGGCTGTATAGTATATATACTGGGGAATGCTCCATATATTTACCAGAGACCCATCATTTTCCCTACATATTTGACAAATTTTGCTCAAATGTCTGTGAAAAACAGCAAATTTAAGGATTTTAGACTAATAAATTTACCAAAAATGGCTATGAGGAAATTGTTTGGTTTAAAAGACAACTAAACTCCTCAACAACAAAAAATCGAACAGTTTTTTAATCACCAATTTTCCGGATATGTTGTAATTTACCATATTGTGTTTGTTCTTTACGAAAAGCTGTTGTGTTCCTATTTTCAACGATACCTCATTTGTAGCAATCACTTTTTTCTTGAGAACATGGGGAGGTCACAATCTGAACGTGACAAAATTGCCAAAAGAATAACTGTGTTGTCTGATCACTGAAGTGTTACATTGACAACTGCAGTGAAGAGTGGTGCACTATGACTTTTGAGCGCTAATAGTGATTATTTTGGCACATTCAGATTGTGACCTCCCCATGTTCTCAAGCAAGTTGCTGATGGGCACTGAAACAAGTGATTGCTACAAATGAGCTATCGTTAGAAAGAGGAACACATCAGCTTTTTATAGAAAGGAAACACAATATGATTACATTACAAAATATCCGGAAAATTAGTGATTCAGCAGACTGTCCAAACTGTTTTTGAGGAGTTTAGTTAGAACCGTCGATAAACACAGATTAAACAATTAGCTAACAAAGGTAGCATTCTAGAGACTTTAAAGGCATATTATGTGATCTTTTCGCCCTCTATTCATTATTTGTTTTAGAAAGTGTAAATTTCTTGCAGATTTCTGATCATAATTACTTCAAAAACATGGTTTTTAGACTGAAAATAGAGTGAAAATCAACTACAATCTATTTTCTACTCTCAACTCAACTGATTTTGAAGTAATTAGGGATCGCATTGCTCTGTAACTCGGAACATATGTATGATTTATGATCAGAAATGTAAATCTGCAAGATAATCTGCTTTCTAAAAGAAATCATAAATAGAGGGAGCCCCCTGGTAAATGATCACATAATATGCCTTTAAACAAATGTATTGCACAGGTATTTTTCCACATAAACCGGGGGAAATGGTTCACTTAAACACTGTATGTCAAGAAGTTTCCATTTAAACAATTAGGATTGAAACCTGTCAAGCCAAAAGTGACTTAAAAATGACTTTGAAAAACTGACAAGCAAAAATAAAAAGTCAATCACTTTGTGAGAAACCGTTAAGCAAAAAACGACAGTCAAATCAACTTTTTTTGAGGTAAAAACACCACTTAAGGGAAGTGTCAACCCTATTATTTTGATGATCAACTTTTGCTTCTAAATTTGAGAATATTGAATAAAAGTACATAAAAGTATACATTTAAAGAAAGGACATTTGATAAGGAATCAGATGGTGATATCAATGGGATAATACTAAATTTGAAGAAATGAACCAAAAACCGATTTATTTTTTTCACCCCAAATTTTTCACAGCATATCTATAAAAAGAAAATAGTAATTTGTTCTAATATAATTTATTTTAAACAAGACAATTTTGTCTAGGATTAATTTTTTTCTTTTTCCAAAATAAGGCTTAGATTTGGAAATATTGCTAAAAACGTTGGAAAAGTGTAAAAGTCATGTTTTTTTGCATACATATCGCTAGAAATGGATGCATATCTCCAGTTTTAAATCAATAATCGAAAAAATGACAAATTTGCTCCTAGCGCTGAAAGTCCTCTACACAATGGTAGTAAAAGCTTACCTGATATATACTTGATATATTTTTAGTTAGGAAGCACTGCGCAACAAGTCTGAAAGACTTATCCCTTAGAATGACTTATCCATTAGACTTGTCTGTGTGGCTCATGGTACTATTTTCCAATACCAAACGGACAAATACCTATGAAATTTCAACTGATACCAATATAAAAATGCCCATGTCCAATAGAATGAAACAGAACCCATCGGATAAATAGGCCATCGATTTATATTGATCTACTTATCAAGCCATTATGTTAAAGAGTCGTAAACTTGGATATTAAGTAGCGCCACTTGAAATATCACAATGGGTGTCAGCAGTCGGTACGGACCAATTGATAAACCCTAATAAAGTTGTTTTGACCAGTACACGATGTTTGGACGCTTGGTAGTCATGGTAGTGAAAGATTATACCGAGCTGGCTAGGCTATTTCGTTTTTCAAATGCTTTATCAGTGACTATGTTAGATAATTAGTCTAAACAATAAAAAAAAATCTTGTTTTTGTTTTCTGGTTTCCCCCAGTGATAAATTTCGCCTCCTCTATTACTGTAAAACCGTCAGTTATTTTACATTTTGCTAGCCTATCAACATGATCAAGACAAAACACGCTCCCGTGAACTTAGTAAATGTCAAACATAATTATTGCATTTCATTCGGATATTTAAAGAATAGACGAGATAAACGTTATAATGTTGACTTGGTATCCTTTTTATTATTGCGTACGCTACTAAATTATATACATGAACAACCACTTTGAAATCACTTGAATTCGCAAACAGAATAATAATAATAATAATAAAGGTTTTCCCGGCGAATTTCACACTATACATGTTCAATTAAATAACAATTGCGTATAACTTTCCACGCGGCAATTAGTTTTACCATTACAAAACAGATCTTTAAGAAACTTTTCACAACTTTTAAAGTCTCTCTTAAGAATTACTGAACCAATACTAGGAAAGTGTGTACAACTTGTAATGCACTTCTCATAATTATTCCGATATGGTGACCGTGACATTAAATAATGTTGACATTTTTTTAACATTTTGTGAAGTTTAGTAGGATTGTCGTCTGCAAACGGTACCGCTTGGAAAATGTTCAGATTATTTTGAAATAAGCAAAGTTATTCTCTCGTCTGTTCATCCGGGCTGTTATTCTAACGTTGGTACCTTCAAAAATATTAATGATTTTTTTAATTTTAAATCAATAAAAATGGTATAAAATGTTCGTCACACATATAGATATTATGTTTTATGAGAGGAATCGTCCATAGCCATAGCAGTACAAGAAAAAAGAAAAATCTAGTGACATTCAATATTTCACGTTAAACCAAAATAACACGTCCCACGCGCGTGGATTATTTGAAGCGTAATTTGTATCCATTTTTTGCAAAACTTTGAAAAAAACACCTTATTTTTAAAAATGTTTTTCTAAGGGTTTCCCTCCATCAATGTCCATGTCCTTTGGATATAATTGAGAACACTACATGCGAATTCATGAACAACAAGAATGACAATGATATCTTATCTCATCTCTGAATAAATAGAGGTCAAAGTTCAACAAATTAAGCGTAATTTGTATCCATTTTTTGCTAAACTTTGAAAAACGACATATTTTTAAAAATGTTTTTCTAAGAGTTCCTTTCAATCAATGTCCATGTCCTTTGAATATAATAGAGAACACAAAATGCAAATTGATTAACAACAAGAATGACAATAATATCTTATCTCATCTCTGTATAAATAGAGGTCAAAGTTCAATTTCTTTTTTAAATGGTATTTTTTGCTATTTTCGACGTATAATACGATTGAAAAAACATATAAATTAAAACATTAGAAACATAAAAAAGTAATGAACGACATCCCTAGAGTATGCAGACTCTTATTCGGACCCGTTATTTACCATAGCAGTACAAGAAAAAAGAAAAATCTAGTGACATTCAATATTTCACGTTAAACCAAAATAACACGCCCACGAGCGTGGATTATTTGAAGCGTAATTTGTATCCATTTTTTGCAAAACTTTGAAAAAACCCTTATTTTTAAAAATGTTTTTTTAAGGGTTCCCTTCTATCAATGTCCATGTCCTTTGAATATAATTGAGAACACTAAATGCGAATTCATGAACAACAAGAATGACAATGATATCTTATCTCATCTCTGAATAAATAGAGGTCAAAGTTCAACAAATTAAGCGTAATTTGTATCCATTTTTTGCTAAACTTTGAAAAACGACATATTTTTAAAAATGTTTTTCTAAGAGTTCCTTTCAATCAATGTCCATGTCCTTTGAATATAATGGAGAAAACAACATGCGAATTGATTAACAACAAGAATGACAATGATATCTTATCTCATCTCTGTATAAATAGAGGTCAAAGTTCAATTTTTTTTTTTAAATGGTATTTTTTGCTATTTTCGATGTATAATACGATTGAAAAAACATATAAATTAAAACATTAGAAACATAAAAAAGTAATGAACGACATCCCTAGAGTATGCAGACTCTTATTCAGACCCGTTATTTACCATAGCAGTACAAGAAAAAAGAAAAATCTAGTGACATTCAATACTTCACGTTAAACCAAAATAACACGCCCCACGCGCGTGGATTATTTGAAGCGTAATTTGTATCCATTTTTTCCAAAACTTTGAAAAAAACCTTATTTAAAAAAATGTTTTTCTAAGGGTTTCCTTCCATCAATGTCCATGTCCTTTGGATATAATTGAGAACACTACATGCGGATTCATGAACAACAAGAATGACAATGATATCTTATCTCATCTCTGAATGAATAGAGGTCAAAGTTCAACAAATTAAGCGTAATTTGTATCCATTTTTTGCTAAACTTTGAAAATGACATATTTTTTAAAATGTTTTTCTAAGAGTTCCTTTCAATCAATGTCCATGTCCTTTGAATATAATGGAGAACACAACATGCGTAAAAAACATATAAATTAAAACATTAGAAACATAAAAAAAGTAATGAACGACATCCCTAGAGTATGCAGACTCTTATTCAGACCCGTTATTTACCATAGCAGTACAAGAAAAAATGAAAATCTAGTGACATTCAATATTTCACGTTAAACCAAAATAACAGGCCCCACGCGCGTGGATTATTTGAGGCGTAATTTGTATCCATATTTTTTTGCTAAACTTTGAAAAACGACTTATTTAAAAAAATGTTTTTCTAAGGGTTCATTTCAATTAATTTCCATGTCCTTTGACTACAATCGAGAACACAAAATGCGAATTCATGAACAACAAGAATGACAATGATATCTTATCTCATCTCTGTATAAATAAAGGTCAAATTTCAACAACAACAAAAAATTAAAAATGCATTTTTTGCTATTTTTGGCGTATAATACGATTGAAAAAACATATTAATTTTAACATTAGAAACATAAAAAAGTAATGACCGACATCCCTATAGTATGTAGACTCTTATTCCGACCTGTTATTTACCATAACAGTACAAGAAATTTAAATTTCACGTTAAACCGAATTAACACGCACCATTATGTGGCTCTTATTTGAAAATGATCTATCTCAAAATAACTGTGAAATGTAGGGGAGAAATATATTGTATCCTAATTAACTTTATTAGACATAATTATTAACATTAATAATATTTAGTCCCATCCAGGGGAAAACCAATACTTCACAATAATAGGCCTAAACTAAAATGACACCCGGGCCGCGTGTGGTTTTAAATAATGATAACTCGAATTTTGTTGCGTTCAGGCGTCGTCTGTTGGCTGATGTTATCTAGAGGAAATAGTTAAACAACAAAAGATGTTTGTGTTCTTTTGGTGTCAATACGAATAATCTGTATACACGGCACGTGATTGTACGTGTGAACTCACCAATTTAAATGGTCAACTGCACTCCATTGATAACCAGACAAGTTAATCGTTTTACGAGGCAACTACGAAACTCGCGTCGCCAAGAGTGGCCTTTCAATAGGGCTAAAATTGATTGATCAATATACGTGAAGTGCCACTTAATTGGCTCAATCGGGTAGGGTAGATTTCTTGAACGGACAAGTTTATTCTGTTTATAGAACAAGTTTTGATATTCTTAGATTGCTTTACTGGTGGGGAAGGTATAAGTTTTCATAAGTAAACGGACATGCCTTTCGAACAAGTCGAAGGGATAAGTCATTATAAGGGATAAGTCTTTCAGACTTGTTGCGCAGTGCTTCCTTATGTTGTCTGAAAATTCAAAAAATACCTTCAAATTTGATCTTCTAGAAAATGTCGATTTAGTTAAAATATTGACATTTTCCACCATTTAAAGCTAAATGTTCTCGAAATACACGGGTGTATGACCTAAAAGGAGAGTATACTGTTATGAACAATCAAAATAAACTATCAGATTCAATTTATATTGTCACAATGTGAAGAAATTGGAAGAAAACTGAAATTCAAATGATCGTAAGATTGGCCTTTGTTTACATTTTTAGGCATTGTTTTGCGCTCTTTTGTTTTTCGTGTCTTCATCGCAGATATTAAGCAGCGCATCTAGTATTACGCACGGGAAGTTTCAGCGCGCGACGCAATGATCGAACAGCTGTCGCAACATTTGAAAAGTGCGGAACTCCGCTTAATTTTCCGCCAAATAACCATGCCCCTTTTCCTGACTTAAACTTACCAAAACAACAATTTTAAATCACCCAAAAGAACGGGAAATAATCGCTTCCGATTAGTAACTTACGATGATAATGATAGAATACATATAAAATTATAAAATAATAGAGAAATATGAAATTCAATTTTTGAAACAAGTGCCGGGTTGACACTGCCCTTAAGCAAAAAATGACAGTCAAATCAACCATTTTTTGAGGTAAAAACACCACTTAAAGTGGGTCCGGATTTTAAACCTCTGAGGCACACTCCTGTCAACTGACTGTAAAATAGTTTGTTTAGTTATAATTTGATGGATTTAATTTTTTTTTTTTTGGTGTTGTTTTTTACAGACAGGAACTTACCTCCTGGGTACCTGAGACCAGAAACCATGGCAACCATCTGGAAACCCGTATCAGGCACCAAGGGATCATGGGATTCCGAATCCAAATACGCGATGGGTTGGGCCGTAACGAAACGTGACCAAACCCACGGACAATGTCGCAAAACAAGCCACCTCCTATCTCATACTGGGAGTGCTGTTGGATTCAGCAGCGTGCTACTTATAGCGCCCTCTATCAAAGACGAGGTAAACGAGAACAAAAATGAAAATGCTGGGGACAGTCCGCCCAACGGTGTGGTCGTGGCCATGATAACTAATCTGGGGGCCACGAGCCTTTACAAAACTGCCGTGAAAATTGGAGATATTTTTCGGGAAGTTTGATGAATATTGTTGTTAAGGGGGATGTGCACCTTCGCATAGCCCTCCGTACAACTGCCGTAACTTTTTCATTATTCATTTAATCTTAATAAAAGTATACATTTTTTTGCAGGAAAGGGTTCAATGAATCCAACTATGATCATGAAATTGACCATTTTGGAGAAAATTATAAAAAACATGTTTTTTGACCCATTTTAGGTTTGGAAAAGATAACTCAAAATATATTTTGTTAAATTTTGTCATACTAGTTTTATTATATTCCTCATGCAATTCCCTAGGAATCGTTTTTTTTTTAAAATTTTTACTTTATTATTTTTTGAATTACAGACCAAAAAGTGCCAAAAAACCTGTTTTTTAACCTCCAAAATCGTGAAAATCACGTGTTTTGGTAAAAAATCATATTTTTTGGCACTTTTTGTTCGATAATTCAAAAAATAATAAAGTAAAAATTAAAAAAAAAAACGATTCCTAGGGAATTGCATGAGGAATATAATTAAACTAGTATGATAAAATTTAACAAAATATATTTTGAGTTATCTTTTCCAAACCTAAAATGGGTCAAAAAACGTGTTTTTTATAATTTTCTCCCAAAATGGTCAATTTCATGATCATGGTTGGATTCATTGAACCCTTTTCTGCAAGAAAATGTATACTTTTATATAGATTTAATGAATAATAAAGAAGTTACGGCAGTTTTACGGAGGCTGTACCTGAAGGTGCACAGCCCCCTTAAGACAAGGACAAATTTGTGTTTATTTTAGATTTTTTTCCTTCTCAAATCATGTCAAATCAGCCGTTTTTTAGCCGAAAATCTGTTGAAAATTTGGTTTCACACAACAACAACAAAAAATTGGCCGAAAATCTGGCGATTTTTTTTCCTTCTCACACATTGGCCAAAAATCTGGCGAATTTTTTTTTCTCACACATTTTTAAACAAATTCCTGATTTTTGAAGAATTTGGTGACATTTTAGGTAAACAAATAAAATAAAAATTCCACTAGGCCGACCAACCCTACTTGACAGTTCTGTCCGCCCAAAAACCAGGGTGTGTTTTTTCCCGTCGCCTTGGTGTAAATTTTAAACACTTTTTAAAACTAATATAATTTATGTTGTCGCTGTTCTTTCAAAAACTTGTATGTTTTGCTGGCCCTTCAGCATGTATAGAGTAAGACTGCCCAACGGTTATGCATGGGAAGTGTTGTTTTATACATGTTAAGGGGCAAGAGCCCTAACAAGGTTTTGATAGATGTGTTTTTGGCCCTTGAACATGTTAAGAGCAGACTGACCAAGGGTTATACATAGGAAGTATACTTTATACATGCTGGAGGGCCAAATGGAGATGCAAGATTTTGACAGAACAGTGACGATTTATATATTTAACGATTGGAATTAATAATGTACTTAATCCATAATGTGAAAGATTGTCAGCTGATAAAAAAGATAGACAAAATGATGAAAAAAAGGAGGGGGGGGGGGCAATTGGGTTATGTAATAAATTGGAAATGGGCAATTATGTCTATACTACAATGTAGATCTATGTGCAAAATCTTAAAAAATATTTTTTGATACACCCTTTATATGGCATTGAGTAAACTTATATTTGACCAGCAAATTTTACATACAGTATTAGTTAGAAGTATTAGTAGAATTGTGTGTTATTATTTATCTTATAATATGGATGCAATTTAAGTCAACAGATTGTTGCATCAGGCAAAATAGGGGAGATGGGGGATAGTTGGAACATGAGGTCAGTTGGATTGTTGAGATTTCTTTCAGACGTGTGATATATTTAGAGAATAATGAATGTGTAACACCTGTTTTCATGAATTTGTTGTGAATTCAGAGGTTTTTGTTTTGGTCTGAAGAATTGTCCCGAAGGGGCGCAGCCCTGAGGGACAATTCCTTATGACCAGAACAGCAACCGAACGAACGAACGAACGTAAATGTTTTGATTCTTCACAGTTACCGACAAAACAACTGATCAAAGTCATTATCCCGATTAAAAACCGTCAATTAAAATTGTCATTTAATGATATTGACGTTACCTGACTATTAATTATTCATTAAAAAAGTTACACTTTACGGCAATTTAACAATGTTTCAAAATCATGCACGCGAACCACTCACACGTCCCTTAACTACTGCATCATGCAAATATGCCATGCGTTCATGGCATTACGCAAATTGTTTTGGTGATCGAATTTGATACGCACTATACGCGAGCGACTAATGTTTACGCGGAGGTACAAAAAGTACTTGGTTCTCCGTTCAGTGACCTGCGCTTATTTGTGCATACCAGTAAAGGACGGCATTTGATTGGGTCGCCCGTATCGCGTATATTCATGAGGTTTTGAATTACCGTATTGGTCCGAGTATAGTCCCTTGCTCAATTATAATCCCACCTCTTAACTTTTAAGAAACTCAGGAATAAAAAAAAACACCACCTTTTTTAATTCAAATTTCCATGGGTATTTCCTGGGGTTTACCGAGATATGTGTTGAAAAGCTATGACTTTTTCAACAATGCTATGACTTTTTCAACACATATCAAGTACTGGTAATAACATGTAAACCCCAGGAAATTTGAGTAAAAAAAGAAAGATTTTTCTTCTTCTTCTTTTCACATCCGATCAAAACCCCCCCCCCCCCCCCCCCCGATTCCATTCTTTTTTTCAAGTTAAAAAAACAGTAAGACTATACTCGGACCAGTACAGTAATGAGTACCACTATCCAAATCAGTAAACAAATTAGTTGCTATCAACTCAATTATATGCCAGAAAGAAATGTCAATGTTCCAACTAAACTTGTGGTCCCACTATCCCCCATATCCCCTATCTGGTTAATAAACCCTAACACCACTAAATTCCCTACAATACTACAATTAACCCTGTGTTGGTAGCTGGTAGCCCCTGCTTTTTCAGTCTGCTATTTTGTCATAGTATTAGTATGGATTCATACAAGTAGATATGAACCAATCGGAAAGCTGAAAACTTACATTTTTATTCCTCTTTTGCTCGCTCTTAAGACACCCCCCTGTTTGATTGAAAATTCAAAATCGTGAAAATGTGCATTCCAAAGCCCAAAATATTTTAAAAATGTGCATTCCAAATCCCAATTTTTCAAAAAAATGGCGGTTCTTCTTACTAAACAAATTGGGGGAAAACAGTTTTTAAGACCCTACTTTTTGGCGAAAATTAGTTCTTAAGACCCCATATTTTGTCAAAAATCCACTCCGCTCCGAAGCCCCAGTTTTTGAGACCCTGGATGGCACACCCTTTACCCAAAAATAAGTGAGCCGCCCCCATAACACTTGAATACAATATTAGTAACCCTTTGCTGGTAGCCCCATTTCTTTCTGCAATTTTACCTACAGTATTTTACCTACAGTATTGCGTCAGTGTGCTCTTTATATTTTACATACTAAGGCTATATTAAAAAATCTTTGGTCTCAAAGCTCTTCAGTTTTTCAATACCTAATGCGGAATGCTTTTTTTTTTTAAGGTTTAAAAAAAAAAAAAAAAATTGAAATTCTTGCAAAAGTGACCTTAAGTATTTAAAATGATGTGATCAATGAAAATCTGAAAAATCGGTGAAACTTGAGGATTTTGTATTGTTTTTTTGGAGAGAAAAAAAGAAGAAGATTTTTTTCTTCTTTTCTAACACGCACCAATTGACTAACCTGGTGGGAGCTTTGAGACAATTTTTTTTTTAATATAGCCTAATATTATTGTAATATATGATGGTTATCGTTACGGAGTTGGAGAAGCCAAAGAGATTGATGACTCATTTATCATACGATATAGAGAAAAGCACTTTAGGAAGTTAAGACGATATGTCTTGATAGAAAGATAAAAACCTGTTGTACGGGCCCAACCAACCCATTTTTATTTCATTTAAATAAAAAAGGAGCATTTTGAAAATCTTTTGAAATAAAAAAAGGGAAACAAAAACACATACAAAAAATATTATTTTCATTTTTGTCTCTAAAAAAATAAAATATGAATTGGTTAGGTCGGGCCCGTACGTTTTTTTCCCCTTCTCCATCGCCTTAGAATGTCTAGACAGTGAAACAACCGATAACTGCTCAGAGACAAACGATAGGTATGATAGTTCAAGATAGTACTATAAGTATGATAAATCATGATAATAGTATATATTATTATTTATATGGGCCTTCCAAACGGTACAATAAAAGTGTGTATTGTATATTGTGCATCAAGTTCCCGGATGTGCGTTCCAATATTTAAAAATATTGCCATCCAATATTTATTGTGCTGCGCAGAAGATGTGCGCGTGAGTACATAATTGCAGAGAAGGTCAGTTCGGGCTAACTTATTTGTTTTTATCAAACCAGTCTGTTATATAAATAATAATAATAATATTGAATGTCTTATTTTCGGGTGATACAAGAATATATTGCACTCGCTATAAAAATATATTCTTGTATCACCCTCAAAGCCATTCAATATTATATAAATATTTGTCAATTAAATATCTGATCTTTAACACTTTTCATGTTGCAGGCTTCTGCAGACAACATTCCAAATTTTCACAAAATGTTTCAAGAATGTCAACATTATTGAATTTATAACCATATTTGGAATCACTATAAGGAATGCATTAAAATAAGTGCAAACTTACCTAGAAATGGTTTAGTAATTCTTGAAAAAAGACTTTGAAAGTTGGAAGAGGTTTCTGAAAAATCTGTTATGGTAAAACCAATAGCCATGTGGAAAGTATCAACTCTAACAGCACCTACCTCATAATACAGCAACCGCTGGTAAACACCTTTTTACTATCTGCATTTTTTGACCTATAGTATTAGTATGTATGTAAAAATTATACTGGTTCCCTGCACCCTGGATCCCCGCACCAACTCCTCCATTGGCTTTATGGTGTGCACCGATAATTTACTCTAAATACGTTGTTGATCTGTCGTGACATTCGGAAAATTATAATCAACACATGGTGTAGTTGAGGTGGCACATCGAATACCGAATGCATCGACGCGCTGCCATGGTTATGGCGCAATGGAGAGCGCTTGATATGCCATGCGTGTGAAGTACGTTGCTGTCATGGGTGCATTTTGTCAACAGGGACATGTAAATGAACATAAATAGCGAGCCTGAAACCCGGGGGGGGGGGGCACTCAACTTTTTTTGGGGTAGGGGTGTGCCGCACAGGGTCTCAAAAAGGGGGTCTACAGAACTGAACTGATTGGACTTTATGACGAAAAATAGGGTCTTAGGAACTGATTTTTTCAAAAAAGTAGGTCTTGAGAACTGGCCTATAGTTCAATTTTGATTAGCAAGAACGCAAATTTTGATTTTTTTTTTTGGTTTAAGAACGCAAAATTTTCGACGAACTGGGGCTTTGGAACGCAAAATGTCGTGATTTTTGAATTTTCAATAAAATTGGGGTCTTAAGAACTGATGCAGGCTCAAAAGGGGGTCATAAGAGCTAGCAGCAGAGGGTGAAAAAGGAGGTCTTCAGCGCGGCACATACCTATACCCTTTTCCAATGTCAGTGCCCCCCCCCCACCGGGCCTGAAACAAGTGCTATGTGATAACATGATTCGCACATTGCATATATGGATGAGTTGTATAGAGCCCAATGATGTAGGGAACCAGCATATCTATAAATGTGTATGCATTTTATCTTGTATGTATCGTATTAGTATCATAGTCAGTGTTGTCACTAGCCAAAATTTAGTGCCGGTTAATTTTACTGACGGCGAACGAAGTGTAGCGAACGAAGTGCAGTGGATAATGGCATGTGGTCCAAAGGCCTTCTTAACGTGTTTTTTAGGGGTTTTTTTAATGCACTTTGAGGGTGCCTGCCACATAATTTTTTGTTTTATGAGGCAGTTTAATGATTTTATTGCTTTTAATTTTGTTAATTTTTTTTTAGAGTACCGTTTTTTTACCCTTTTTAGGTCGTCCGTAGGAAGAGACCTTATGGCAGCATCCTTCGTGTGTGTTGTCTGTCGGGGTGGGGGTGTGTGTGTGTCAACAATTTGGTATACACTTTTTGTTTTGTCCATTTCTTCTCCATACAATAACCAATTGCAATCAAACTTCGGTCATAGATGCAACATGGAAACCTTCATATGTTAATGAGGTCATAGGTCACATACAAAGGTCAAAGGTCATCTGAGGTCAAGATGTAAAATTCAGTACACATTTTTTGTATTGTCCATTTCTTTTCCATACAACGACCAATTGCAATCAAACTTCGGTCATTGATGCAACATGGAAACCTGCATATGTTAATGAGGTCAAAGGTCACATACCTAGGTCAAAGGTCATCTGAGGTCAAGATGTAAAATTTAGTACACACTTTTTGTATTGTCCATTTCATTTCCATACAATGACCAATTGCAACCAAACCTCGGTCATAGATGCAACATGGAAACTTTCATATTTTAATGAGGTCAAATGTCACATACCAAGGTCAAAGGTCATCTGAGGTCAAGATGTAAAATTTAGTACACACTTTTTTGTATTGTCCATTTCTTTTCCATACAATGACCAATTGCAACCAAACCTCGGTCATAGATGCAACATGGACACTTTCATATGTTAATGAGTTCAAAGGTCACATACCAAGGTCAAAGGTCATCTGAGGTCAAGATGTAAAATTCAGTACACACTTTTTGTATTGTCCATTTCTTTTCCATACAATGACCAATTGCAACCAACCTCGGTATAGATGCATCATGGAAACTTTTATACGTTAATGAGGTCAAAGGTCACATACCAAGGTCAAAGGTCATTTGAGGTCAAGATGTAAAATTGAGTACACACTTTTTGTCTTGTCCATTTCTTTTCCATACAATGACCAATTGCAACCAAACTTGGGTCATAGATGCAACATGGAAACCTTCATATGTTAATGAGGTCAAAGGTCACATACCAAGGTCAAAGGTCATCTGAGGTCAAGATGTAAAAGTGGCTGCATATGTAAAATTGATTACATTTAAACAGGTGAAGTACAATTGCAACCAAACTACCCATATAAACGGACGACCTATTTGGGACCGCTGTCCCTATTTTTTTAGAATGCCGGTCAGCAATCGTGAGTGCCGGCTACGCCCGACCGGCACCGACCAGCTTAGTGACAACCCTGATCATAGTATATCATGTTTCAAACAATATCTGATCATGATAATGCCAATACGGTACCCCAGAATGCAACAGCAATACTTTGTTTCTCCATCTGAAACTTTTTGAAGTACACCCATCAAAATATGTAAGTTCCCCCTAGCATATACTAGAATATTTCCAAACATATTTGATGGATTTAAATAATTGTCAGCTAGACAGATGCACCCAATTGTTAGGCACATTTTGATACCAAATTTGTTGGCCTTGAGACAATGCAACGACAAGAAATTGTGCCATTTACCAATTTTTATACAGAAAAAAAAGTGGCACTTAATCTTACTGGCTATGGCTGGTTTTGTCCATAAAATTAACAAACAAGATTATGATCTGTTCTCAAATTATTGTATAAGTTCATCAGGTTTGTTGAGGTAAATAATTGGATTAAACATTATGTTTATCAAAACCAGTAATTGAGGTGAATAAATATAAATATTTACTCACCAGCTAACGTTTCTTCTGACTAGTTCAGTCAGATTTCATCAGAGTTGTGATCCACTGTTGGAACCGCGGGAACTGGTGTTGCCAGATGTAGGCTAGGATAGTAGACAAAGAGGAGGAACGTATAAAACGGTGGATCAAGGAAGCGATTTGGATCAAGAAGAGGGGCAAGCGCAACTTGATGAACCGGGACGAGGGGACCTACATGTTGAGCAATCTCTACAATCCGCTGTTGAAGGAAGAGTCAGGCAACTCTGATTCCCGCGTATCTGGCAACACCAGTTCCCGCGGTTCCAACAGTGGATCACAACTCTGATGAAATCTGACTGAACTAGTCAGAAGAAACGTTAGTTGGTGAGTAAATATTTATATTTATTCACCTCAGCTACTGGTTTTGATAAACATAATGTTTAATCCAAGATTATGATCTGCTTATTGATTATGATTTGCTTATTGATGTATGGACAATCCAGCCATAGCCAGTGAGATTTAGTGCCACTTTTTTTCTGTATACAAATTGATAAATGGCATCTTTCTAGCTGAACACTATTTAAATCCATCAAATATTTTAGGAAATTTCTAGTATATGCTAGGGGGGGGGGGGGAACTTACATATTTTGATGGGTGTATTAATAGACTTATACAGGGCGAGTAAAAAAAAAGGTGTACTCAAAGTAAAATTATTATCAAAAATATTTGTTATCAGAATGTGAAGGCAACCAATATATGCAGCAATAGATGCATTTATTCACTATCATCAGCAAAAAGAATAATGACATTTCATGGTACCGTTTACCAGATATGACTATTTTGGTAAAGTTACTGCATTTTGAAACCAAACACAATATTGAATATTTTACTCAATAATGCTTGATATTATTGAACAATAGCTAACTAATAAAGATAAATTAAACCTTCTCAATTTTTTTTTCAAACATAAAATGCGAAATAGTGACAAAACAATGTCATAATTACATGAATTCAGTAACAACAACAACAAACAATTCGGCTTTTGTGATAGTCGGACTCAGCCCGGACTAGAGTGTGGACCGTTTTCAATAGTGGAAATCAATAGATCTTATAAGAGAAAATATCACAAATTTTGTTTGGTTTATAAAATGTTCACTTTTACGCAAATGGGTATAAAATATGTTTACCACAACCAATTTCGACCAACTAAAATTCTTTAAACAGCTAATGAGATAACCCAGTTGCCTCAATAAGAAATCTTTGCTCAGATTTTAAGATATAAAATCCCAAAGTTGAGTACCCTTTTTTTTTACTCACCCTGTATACTAGTAAAAGTGTGTGCTCTATGTTTTATTCATTGTATAATAATGATTTCTGTGTTTTGCCTAGAATTGGATTTTAGTTCATGTGTACCTATGTGCAGCTCTGAAAGGTCACTTTTTTGGCCAAAATTTCCTAAACATGGGGTATGATTTGTGCTGGGAAACCTAAACATGGGTCCCAAATCGAAAAAACAAAAAACAAAAAACACCCAACATTGGTCCAAAATCAAAAGAAGAAAAACCAGTCAAATCAGCCAACAGTACAGCCCCAGCAGTTTGATATCCTGACCCACTTTTATTATTATTATTATTTTTTAATGTCTGATTTATGCAAAAACGTGACCCATTCAGGGCGGCACATACCTGTATACCTTATATACATGAGTCCCTCCCCTCCCCCCCCCCCCCCGGTCTAAATAAGAGAAGATAACCCTCACCGTTTATGACATAGGTTTTAAAAAGTCAAATTTGTGTGTGTAAATTCACAAATGTGACGTGATCAAGCAAAATGAGTCACGTGTCGGCAGTTTTGAATTTTGATTTTTATCCATCATTTAAAAGCAGGTGAAAAATGCTATACAGTATGGTCCAAATACCAGTAAAATCAAAACTTCTAGTTTTTAAGTTACGAACAGTTTAGCCACTGAGAAAACAGAGTAAAACATATGAATTTGTCACTTTTTTTATATTATACCTGATGTAACTCAAAATCAATATTTCTGACATACGGCTCATTCCGCTTGATCGCGTCACAAATAACATGTTTAACCTGATTTGTTTTCCCATTTCTTTAATAAATCTGACGTAATCTGCACTGTGTGTAACCAGGTTTTCTCCTCATTTGTATTTACCTTTGAATTTTAGAACCAATCTTATGCTACAAACTATAAGGAGACGGGGATAACTGGAGTGGAATGATGTTAACAATGATATTCGTAATTGTAATTCTGTTAATTATACACCTCAAAAAAGAAAGTCCACACTCGGGCCATGAATTTGAATATGATAATCTTGTAAAAATAACGGGATAACCCCAACTTATAGGGCCGTATTCTCGTACTAAACACGGTTTTAGCTTAAAATCGTGTTTAACTAAACGCATGTCTAACTTAAACGTGAGTTTATCCTTTAAACGACGTGTTTAACAAAACACTATTTTAAACTCAGCAAATATCGTTCCCAGAGTGGTCCTGCGTTGATTGTATACAGGTATTTAAATCATTGTGTCCCTAATGGGTTACAATAGATATCGACCGAATGCCTTAAATACACGGTATTTTTAAAGACTACACAATCCGCACGTCAGCTTGACCCGGACACGGTTGAGTGATCATTCAGGGCATACAGTTGGTGCGATAGTTTAGTTAAACGCGCACTAAACTACCCCGTACCCATGTTTAAAGTTAGACACATTTCGGCGAGTTAGACGCGTGTTTAAGTAAAACAAATGTACGAGAATTGCGTTTAGTTAAATGCTGTGTCTAAAGTCAAAGTTGGACTTGTGTTTTGCTTAAAACCGTGTTTAACTACGTACGAGAATACGGGCCTTATGTTTATGTTGGTTAAACCCATCACCTGCAACGCCATGGATATCATGACATATCTCTCTCTAAGAAAGCACACAGAGACATATCTTTTTACCTTGTTGGCATCTCTTGTTGTAGCGGTCGGTAACATACGCAAATAGGTCAGCAGCTGAGAGCACTTTGATCACTATGGCAAATTATTTTTGCCATAGCAACCATAGGCTACATGTCTAAAAGGGGGACATTCACTCATAATCGGGGGTTAATGCTACCCCTGCACATGAGGCCCAAAAAAAAAAATAGTTGTGTTGCCCTCATCCGGCCGGGTCAAAATTCTGAGAATGTGGGCCGGGTATTTTTTTTTTTTTTTTTTTTTTTCAAGATTTTTTTTTTTTTATCTCTTTTTTTTAAGATTTTTCTTCTTTTTTTCAAGATTTTTTTTCAAGATTTTTTTTTTTTAAGATTTTTTTTCAAGATTTTTTTTCTCAAGATCTTTCAATCTGTGAAAAGAGATGGGCAAGAAACCAAAATATTCACCATTGGGTTGAAAATACATCCAGTAAGCGTTTTCCTTAGTATCTTCACACATGTTGACTGAAATAATAGGTATAAAATCGTTGATTTGGTAAAATTTAAAATTTAAAATTAAAAAAAAAAAAAAAAAAAAATCCGGCCGGCCGTCCCTCCCGATTTTAGGCTTGTGAGGGCAACACAACTTTTTTTTGTTTTTGGCCTGATGGTGGACGTTACACTACAGGGTGTATAAAGAAAACCGCAACACTTTTTGCCGAGAGCTGTACGATTACAGTAAATCACATATCGCCCTAAACTAAGATATTTTGTTAGGACTACTTCTTGGCTATTACATAGTCAAATTACAGCGAAAACGATTATGAATTTACTGAGATAATAAAGATATAAGTAGACAAGTGCAAAACACGATTTACATCGTTCGTCCTTTCGGAGTTGTTTGTCTTGGACATTCTACGGAGTGGCCTGCTCGCTCTCTAGACCTTACACCATAAGCCATTCTTTGGGGGTTATGTTAAGTCTCAAATCTTAAAAACAAAGACACCACCAACTAATCTCCAAGATCTTAGGAACTGCATCACCAACGCTGTTTAGGGAATAAGGCGCACACAGGTGACTTATTTACAACAAAGGACAACAGAGATAATACATTTTCACTTAGGAATTCATGCATGCGTTTTATTTACGACAAAGGATTACAGCGAATAAAAACAAATTTCTATGTATGGGTGGACAGCCCGGGTGCCATACAGGTACGAAGGGTTGGTTGGTCCAGTGGGGTTTTTGTGTATTTTTCACACAATTTTCAATTTTGTTTGACAATTTTGGTAAATTTGTAAAATTTTCAAACATTTTCCAAAATTTACACACAAAAATAATAACAATATAATAATACTAATAAAAAATGAACCAAAATAAGAAAAATCAAATTGAAAAATATGGTTTGCATGGGCAGGGGTCTCTTCTTGGTCAGATGCATTCCTAATGTGCTTTATTTACTACAAAGTACTTTATTTACTACAAAGTACTTTATTTACTACAAAGTACTTTATTTACTACAAAGTACTTTATTTACTACAAAGTACTTTATTTACTACAAAGTACTTTATTTACTACAAAGTACTTTATTTACTACAAAGTACTTTATTTACTACAAAGTACTTTATTTACTACAAAGTACTTTATTTACTACAAAGTACAACATAAACTACATTAAAGATATAGGGATGAAAAATAAAACCAAACTTGTTCTGCTGGGGGTCAGACGCACAGGCAGAGAGCACTAATGAACTTTGTGGTCACCGTGTGATCTGGGGTACTTGGCTTATTTTCTTGGTTCAATATCATTGTTCAGGCGTACAGCACATGGCATCGTATTGTAACATTTTCATGCAACATTTTAAGGCTGGTGTCAACCCTGTTTGGCGCCAAATTTATCAAGCGCTGTAACTTTTAAATTATAAATGTGATGTACATCAAAGTATACATTTTTTGTAATTAAATGAGTCAGAGAATCCATTTTTGGTATCAAATTTTACTAAAATTAGTGATTTTTACATTTTTGCCCAAAAATCACCTTTTTGTCGCCAAAATTTTTCAGACAACCTAACAATATCAGTTTTTGATTAAAAATTCCAAAATTTCACCAAAATCATCTAAATTCAATTATCTAGGAGCGATTTTTTGTTTGGCTTAAAATTTGTTTGTTTTGAAAATATTGACCAAAAAGTGCCAAAAATGAGATTTTTGAGATAAAAAACATTTTTTTGAAACTTTTTGGTCAATATTTTCAAAACAAACAAATTTTACGCCAAAAAAAAAAGCACTCCTAGATAATTGACTTTAGATGATTTTGGTGAAATTTTTGAATTTTTAATCAAAAACTGATATTGTTATTAATTAGGTTGTCTGAAAAATTTTGGCGCGCCAAAAAGGTGATATTTGGGCAAAAATGTAAAAATCACTAATTTTAGTAAAATTTTATACCAAAAATGGATTTTCTGACTCATTTCATTACAAAAAATGTACACTTTTATGTACATCACATTTATAATTTAAAAGTTACAGTGCTTGATAAATTTGGCGCCAAACAGGGTTGACACCAGCCTTAACACACATATGGGTGTCATATATTGCGCGCATCTGTTGCATTGCTGAATACTTGCAATTTGGCACAGCGCCCATCAAAAAGCAAAATGCATGGCACGACGTTGGCATTTGTGAACAGCTCCAAAATATTAAAAAACACCAAAAAACATCAACAAACTTTTGGTGTTTTTTTATTATTTTAAATTTGGATCATTATGGGACGCAGAACACGTTTTTATCAGGCCAAGAAGGTCTGTCGCACCTGTATTTTGGAAAATAGCTATGCTATATGCCTTTTTTGGTTTTTAATGAGCAATGCGAAATGCAGTGATTCTTTTATATTGTGTTTTTGGCCCCTTTTTTGGGACGCTTTGCGGCCAATTTGTTCAATTTTCTTCCTGACAACTAGATAAAAAAAAGCCAACATTTGGCTCAGTGCGGCAAAAATGGCTCAATATACGTATACCTGCATGCAGGTATGTGAGACTAACCCATTTATTCTTGGCCTCACTGAAAGTTGGATTTATACTATAGAACAAGCGTGTGCAACCTGCGGCCCGCGGGCCACATGCGGCCCGCCGGCCTCTAATCTGCGGCCCGCGAAGCAATCCCAAAATTCCAATTGATGCGGCCCGTTTAAACTGGAACCTCCTTGGTTACACAAATGGCGGATTGATTTAGTGGTGAGCTCCCTTATAATTAGTAGGGTGAGCGCGCTGCATCTAGTAAATATAACTCGAGGCGTGATTGAGTGTTAAAATCCCTGGTTAAATGGCACTTGCAGCAGCAACGGCGAGTAAAAAGAGGAAATTACACGAAGAGAAGCGGGTATTCAATGAGCAATATTTTCTTCCTAAGCTAATTCCCCTCCCCTATTACCCCTCCTCCCGGACGTGTTTTGGATGTTTGACAATCACTGCGGCCCGTGAATGGATCTCAAAATCACAATGAGGCCCGGGTGGTAATAAAGGTTGCACATGCTTGCTATAGAACTAAGGCCAAAACAAATTAATACTTTGTCTCAGTGGCATTGCTTTTAAAATATGATTTTTTTCCCGATTGAAAAAACCACAACAAATCAGTTTCGGTGATACTCGGCAACCTTGTGACTGAAGTTATGATATAAGATAACACAAGCATACAATGTGCATTGATCATATCTGATTACTTTTATTAAAAAGAAAAAAACACACAACTATTGACTATATTATTTTTTTTATAGAAAAAAGAGAAAAAAATAGTGCGCAAAGACTATATAGCTTATTTTTGTAACAAATAATTGAAGAAAAAAATTGCATAGCACATAACGTTTTAGCCAAAGGTGCTGAGACAAAGTATTTAATTTTGTTTGCCTAACATATTCATGTCAATCTATATATTCATGTCATTCAGTATGTATTATGTATTTTTTTTATCTATAAGCGTGCTGTGATCTTTTGAAATGGCACGTTAAATAAGCCTTTTCTATATGTATGTATGTAAGCAATCAAGGCACCCACTGTTATTACATTTCTTGTACGGTAGGATTAATTCTGTTTGCGAAATTTGCCTGGTCTTGGCCCGGTCGGCTCGATAATGTCGTCTTTAGGGCTGCAATTAAAATAATGATAATAATCAAAATTACTATACAACAACAACGACATCGTCAGCTTCAACAACAATAACAACAACAAAACCCAATGTTTTGCACCCCGGGGGTGCCACTCACGTATAAAAGTTGTAATCATCTGTGTGAATGCACTCTCAAAAAACTACCTGGAACGAGGGGAGTAACCAACTTAGTCACACATGAACAATAATACTCGTTTTTTTGTTAATGTCATTCCTCCTACTGATCCGAAGTGAATTCAAAATATTTTTAGAGAATCCCTAGCTATATCTTCACCATAAGATCTATAGAGAATGGTGAAGAGGGGAGTATTCAACTTAGTCACCTGTAACACTCGGGACGTTTTGTTGTCATTCCCCCTACAGATCCAAACAAAGATTGGATCCAAAATATTTTCAGAAAATCCCATGCCTTATCTTCACCAAAAAGGTTTAAAGAATGGTGACGAGGGGAATATTCAACTTAGTCACCTGTAACACTTGGGACGTTTTGTTAATGTCATTTACTCCTACAGATCCAAACAAAGATTGGATCCAAAATATTTTCTGAGAATCCCTAGCCTTATCTTCACGATAAGATCTAGAGAATGGTGAAGAGGGGAGTATTCAACTTAGTCACCTGTAACACTCAGGACGTTTTGTTAATGTCATTCCTCCTACAGATCCAAACAAAGATTGGATCCAAAATATTTTCGGAGAATCCCTAGCCTTATCTTCACCAAAAAGGTTTAAAGAATGGTGACGAGGGGAATATTCAACTTAGTCACCTGTAATACTTGTTTTAGGTTTTGTTAAATGTTATTCCTTCTGCAGACCCAAATAAGATTGTCACAGAATCCCTAGCCTTAGGCCATAACAAAATAGTTGTTTGCTTGCCCATAGATGCCCTCAAAAAAGTAGGGTCGGTCGGTCGGTCGGTCGGTCGGTCGGTCGGTCGGTCGGATTTTTCGTGTATAAAAGTTGTAATCCGTGTGAATCCACTCTCAAAAACTACCCTTAACACAGATTCTAAAAGAAGGAAACAATGACCCTTATAAAAAGGATTATAGCTCGACAAACCATACTCATAGCAAAGGAGGTCCTCAAGACATAATTTAGACTGGATAAACGTATGAAGTAATTGGGCGATTCAGTATATTGTTAGTAAATTTATCTTATATAAGCCTAACCATTTGGCCATGTTTTACAATGACAAGTGGCCCAAGCAACCCTAGCGCGGATTCAGGTTGAAAAAGACACCCTTATTCTCTGAAATTGGCGTTTATGATTCCCTTAACACGGGCCCGCATTGCAGTGGCGTAGGGGCAGGGGGGGGGGCAAATATGCCCCCCTGACGAAAAAAACCCGATTTGTGCCCCCGCCCCCCACCACCCTAAAAAAAAAAAACGGGTGAGAAAAAAAGGAAATAGGAAAAAATTGAGAAAAAAGACCGAGGTTATTAGCCAAATAGTAGGCAAAATTGTACATGTAGTACATTTACTATGCGATTTTTTTTGAACTGTGCGACATTTTTTGACCTCACCCCCCCCCCCCCCCACTTTCACGAGGTAAGTCACTAGAAAAAAAATTGGGGCAACCTTTTACGAAAATTTTAGAAATCTTGCCCCCCCTGAAAAAAATCCTAGCTACGCCACTGCCGCATTGTGGTTGAAAAAGCACCCTTATTCTGTGTTTCTGTTCATGCGGATGATTACAACATTACATCTGACTGGCCTGAAGCCCCCACCCCACCCCCCCCCCCTCCCGAACCCCCAGGTCCAAGTTCAACAATAATACGTACCAATCGGTTTCATCCTTGTTATCAAAGCAGTCTTGTTCACCATCGCATATCCAGTCCTTGAAGATACAGTATTTGACATACGGCATATCTGTGTCGCATATGGCTAGAAAACTGGGTTTTGTTTCGCGACCTCCTTTGCTGTACTTCAGGAGTTCGCATAAATCGGGATCACCGGGCTGGCGACCTTTACAAAATGATAATATACAAATGAAATGTCACCTCTTATTGGTAAAAGTTCGGTTGATAACCCGTAATCCAGGAAAATTGGTGTTGTTTACACTGAGCTAATTTCCCAGTAAAATTCAACATTGTGGAAGTAATTATTGTCTTCTGTAGAGTTTGAACTATAAACTACATCATATCTGGATATCCCCATCCCAGCCAATCAATTTGTGTGGGGGTGGGGAAATGATTTCAACAAGGTCTTCTAAAGTGTAACAGTAATTCTTTCTTAGACTGCAGGTCCTTACATTATAGCATTGAATGGCTTAAATTGTGATGTGATGCATTATTGGGTGGGGTGGGGGAGGGGGGCAAGCATGGTTTTCTGGGTTACACAACTGGCCATGTTACCTAACAATGCACTTGTTTTCTATTCGAATTGCCTAATACCTGCATGATAACCCCCTTCCCCCATCACTTCCAAACTCTCAGTGACATTAGGCTGTACAGTTTTTGAGAAATGATTTGTTCACTCGAAGACCCCTTTTTGGAAAATTTTCCAATTTACATACCAGTTACATTTTTGCTAAAATATCTGTGAAAAACAGCCAAATTAAGGATTTTAGACCCATAAATTTACCAAAAATGGCTTTGAAAAGGGGTAATTCATTTACCAAAGGTAGAAAAAAAGCCCGTTATCCCACTTTCTTACATACTTGGTTTTAATATTATAGAGAGAAAAATAACATGGATTTATCAAAACTAGAAGGAGAAAAAAAGGTTTTAATCCCCGTGTAATAATATCACTTGATTGTAGTGATAGCTTTCTAAATATTTTTACTTCATGTAAACACAACACCAAAAGTAAGTCCCCCCTAAACAATTCGTCATAACATCGTGAGATAAAACATTTTATTAATAAAACTTAATTAGAAATAATCCTATGACTGTTTCCTAAGTGATGTTTGAAAATGAAAGATTTCCATTACTTCATGGCTGAATGAGCTCAAATGGAAGACAAAAACTGCCCTTCTCAAAAGTCACAAAAGTTTATGAATTGCTTCTCACTAATGGAAAAGTACCCGTGGCTGAGCAAAATTTACTGTACTGTGTAGTCAATTCATGATCATTCAGCCATGTAAATCCCATTCTTGGCTCAGATATTAGCATAGTGAGTTGTGACTTTTGAGAAGGGCAGTTTTTGTCTCATTTTTGAGCTTATTCAGCCATGAAGTCATGGACATCTTTCATTTTCAAACACCACTTAGGAAACAGTCATAGGATTATTTCTAACTAAGTTTTATTGGTAAAATGTTTTATCTTACGATGTTATGACCAATTGTTTAGGGGGGACTTACTTTTGGTGTTGTGTTTAGATCGGATGTACACCTAGCGCAAAAAGTCCCTGACCAGGTGCTTTGATGTTGGCTAATTTAAAATAGATAATCGGTACCAAAAATCTAAGATGTACATTTCATGAGCAAATTTCTTCTCCGCAGTTTGATACCGCATTCAAAAACAAAATTGAATGGATACTTTTAAAGTTATGGCGATTTCATAATTGCGCATAACAACAGCAAAGTTGCACTAGAAATGGTTTTCTATGGGATATCATTGATTTGTGTGTGATTACGCATTGAAAATGTGTGGTACTTGGTACTTGGTAGTGTAATCCATATACAGCTGTAAAGCTAAACTTGGATGTGGTGCAGTGATGACGTCATACAGCAAGTTTGTGCAAGTAAAAAGGTGGACAATGGAGAGAGAATAAGACGATCTCCGGAACAAATAATGGTGATGACTGGACGAAAAAAGACGAAATAAACTCAGGGTGCACTATATACAGGGGTTTGACAGCTTACAGGAGTCTGGATCCAACTGGGGGTGTGTGTACCGAATACCTGACTGGTTGAGATAGCACACAGTGGACAAATGAATCAATGATGCAAATCAATGATATCCCATAGGAAACCAATTCTAGTGCAACTTTGTTGTCGTTACTTGTTGTTATTGAAATCATCATAACTTTATATATTATATATATATATAGATTTCAAAATTAGTGGTGGACTTAACACATCATTGCAATACAAATTTGTTTCGTATGGATGGAAGTTAGGCCATCCACACTCCTCAGTTGCTATGCGTAGAGTGACAAAAATAGTCATATCGTACTTTAAACAGCACATAATGGTTATAACACAGATGGATATACCAGGTTTATATTACAAGAGTCAATAAGTCAAAGAGTCAAAGTGTCAAATAAGTAGGGCACTTATAGTCTAGGGTGGTTAAAAAGTGGATAAGAGATGTTTTCTTCTGTGTCTATCCACTCACCAGTTCATTTTCTGTTGTTTAGGGTTGACATAAGTGGTTTGTGTATGATGAAATACTTTTCCGTTAAGCACAGATTACATCGCTTACTAGTTGAGTATGGCTTTCTTCTAGCGATTATTTTCCACTTTATATTATAATCCACCTTTTTGTCAGCTAGTGACCAGATATATTGGCTTAGTGCTGTGGCGTTTCTTTGGTGTTTATTTTTGAAGCTGCTGGTGTGTCCATAAAATCTTTTTTTGAATGTTAGCTCTGTTAGTCCGATATATGATTCCTCTTTGAAATTGTCTTGCCTGGTAACCGTAGCTTGATAAATTACCCCTTTAGTTAGGCAATTTCTGTCAAGTGGGCATGTCTTTTTGCCACAGCTACAATTAGGTTTGTTCAGGGCTGGTGCTGGAGGTGTGTTTTCAGGTTTGAGTGTTGATTTATGCGCCGATATGATCTGCTGCATGTTCGGCATACATGAGTAGCTGATTTTTACTGTGTTTCTGTTCAGAAGCTTGTGAATGTGGTGACCTGGTGGAAAGCACTTGTCTAGAATACCAAAGAATTTCTTGCCAACATTTGTTGATACGGTATCACTATGTGGAGGATTGAACCATGTTATGTTGCGTTTTCTGTTGCGTTTCCTTTGTGCATTATTATTCCGGGGTTGAGGGTTGTATTTGAGTTTGTAATCGTATCCACTCTTTATCAGCGCTTCCTGGTATGGTGGGGCAGCATTGTCGAAAATCTCCTCGTTCGATGATATGTTTGACAATCGACGATTTTGTGTAAACTTTTACATTTTATTCAAGACAAATTTGTTTCGTGTTGGCTTTCGCCCACACTCGTCAGTTGAATAATAAATAATAAACATGATTACAACCAGTAGAATAGCGCGATGCGCACGCAAGCGGGTGTTGCGTATACGCTGGATTACGCTGAATACGCACGCGTACAAAATAAGATGCGTATAATTTCAAAATGCCAAGTACAAAGATTTATCTGAGGTTTTAGCAGATGCTTTTTTGTCTCGCCTGATGTAATCAGAAAGAGACTATGTTATCACTATTTCTGTCCGGCGTCCGGCGTCCGCCGTCAGCCGTCAGCCGTCCGCCGTCAGCCGTCCGCCGTCAGCCGTCAGCCGTCAGCCGTCAGCCGTCCGCCGTGTGCTAAGAAATACCTTTGTGACGCGATATCTGGAGATCCGTAAGGCCTATCTTGATGGGACTTGGTGGAGGAAAGAGGGGTGGTGCGTTCTGTTGCTGATTGATTTTTCAAATTCATCGGAGGTCATTCAAGGTCATCGGGGTCAAATATGCTTAAAACTTTTGTTTGTGACGCGTTGTGACGCGATATCTAGAGATCCGTAAGGCCTATCTTGATGGGACTTGATGTCAGGGAAGGGGGTGGGGTGTTCTTTTGCTGATTAGATTTTCAAGGTCATTGGAGGTCATTCAAGGTCGTCTGGGGTCAAATAAGATCCGTAAGGCCTATCTTGATGGGATTTGGTGGACGGAAGAGGGATGGTGTCTTTTTGTTGATTAATTTTTCGGGGTCATCGGGGGTCAAATAGATCAGTAAGGCCTATCTTGATGGGATTTGGTGGAGGGAAGGGGGGGGGGTGGTGTGTTCTTTTTGTTGATTAATTTTTCGGGGTCATCTGGGGTCAAATCTGGGGTCAAATAGATCAGTAAGGCCTATATTGATGAGATTTGGTGGAGGGAAGGGGAGTGGTGTGTTCTTTTTGCTGAATAAATTTTCAAGGTCATCAGAGGTCATTCAAGGTCATCGGGGGTCAAATAAGATCCGTAAGGCCTATCTTGATTAGATTTGGTGGAGGGAAGGGGGGTGGTGTATTCTTTTGGCTTATTAATTTTTCAAGGTCATCGGAGGTCATCTGGGGTCAAATAAGATCCGTAAGGCCTATCTTGATGGGATTTGGTGGACGGAAGAGGGATGGTGTGTTCTTTTTGTTGATTAATTTTTCAAGGTCTTCAGAGGTCATCTGGGGTCAAATAAGATCCGTAAGGCCTATCTTGATGGGATTTGGTGGACGGAAGAGGGATGGTGTTTTTTTTTTGCTGATTAATTTTTTAAGGTCATCTGAGGTCATCTGGGGTCAAATAAGATCCATAAGGCCTATCTTGATGTGATTTGGTGTAGGGAAGGGGGTTGGTGTGTTCTTTTTGCTGATTAAATTTTTCAAGGTCATCAGAGGTCATTCAAGGTCAAATAAGATCCGTAAGGCCTCTCTTGACGGGATTTGGTGGAAGGAAGCTGGATGGTGTGTTCTTTTTGCTGATTAATTTTTTGAGGTCATTCAAGGTCATCTGGGGTCAAATAAGATCCGCAAGGCCTATCTTGATTATATTTGGTGGAGAGAAGGGGTGTGGTGTGTTCTTTTTGCTGATTAATTTTTCAGAACCGCCTTGTCTTATGCCTGCAATCGCTTACCAACTCATTCCTGTTGTTAAGGGTGGACAAGTGAGGTTTACATATTATGAAATACTTTTCAGTCAGACAAAGGTTACATCTTTTTGTAGATGTCGAGTAGGTCTTACTGTGGGCAAGTATCTTCCATTTTAAACAGTATGGAACATTGTTGTCATTGAGTGTCCAAATGTACTGACTGAGCTAGGTTGTAGAGTTCCTCTGTTTCACATTACGGAAACTGCTCGTATGTCCGTTGTATCTCATCTTGAAGCTGTTTTCGGTCAGGCCGATGTAAGTTTCTTCTTTAAGGTTGTCTTGCCTTGTGACCGTTGCTTGGTAGATTACTTCGGATGTCAAGCAGTTACCACTGAGAGGACATGCCTGGTTCTTTCTGCAGTTACAGCTAGGGGTGTTGTTGATGCGATCCTTCGTTTGCTCAGCATTATAACAGATTTGTTGTGGGAGGATATGATACGCTTCATGTTTGGCATGCAGCTGTAACTGATCTTGATGGTGTTGCGGTTTAAGATCTTGTGTAGCGGATGTTCCGGAGGGAAGCATTTATCAAGTGTTGATATGAATTCTTTCCCGACATTGGTCGCCACACTCTCGCTGTAGGGAGGATTGTACCAAGTGATGTTGCGTTTTCTATTTCGTTTTAGTGGTTGGTTGGTGCGTGTAGGTGTCGGGTTGTATTTCAGGGTATGGTCATATCCGCTCTCTTTCAGCGCATCTTGGTACGGTTTTACTGATTCATTGAAGGCTTCTCGTTAGATGAAATGTTGGACAGACGTTTGTTAATGCTTATGCAGGCATCAATGTGCATCTTGAACCTACCCTCCTCAAGGTTAGTCAAAGATAAGACGCCTAATCTTTGCCTAGTAATATTTTTGGAGAGGTGAATCTTGAACTAATTTATACATTGGACAGGTGATTACATGGTGAATCTTCACCTATATTTCAACTTCTCCCACATATTACTATTGAACAAACATGGTGCACTAAGGTGAATCTTCACCCTACAAATTGCAGGATAGACCTAATCTTGACCTAATTTATCCTGAAGAAAGGTGAATACAGGTGAATGCTTGAGGAGGGTAGGTTCAAGCTGCACATTGATCCCTGCATTAATGGAATGTTCCTAATTATTGAAGGCGGGTGGTTACTTTCCTTGTGAACATATTGTTGTTTGGTTTCATGTACGGTTTGAATGTCCCGGTCCGAAGGTCTAGGGTTAAATCAAGGAAGTCAACCACTTTCTTATTTGCTTCTATGGTGACTTTGAGACCGTTGTCTGTGAAGACTTTACATATCTGCTTTTTGGTTAGTTCAACTTGCCTGGGGTTCTTATTAGATAGCGCCAGGCCATCATCTCTGTAAAGCCCTACATTTATGTCTAAGTCTTGTAGTTGTGATAAGATGTAGAGGCCTACCAGTTCACATGTTTCTGCGCCGTCGAAACTTCCCATAGTCACATCAAAATTGGACTTACCGCGTTTACGCCACAGCGTCTCATCATTGCCGTATAGAAGTGATTTCTTCGCGTGGAAGATGATTTCCTTTTCTTGTACAGTGATGTCATCATGATCAGAAGCGAAGCGGAGAGCCTTTGTCAGGAGGTCCTCAGTAATAGATGAGTAGAACTCACAAATATCAAAGACTATAAATGAATGTTTTGGTGTGTCCTCGATCTTTCTGTACCAGTTGATCACATCGTCGGTATTCTTCCATGGTTAAACCGGAGGTTGGATAAGACTTTCTGGTTCACTCTTTCTAGGATTTGTTTGCTTATCATACCAAGCTCAGACTTGGTAGGGTTGATGAGTCTGCACGTCGGTTTATTAGCAAAGTTTGGTTTGTGATCTTTGAGTGTCACAAAGGCTTGATTTTTCGCCGTAACATCAATACGGTCATCTAGTTCTAAGTCTGCTGCTAATTGTTGGTCTTTGGCATTGATGTCTTTCTCAATGTTCTGTGGTGCTTTCTTGTATGATTTCGTTATATTGCTTTTCAAGAGATTGTTATACTGTTCAGGATAGAGTTTATAGAAATTTGTAGTCTTGTCGGCAGCGATGAGTAGCTTCTCCATCTCACAGATCTCATGAATTTCTCAGTCTTTGCGATGAGGCATTTTAAATAATCCTTGCGTGCTGGAATCGGGATGTTCCTGGTTGAATATCCAATGTTTACTCTTTCCATACTGGTTTCGAGAGTGCTCAACATAAAATGGAGCCATATAAAATCCAGAGTTTTACTTGAATCAGTATTGATAAAGTGCTCGACCACATGGGAGCAATAATTATAATGATTTTGAGTAAACTTTTACATTTTATTCAAGACAAATTTGTTTCGTGTTGGCTTTCGGTCATAAAAGTATCAATTCGATCTTTATGAATGAGGTATCAATTATTGCCCATTTAATGTATATCTGAGATTTTTGGTACTGTTGATTGATTTTGGATTAGCAAACAACAAAGCACCTGGTCAGGGACTTTTTGTGCTAGGTGTATACAATAAGTTATAATGCATTAATTTGAATCAGAATTGGTGAATTTTCATTCTCGATAAGTGTAACTTTTTACTCCACATGACATATAACCAGTAACACTTGTATGGAAGGTCTTGCATTGAATTGATCTGAACAACGAATATGCTATGGGAACGAGAACCTTTTGTTACAGACACGCATGGGTGAATTTCCTCCGGGGGAGGGGTACCTACCTATCTGATCAGGAAGAGACGTTGTCCCGTTCCCTGTCACTGTCGGGGAGGATGTCGTCATGGGTGCCTCCTGCCGTTTGAGCCGGCTTTTCTGTGAAACATAAAGGTGGAGATCACATCATTTGAGATATAACGAAACAAGGAACGTATAGTGCCCTGGGGGAGGGGGAAACTCAGAACTTACCGTAGAGGATGGAGCCAGTTTTACACAGAAAGAGAGAAGTGTAGTGGGCAGGTCAGGAGAGGATCAATAAATGAGACCCATCAAAATGAGGTCAATCAGATCCCTTATTGTCAATTTGGTCTTTTTCATATGGGGTAGGCTTTAAAAGGTTCATTCCGTTATGGGGGGGGGGGGGGGAGGTTCATTCCGTTATGGGGGGGGGGGGGGGGGGGGTCATTAGGTGATAATATAAAAAAGGCCGGATCAGTTAGCCCGACAAACCCTGGGGATCATCGGGCATTTGGATAGGAAAACTTGGAAAACGTGCACAGCAATGGCAGCACCAGTATCTACATTTTTGGGGGCAAGACCAAAATATTGGGTGGTTAAATGTGCGCAAAGCGAGCGAACATTTTGGCTTTTATTGTAAAAATTGCCTAAAATGAGCTTAATTTGTTCTGAATTAAACATTTCAGACCAATTTTAAGTAATTATTACACTAAAAGTCAACATTTTCTATTGTTGGGGGGGGGGGGGGGGGGGAAGGGGACATGTGGTTGGCTTGAGCAGGAGGGGGAGGGGCAAGGGCAAAGGCCATGACTGGGTGAATTTTCCCCCTCCCTGGTGCCGCCACTGGTATAGGTCATGAGTGATAAACCATAGATCCTAAAAAAGTAAAATTGTCTGAAAAGGGGCATCTTTGGTGTCTCATTTGGATCGAGTATTATTGTTGAAGAAATTTTTAAATAGTAACAGTCTGCCTCCAGGCAGTGACAGTTAAGCTCCAGGTATCGGTAATAACAAAAATCAAAAATGGGGTGTGTGTAAGGCCAAACAAAGAAGAAGGTCTGTCTCAGAAGCCCGCCCGCATTGGTATGTGAAATGAGCTACGGCGCGTAGGTCTATGCGCTGGGGACTAAAAACCTTTTTTTTTGATTTTTTAAAAAAAAGTTTTACAAAGTTCTCCGTAAGCTTGGATAAGCAAAAAAAAAAAAAAAAAAAGCAAAAAAATAACAAAACAATCTCATACCTCATAGCCTATTTTCTAAAAAAAAATTTAAAAAAATCGCACAGCACTTACCTTTTTTGCACAATGTTTCTGAGACAGACTATCTACTTTGTTTGGCCTTACTAGCTAACAACAGAGCTATGCTGAGAGGGTGACAGACTCAAATGCGTTTACACCTGCACAAAAAGTCCCTGACCAGGTGCTTTGAGTTGGCTAATTCAAATAAATAATCTATACCAAAAATCTGAGATATACATTAAATGAGCAAATTTCTTCTCCCCAAAGTTATGGCGATTTCAATGATCGCGCATAACAACAGCTTAGTTGCACTAGAAATGGTTTTCTATGGGATATCATTGATTTGTGTGTGATAATTGTCATGTAACTGTGTGCTTAGTGAACCAGCCACCAAGGTATCTGGATGAATGGGTCTGGAGTGATTGCGGTATAAAGGGTGTGACTAGCTGTGAAGTATAAACGTCTTTTACTGATTAGCTGCGAGTCTTTACACAAATATTTTCACTGTGTAATCTCACACAAATCAATGATTTCCCATAGAAAACCATTTATAGTGCAACTTTGCTGTTTTATGCGCGGTCATTGAAATCGCCATAACTTTAAAAGTATCCATTCAATTTTTTTGAATGAGGTATCAAACTGCGGAGAAGAAATTTGCTCATTTAATGTATATCTCAGATTTTGTACCGATTATCTATTTTGAATTAGCCAACATCAAAGCACCTGGACAGGGACTTTTTGTGCTAGGTGTACATCCCAAATATGGGTGTGTCATCCCAGGTTTTATTTAAAAATCTTACCTTTGCGTCTACAAGTAGGATAGCAGCAGTAATCATCAGCAACGACACAGTAAATCGCAAATCCATGGTGTGATATGGATGTGACAATTCTCAGCTAAATAAAGTCAACCTTAAAAGATTTGTTTACGGCAGTGGCAAAAATACCCAAGGTGATAGGCAAAAATACGACTCCCAACAAGGTTGTCCAAATGGTGTGTGGTGGTTTTATTACTTGGCAAAAGAGTGTGAACAAATACATGTATTTATACGCCTACGTGTGCATAAAAGTGTCAGAACGTGCCCCAATTAATTATAGTCTAAACTATTTCCGCCTATTTCAATTTTAGAGTAGGTGTACATGTATATATAGCAATTTTTTGTTCTGTATATTTACTTTGATTAATTTTTTATTCATACAAACTCAGCGATCCACGACGATAGCAGAAGATTGTACTGGTACTGATTATTTTTAACAAAATGAAAGAATGTGAAATAGTGAACGCAATAGGCCTATAGCCTTAGGCTATTGAGGAAAGGTAAGGGGACAATATCACTGTCACTATATGACTGATCATCACCATGATCACTAATGGCACGATAAGGCAAAAAAAGAAAAGAAGTTGACTTGCCCTTTCAGGGCCAGAGTCTGGGTCGGACGATCGGATTTTTTTATATTTTTATTATATTTTTAGATACTACACTCAAAAACATGTTTTAAAGAATTTTTGTTGTTGAATTTTTGTTGTTGATATTTTTTGATTTTTTTATGATTTTTAAACAAGCAGATACTACTCAAAAACACATTTTCATTTTTCTTTATTGTTGTGTGCTTCTTTCAAATTTTTTTAAAAATTTGTTTAAACTTCTTCTTTTTTTCGAAAAAAAAGAAATAGCGACCCTAGATTTCCGAAAATTCGGGTCGGCCGGAAAGGGCAAGTCAACTTTTTTTGTTTTTTGCCTAACAATGATGAGCTATTTTTAGTTGTTCAATTATTTTACGTTTGTGCAAATTATTATGTGACAATTTTTAGTACAAATTCAGTTCATCACTATTTACAACCCACGTAAATCAATTCTGTAACTAGACCTTAGTTGATGAAAAAAAACTACCCTGTTTTAAAGGCGGACGGACCTGTGAAGTAGGGTCGGTCGGGCGATTTTGTTTTGTTTTATTTTATTATTTTACCTAAAATGTCACCAAAATCTGCAAAAATAGGGAACATTTTTAAAAATGTGTAAATATTTTCGACATATATTCTGGCCAAAACACAGCAGATTTTACATTATTTGAGAAAAAAAGTATCAAAAAAACAAAAACTCAAAGAGTGGGTCGGTCGGGCCCGTAAAACAGGTTTTTTCCCCCACGCCTTAACACTATTTATTCTATATATGTGGTGTTTTTTGACATATCATTGCTTCAGTGACTTGCTTGGTTTCCAAAAGCAGGCCCTAATGTCAATGCATACACACATACATCCATTGGCGGCACTACAGGGGCGGCATTTCCCCCACCCCCCAAATTTTGGTTTGCCCCCCCCCCACCCCCAACAAAAATTTCAATTTAGTTAAAATTAGAAAAAATTGACAATTTGAGCACACATTTTCTTTATAAATTAGGTTAAATTATACCAAATGATGACAATTTTAGCATCAAACAGCTAAATTTTGCGAGCAAGTGCGCATTTTCATACCAAATTAGTTAGCAATAGACCATATTTGACAATTTTGTCATAAAAAGGCACAACAATTTTTTTCTTCTTCAAGCCCCACCCCCCTAAAAAAATTGGCCCCCAAAAAGTATGAGGCTGGTGCCGCCACTGCATACACCCCTACATCCCCCTAAGCCTAATACAGGGTGGGCAACCTACGGCCCGCGTGCCACATGCAGCCCGTCAAAAGGGGAAAAACAAGGCCGGAAATCCCGGAAGGGGGGGGGGGGGATATATCCCCCCACTTTTTGACCTGGGGGGATGGTCAATGTAATCATCCCCAAAAAATCCACACCAAAAAAAAAGGAAAAAAGGGGGAAAAAAGAAAGAAAAAAAGGGGAAAAAAGGAAGAAAAAAAAAAAAAGGAAAAAAAGAAAGAAAGGCGGGCGAGGAGGCATGCGAGGGACATAAGAACGTTTGGAGTCTATTGGACGTCGGTCAGGATACATACGAGTACGTACTTGGACTAGAACCCATCTTTTGGAGGTAAACTAGTTAACTTCTTTCTGGCATAGGCTTCTGCCTATATTGGTCGGAAATTAAGTGATGGCTTTTCAATAAAATATTGGTCAAAAGTACACACCAAATCGCACCAAATGGGTTCGAAAATTAAAAAAAAATCCAATTCTGAGCGGGGGCACATTCCCCCTCAGAACCCCCCTGTTCGAGCTTTTAAACCATCTATATTAAAATCAAGAATATATCCGTATATGCTCAACTTCTTTTGTGCATTGATAAAAAACAAAATATTTATTGAAAATTAAGTGATGGCTTTTCAATACAATATTGGTCATAAGTATACACCAGATCACACCAAATGAGTTTGAAAATTGAAACAAATTCTACTTCTGAGTGTGCCCCCCTCAGACACCCCCTGTCAGAGCATAGCTCGGATTGTGGTTCTGCACACCGCCTAGATGGTACCAGCTCAATTTCATTTTGTTGTGCCCCCCTTTTCATCCCCCCACACCTAACAATATATTTTCCCCAAAAATATATTTCCTGCCCAAAATAATTTCAAAAAGGTTACAATTTGACCAAATTTAACCATTTAAGCATAAAATATCAAATTTTGGCACGTTGCGCGCACATTTTATCATTATATTAGGTATAATTAGACCAAATGTTGCAATTTGCTTACCAAATTAGTTAAAATTATACCAAATTTGACAGTTTTAGCCTAAAACATATAGCATAAAAAGTAAATTAGAGAGGAATTAAAGTATACATTTACTGAAAACATTAAAGTCACTTCAAAAATAAATTGTTTCCCATAGCCATCCTGGCTGGGATAAGGTCAACTTTTATTTTTCAATTTTTACTATGTATTAAAGGCATATTATGCGATCTTTTCAATGGGATGCCCTCTAGCCTTGATTTTTTCTTCTTTGAAAGCAGATTTTCTTGCATGGATTTCAATTTCTGATCATAAATCATAAATACATTCTGAGTTACAGGGTGATATGATTCCTAATTACTTCAAAATCATGGTTTAAAAAAAGAGTGAATTTATATAGAATAAAAATAAACTGTCCTGGAGCAGGACAATCTATTTTCAACCTCTTTAACCATGATTTTGAAGTAATTTGAAATCGAATCACTCTCTGTAACTCAGAATTTATTTATGATTTATGATCAGAAATGTAAATCTGCAAGAAAATCTCCTTTCAAAAAAAATCAAGGAGGAGGGTCGCAGTGTCCCATGGAAAAGATCACATAATATGCCTTTAATCAACTATATTTTGCTTCCATACTAACCCTCATAAAGTTAAAAGATAAAGGGCCTCACAATAATTAATTTTAAGTGGCCTAAAATATTTAAATCCCATTTTGTCAATATCAAGGTCATAATATACATAAACATGTTTTGAAAACTAAAATGTATACAGAGTATAAATTAAATAAATGCACTGAATTGCAACATTTTTCACTTGCAATTTTCTAACTTCTGTCATCTGAAAGATTATAAGGTGGATGTTTCAGAAGCACACATAAGTATGCAAAACATTAAAGGCATATTATGTGATCTTTTCCAGAGAGCGCCCTCTATTCATGATTTTTTTTAGAAAGTAGATTTTCTTGCAGATTTACATTTCTGATCATAAATCGTACATACATTCCAAGTTACAGAGCGATACGATTCCTAATTACCTCAAAATCATGGTTTTAGAGTGAATTTAGACTTAACTAGAATCAAATAAGTTGTCGGATATCCGACAGTTTATTTTCACTCTAAAACCATGATTTTGAAGTAATTAAGAATCGTATTGACCTGTAACTTGGAATGTATGTACGATTTATGATCAGAAATGTAAATCTGCAAGAAAATCTGCTTTCAATTTTTTTTTTCGATGTTAAGAGCATTCCATGGAAAGATCACATAATATACCTTTAATTCCTTTTGTCTTTAATTTCAAAGGGTATATTATACATGGGTGGGCAAAAATGCTCAAAAGATTTTTGCAAAATAGAATGTATTGATCATGATATGATGTCATAGTAAGAATCAAAGCTGGCATTGTGTAATTAAAATGCATAAGACACACTAAAATAAACTGTACGAGAACCATTTTATACAGGGTGTAACCAAAGATTTTCTAGCACAGGGATTATGATCTTTATTTAAATGTCGAACAAGTACTGATACTATGTGTGTTTCATAGCACCTGTATGACATGGCATGCTTGAATAGAGCGGTGATTTATGGGCCAGGGGCGTAGCAAGGTACCAAAAAGTGGGGCGGCCATCTATGTTGAAAACTGTAAAGGTAATTGAGCTGTTACCCTGGTGTGGTGTGCAGCACTGCCCTCTGAGCTATGCTTGGACAGGGGGTGTCTGAGGGGGGGATTCGCCCCTCGCAGAAGTAGAACATTTTCGAACTCATTTGGTGCGATCTGGTGTATACTTTTGACTAAAATGTTATCGAAAAGCCACTTCTTCATTTCCAATAAATATTTTGTTTTTTATCAATGCACGAAAGAAGTTGAGCATAACTGATATATTCTTGATTTAAGTATACATGGTTTAAAAGATGACATCATAGGTATCGGTGCTCAAATTGGGGAAATATGCCAAGTGGAAAAAAAAGTATTTGGGAAAAGGGTAGAAAGATGGAAGAGAAAAACAACTTTGGGTTGATATGAGCTGTGGTTGCACAGGTATACGAACGTGTTTATTGTGTTATTGCTTTTCCCAAAAAATATGTTTGTGCCCCACCCCCCCAATTTTTTTTTTTTAAGTTAAAATTTAAAAAAGAGGATAATTTTAGCATAAAAAGGCAATTTTTTTTGCGCACATCATTGCATTTTTTTCATGCCCCCTTAAATAAGATTCTTCCCAAATGTAAAATTCTTACTATGGTACTGGTACATCTAAACAACACTATAGCTAACATTTTTAATCTGATTTTTATCAAACCTGTAAGTGTGTGTGCATGGGGAAATGTTAAGCTCAAAATTTTGCTCCTGGGGAAGAAACAACTTTGTGCAACCCTGTCTACTACCTTCTACCTCATACCTTTGCCAAGAAAATAAGCCGACCATTTGACAATTTCCATGATTGTAGCTCTGATCCTCAGCTACAATTTTAGACTAGATTTTTGTTTAGTACATGAATCAAATATAGTGTGATGAAAATGGACAGAAGGCAGCAAAATATCTCAGATTAGCTACTCAATTTTAGGACACGGAACAAACCTATCAATCAAGTTTTAAATTGAATTATAGTTTATATGCTCAAAGCACATGCATTCAATTCACTGTCACTATGATACATCAGAATTAGTTGGAGATGGGTGGAGAGAGGCAAGTGCGGTATAGTGTTTTACTGTAAAAGTAGAAATTTTCGTGAGGTTTTTCTTTTCGCGAATCAATTCTCATCCGCGAAAATATTAACTCTTGACTTCATTATTGACTTCCATTGACTTTTGTTCACAAATGATGAAAATCGCGAAAATAAAAAAGATCTTCAAATTTTCGTGAGGTTTTTCTTTTCGCGAATCAATTCTCATCCGCGAAAATATTAACTCTTGACTTCATTATTGACTAGCTTCCATTGACTTTTGTTCACAAATGATGAAAATTGCGAAAAAAATAAATAAAAAATCGCAAAATGCAACTATCAAAAATGATTGACTTGTTGCACAAAATATACCCTACGTGTTGTTGAGAGCTAGGACATAAGGACAATCATCAAGTTAGACATTCTTCTATGAAACATCTGAAAAGTCATATTTGTTGCTCCTAGGAGCTGAAAGATCTTCAACATCTATCAAAGCAGAAGTTATGAGGGAGGAGGTAGAACTTATTGAATGACCCTTGCATATATGGCCTTTCTTGTTAGACATGGATTTTGGCTTTCGTGACATTATTTTAACTTTACACATTATATTTGCTTGTTATACCCCCCCCCCCCTGAAGTAGTAAAAGTATACATTGCATGAGAAAACCAAATATGCCATTGAAATTATAGTATGACCAAGGACTAAAATGGTATGATTAACAATGTTCGGAAAATATTTTTTAATTTGAGATCCATATATTTTTTATACCTACCCCTATCATTATTTACTTTACATATTTGAATTCCTCATGAAATTACCTATCAGATGATATAAAATTGTCAACGGTTACTACGTCGGTAAGGTAATTATACCGGCTAATTTTAAGAATTTTCAGAAATATTTGTTAAGGATGTACCCTTCCTTGATTTAAACTGCATTTCTGGATTCCTCTAGTTACAAGCTTTCCAAAAATGTATACTTTTGCCATCATAGGTCGAAAACCTTTTCTGTTATAGTCATTTTTATAAATCCCTGATTATTCATGTTGACTGTGTAGCAAATAGGAAGAAAACTGATGATCGTGGTCTTATCCATACTTAATTAGTTGTTACAAATAGTTGACAAGTCTGTTGAACCACATACTTAAAGACTACTAAATATTCTTTAAAATGGGACCAGAATGGTGTTTGTAACATTAGGGGATGACTAGTTATTGCAAAAATAACAAAGCACTGCACCCCTTCCGGCACCACCCCTGGTCCCCAAACTTCAAACAGCTGTATCTCCCCTTCTGTTTTAGCAATACCAATGCCATTTGGCGGACAGATAGCTTGTTATTAGGGCTTTAAAATGATACCAAATTTGTTGAGATAGCTTTTGTGGTTTCAATAATATTGAAGGAATATGAACTAAAAAGTGTAACAGCACCACCCTATTGGGAGGCGAGTTCATAACGTGTGACCATATACAAAAAAGGACACAGATACAATCATACAAACTCAATATGGATCATTTCGTGAAAAAAAATCATTTATTCCAAAATACCATACACAATGTAATAATTTAGATATTGCACAATATTATATTCCAAGGTATCCTGAGGTGTAGTCGACTTTGTAGACCTTGTACAATTTCACTATCACACAATCAAACAACACCCTCTGATACTTCCCATCCGAGAACCAACCAAATACAAGTACTGGTCGGTTCTCGAATGAGAGCGGTTTTCACAAGGCGAAGTATCAGAGGGTGTTGTTCGATTGTGTGACAGTAAAATACACGGTATACAAAGCAGATTACCTGAAAATCCTGTTGATTTCAATAAAAGTGTGATGTCTTCAGAATCCAGGCTCTGTTCTGGTGCACTGTGAATCATACAGGGTGTCCCAGATGATTTATACCGGGTTTGAAAAATAAATAAAATGTAAACAACATTGCAGTCCAAGTCTTATGAAACATCACCAGCAGTTGATATTTATTAATTTTGTAGTGAAAATCAGCCAATTACATGTATTGTCATTTAGGTTGAGCTTCGTGCCGAACATGGTCAATGATTTCATTAGTTTCAAAAGAGGTTATTTTGGTCAAACTTGGAGAGGGTCCATAAATGGGCGTATTCGGTTAATACAGGGTGTCCCATAATGATTTATACTATGTTGAAAAAATAATACAAATATAAAAACAACATTGCAGTCTTATGCCTGCAATATAATGGGTACATGTTTCCTACTTCATCTGTTCATTTTGTACCAAAATGTCTTTATCTGTTTCGATATAAGGCATGACATTATTGAAAATCGGTGAAAACCTGTGTTTCATTTTTGCTATATTTCAGTTGATAAGAACTTCACACCAAAATTCAAATTTGCCGCTTATGAATGATATAAATCAATTAAGCAGAACAATTCTCTCACACCGTTCAATTATTGCTTCATAAAACATCACCAGCAGTTGATATCTATTCATTTTGTAGTGAAAATCAAAAGAGGACACAGCAAATAACCTGAATTGTCATTAAGGCTGTGACTTATACCCGAGAACCCGGGTACCCGCCCGCTATTCCGGGTACCAAATTGGGCACCCGAATACCCGAAATGTAAAAAAAAAAATTATAAGTTTTTTTTTTTAGTATATATTTGTCCCCAAATGACCTCTATTGACCCCATTTTGGGGACAGATTTGAACTTTAAAAAAAAAAAAAACTTCAAAAAAACTTTAATTTTAATTTTTATTTAGTGTCTATTTTCGGGTCCCGGGTATGAAACTACCCGTGCATTCACAGCCTTAATTGTCATTTAGGTTGAGCTTCATGCCGAACATGGTGAATGATTTCATTAGTTTCATAAGAGGTAATATTGGTCAAACTTGGAATCTACCATTTTGACAAAAGAGTCCATCTGTCAGATATCGAGGGCTCAGAAACCCAAGGCCTCATCTCCATCTTTTAAAAAATGAGATTTTGGTATCAAAATTTTCAGAAAGAAATTCTCTTTTCAGTAACACAGCCTTATCTCCATAACACAACCCCTTTCAAAGTTATAGCCAATATCACAAGGCCTCATCTCCATCTCCCCAATGTGTTTAAAAATCTTCAATAGTCTTTTTCTCAAAATGGTCAAAATGAAGATAAGGCCTTGTGTTTCTGAGCCCTCGATATGTAAAATTTCAAACATTAACAATTCCTAAGAAATCTAAATAGATTTAATGCAGATTACAATAGTATTCATAGCTAAATAAATGCACCTTTCTCCGTTTTAATCATACTGGGACACCCTGTATACGTCAAGTGTGTGTATACAAAAATGCTTGGATCACTATTGCACATCTATAGTTTAATTAGTTCCAAATTGGCAAGACATATTTGTTTTTTTATCTCTCCTCGCAAAAAAGGTAATCCAGACAGCTGCGAGCAATTATGGCCACACGCACACTGTTTTGGATGCACACACGCGCCACGCATATGATGCGGGGTGCGTTGGTGCCTTTCATGCAGCCCGCATCATTCTGTATTCATTTGCTTCTGTGAGGATCCTCCGCCAATTTGGTACTGATCAAACTATAGAGATTAAAACCTTACGTTTTTCGCCAATTTGGAACTGACTGGGCTATAGAAATGTCACTTTTTTCCTCTTTGAGAATCTGCAACAGTGGTTTATTTCTGAGAGAGCATTCACGCAGATGCTCACAGCTTTTATACATGAGCCCCCCCACTCCCTGCCGAGCAAAAGAATACTATGCATTAAAGCTGTAGAGATATAGTTTAATCAGTTCCAAATTCCTGAGAAATATGCGTCTTTATACTCTCCGCACGTAAAAGTAATCCAGGCGTACGCAAGCTCTATGAGAGCTATTTTGGGAAACGAAGGTGTCACACATACGATTCACAATATGCCATGTAACGCCATATGAGCGTTTTAGGTACCCAGGCTCTTCTGAATCAATTCTCTGCTGTGAGCAGGGTCACCATTTGGAACTGATTGAACTATATAGGTCACCACGGAGTGACGTCACATGCTGTTGACCACAAACCAAAGAGGTAAATAAAGGCCTCTTCGAGGGACTCTTACACAGCGTACACAGTGTCACATGATCTCTTGGGTATGGGCGAGTAGAGCGTAAAACTGATAGGTAGTTAAAACGTCTGGTTTGTTGTCAACGGCAAAAGGCACAAAGTACCTGGATGACCTATAGGGCATTGTAACACTTAAATTTCAAATTGTTAATAGTACCAAATGAATTACTATAGTCTGTTGGACGTAAGATGGAACATCACTACAAAGCAATATGATGCAAAATTAATGGACGGTAACAAAGATCATGCTCTATGCTATGGCGAATAAACTATAGAACTTATAGTCTGTTCAGTGTAACATTGACAGGAATATGATGACCTTTCACATTGCAAAATAATTATATGTCATAAAAGGTCATGTTCCATTTTATGTTGGATGAACTATAGAAAGGTCTACCTTGCACCATAGACGCACCCTAATAGGCACATTTGTTTAGCTTTTTGGTGAACCAATTATTATTATATTTACACACAGGTTGTTGAGGGTCATTTTGCACAAAGAGTGCTCTAATTGATTTTGATTGGTTTTTTTTAAGTGTAAAAATATATTTTAAAAAACAGTGTTTATCAAATCTAATACCTAAAATACAGGGTGAGTCAAAATATTCAGGTCCCGTTTTTAAGAAAACCAGGACAAATACTTCTGGTTAAAAATTGGCCAATTTTTTCATTGTTTATAGAAGTAGAAATACTTCTTTATACTTTTCCAAGACAATACCTTATTCCAGGCCATAATTACAGCATATTAACGAAAAAGTACGAAATCCAAAGTGTTCCAAATATACCCCCATTTTCCATTGTAGGCATTTTGAATACCAACACGCCACGCAAATGATTGACATATTCAAAATGCGTGCATTAATTTTTTGCATTCATAGAGGTACCTTGGAAGCTGGAACAGATTAAATTTCACAGAATTTGGGAAAATGCTCATATATCCCAATTGGAATAACTAATTTGACTGAAATATAATTTAAGTTATAGCTAACAATGCGTTCTTACCGTGCATATCAATAAATATATTAATTTTTCGAATTAAATGTGTATGTTCTGATCACTTTTTTGGGGCTATGATTTTTTTCTTCACATCAATATATTTTGATATCAGAAGAATCCCCATATGTTTCTCATTATGTCTGTAAAAAATTAGGGGCCAGAAATGTTCCATTTAGAAATTATAGGCTAAAATGTGGCGAATTACTGCCAAAGGTGGTTAAATTAGGGGCCAGAAATGTTCCATTTAGAAATTATAGGCTAAAATGTGGCGAATTACTGCCAAAGGTGGTTAACCACCAACCAATTTGTGTACTACTCAATGGGCATATGTCTTGTGACCTTGTGCTTCTAAAAATAGAACAATGGGAGTTATGCAACTCAAACTTTGAAATGCAACAATTTTAAGAATGACCTCTCATGTAAAATAGAAAACATCAAGTTGAAAATCGGGCAAGCAATTGGAACATCTACCTTTAACTGGTTTAAAAAATCGGTAAAATCGAGAGGGATGAATATTTTGACTCACCCTGTATACTGGTGGACATGTTCTCTACTTATTCTGTTCATTTCATCATAAACCTACATGTATTTGTCAATTTTAGTACATTTTAAATGATTTACCACATCGCACTTTTAAAGCGCCAACCAAAGATTGCATTAGGTCAGTCAAGGTGAATTGTTTCTTTACATCATACAAATATTAGTTCACACACATTACAAACAATTGATATCAATCAACAATTTTAGTAGAAATTAAAAACAGGCCACAACAAATTACCTACATGGAATTTCAATAAACCTTTGTGTGCACATGGTCAGGAATGTTAAAGAATTTCAAGAGCGATAATTTCAGTCACACTTGGAATGTACCAATTTTACAATATTTTCTGTAATATTTTTGTCAAAAACATCCAATTGGTATAATCCAAATATCCTAAGAAAGCTCAATTATGTAGATCCTAAAATCACAAGCACTCTGACCCACAGTGGTTGTATTCATCACAGTAAATGCAAATAAATTACCACCCATGTGATAGCTCGGTAAAAAGTGACAACTTGGATCAACCCTAAGGCTCTGAATATGATCAAAAGGTTTCTTAGCTGGGTCACATATCAATAACATTATCAATTTGACAACCATACATGTCGCACACATGTGATACCCATATGACACCCATGTGATATCCATACGGCACCCATGTGATATCCATATGGCACCCATGTGGTACTACCCACATGGTACCAATGTGGTACCCAAGTGCTACCCATGGTGTTCCCATGCAAAGCTATGTGATATTATATGGCGCCCATGTGATATCCATATGGCACCCATGTAATACCCATGTTGTACCCATGTGGTACCCATGTTATACACATGTGGTACCAATGTAGTACCCATGTGGAACCCATGTGGTACCCCTATGAAATTCATGAGATGCCCATGTGCAGGGATGTATAGGTAGAAAATGTTAAGTGGTGAATTTACTTACATTTTTGATTTGGGTAGTGGGCTCAAGTACTAAAATCACTGTTCAGTAGTGGGCTCCAAAAGTGAGTCATGAGCTCTACCGCCCGTCCACCGCTGCCCACTGTAGATACAACCATGCACATGTTCTACCAATGGATTGTGTTAACATTTCCCACGCAGCTAGTATTAGGTTTGCCATTTGTGTGGTGGTATAGGAAAACCCGTCGTCGGAAGTCGCTAGTGTTAATATTGAGATATCTGGGTCATACCAAAACATTCCTAACAAATGAGTTCCAAATCAATTTTCCAACTTTGGTCCCAAGATAGAGATTATACCTTGAACTTTAGTCTCCAGGAGTTTTTTATGCAAAATTCCAGATGTTAAGTTTATTTTAGCACTTTTCTGAACCTTGTTTATCAAATTTTATGTGCAAAATGCTATGTTTACGTAAAATGACATTGTTACCATGGTAACCACTTGTAAATTCCGACAATGCATTGTAAAGATTATGAAAGTGAAGAACTTACAATTGTTAATAATATCGCAAAAAACTAGGTTCATATCAAAAGTACTTTTCATATGACAAGCTATTCTGTGTGATATAACAATGTAGTTTGATTATTATTAGAGCATTTAACAGATTTTGTTTACACGTTTGAATTGTCAGTTTCAATTTTTAGTGTTGCGTTTAAACTTGCCGAATTTAAAATACTATAACTGTAGTTCTAGATGGAATTTCTGAAAAATGTAAACAGTCCTATACTCAGTAGAGTATGAAGCTCTCTGCCAAAGAAAAAACCCAAGTTGCTAGAAAATGACCATGTGAATGGTTTTCCCATGCCACCACACATTTTACAAAACCAATTTTTCAAAAACCTTTCTCAATTTTCAAGGTCTATCTCAAGGATTACTGAACCAATACTAGGCATGTTTTTACTTATCTTAATACATTTCTCATGGTGATTCCAAATATGGTGATAACATTCAGCAATTTTGATTTTGTTTGTTTGTTTGTGAAACATTTTGTGAAATTTTGGAATGTTGTCTGCAGACGCCTGACGTGTGGAAAGTGTTAATTTATATCAGCCTATACATCAGCATCAACATCCACACCATCAAAATAGCTTATAATCATAAGCTTCCTCGTCCGTCTTCTCCATCAGCCTATACATCATCAACATCCACACCGTCATAATAGCTTATAATCATACGCTTCTTCAATTTCCTCGTCCGTCTTCTCCATCAGCATACGTCAGCATCAACATCCACACCGTCATAATATATTATAATCATAAGCATCTTCAATTTCCTTGTCCATCTTCTCCATCAGCATCAACATCCACACCGTCCTAATAGCTTATAATCATAAGCTTCTTCAATTTCCTCTTCCGTCTTCTCCATCAGTCTATACATCACCATCAACATCCACACCGTCATAATATCTTATAATCATACGCTTCTTCAATTTCCTCGTCCGTCTTCTCCATCAGTATCAACATCCACACCGTCATAATATCTTATAATCAAAAGCATCTTCAATTTCCTCGTCCGTCTTCTCAATCAGTATCAACATCCACACCGTCATAATAGCTTATAATCATACGCTTCTTCAATTTCCTCGTCCGTCTTCTCCATCAGCCTATACATCAGCATCAACATCCACACCGTCATAATATCTTATAATCATAAGCTTCCTCAATTTCCTCGTCCGTCTTCTCCTCAATGTGGATCTTCTTCCACCAGGGCTGACGTAGCAAATGAAGCTCTTCCTTATGGTTGACGAGGGCCTTGGCTGCAACAGGGGCGGAATGGCTGGTGAATTTGTAGCCGTCACGGGCGCTGGCATCGGACAGTTTTGGTGCATCTGTATGGAATGGTAAAGCATTGGTTAGACTATAGAGGGCCTGTTTACTTAGTCTAAGTAGGACTGAGTCCTGTTTGGTACAGGAGAGGGGGAGGATGGCTGGTGAATATGTAGACGTCACAGGTAGGGTCTCAGACAGTTTGGGTGCATTGTTTGGAATAATGAAGCATTGGTTAGAATATAGAGGGACTGTCTACTTAGTCTAAGTAGGACTGAGTCTTGTTTGGTACAGGAGGGGGAGGATGGCTGGTGAATTTATAGATGTCACAGGTGCTGGCCTCAGACATTATTTTTTTGTTCTACCAAATTAGGTTAAAGCTGGCCTACCACTTTGGTAGTTCACCACAGACAAACTGGTCATACACCTGTTCCTTGGTGACAGACAGTACAGAGTTAACATGGAGAAATTGTAACCTTGTCAAATTCCCAAGAGAACTGGAGGTGGCTAGCAACCAAGAGTGGTAGCATGCCTTTAAACTAGTCCAAATTTGACAATTTGAGCATAAAAACAGCTAGATTTTGCAAGCAAGTGTGCATTTTAATACCAAATTCATGCCCCCCCCTTTTGCCCCCTAAAATTATGCTGGTGCTGCCACTGGCTGTGCACTTGTTGTTTTGGAGCTAGACTGTGTTCAACCTTTGGATAAACGCATGAGTATGGTCAATCAAAAAAACCTGCTCTATGGGTAGACTGACCTTTCATCGCCTTAATTTCTAAATACAAAAAAAAAGTGGGGGAGGGGGCACCCAACTTTTTTTTTTGGTAGGGGTGTGCCGCCTAGGGTTTTAAAAAATGGGAGCTTCAGAACTGAACTGAGAGAATGTTATGATGAAAAATAGGGTCTTAAGAACTGGGGTTTTTTTCTCGAAAAAGGAGGTCTTAAGAACTGGTTTGTTTTCCAAATTTAATTAGTAAGAACGCAAATTTGTCAAAAAATTGGGGTTTTGGAATGAACATTTTCGTGATTTTTGAATTTTCAATAAAATGGGGGGGGGGGGGGGGTCTTAAGAGCTGATACAGGCTAAAATGGGGGGTCCTAAGAGCTAGCAGAAGAGGGTGAAAAAGAGGGTCTTCAGGGCGACACATACCTATACCCCTTATCAATGTCAGTGCCCTCCCCCCCCCCCCCCCCCCCCCTCGGAAAAACCCTTGCACTTACCTGCTAACAAATCTGCATCAGTTTCCAGCGCAGCTAACAGTGCCTCTCTTCTCTGGTAGTTCTTACGATGTGCCATGCGTACTGTCAGGAATCGCGCCAGCATCTCTTGGGCTTCATCATGCTGCTCCTGTAATCTCTCGTGGCTCACTGGTTTTGGCTGAAAATAAGACAAGTATAGGATGGTTAGGCAAAAGAGAATTGTTTGTTTGCTTGACCTTCGCGACCCAAAAAAAACCAAACACCTGGCTGTCGATTTTTTTCTTTTTCCAAGCATGAAAACTTTCTGTTTTTAGCATAAACACAAGGATGATCTGTTTAAACTGGTCGGAAACCCCAGCCCCAAGGCCTGAAACCTAAAAAATGTATAAGGGAAAAGAAATTGGAAGAGTTTGATTGATTGATTGAATGATTACATGTACGTTTCAAACCCACTGTCCTTTGTCAACGCTTGTGACGATCTTGACGGTTTTTGTAGTCTTGGTGTTGCCAGTTGATTTATTATCTGGGGATTTCTTACCAGATGACAAAAGATCATCAAAAAATATGAATGAGTCTAAGATCGTCACAACAAATAGTGTTGACAAAGGACGCAGTGGTGTTTGAAACGTACATGTGAGTTCTACAAACATGATCAAGAGGGTCATATTTCATAGTTTTATCTCAAGAATTACTGAACCAATAGTAGGCATATTTGTACTTATTCTAATGGTGATTCCAAAAATGGTGATGAAATCAAATAATGTTGACAATTTCAAAAAGTTTTGTGAAATTTTGGAACTGTTGACTGTAGACGACTGCGCGTTGAAAGCATAAAGAAGAGTTTAGGTATCGCTCTTCTGAAGTACACTTAAGAAAAATCTTAACTTTTATGAAATAGGGGCCAGATTAATTTACCTCCATTTAAGGGGGTGTGGACTCTCAGGTACAGCCTCCGTAAAACTGCCGTAACTTCTTCAATATTTTTTACCGCATTTTTTGGCACTTTTTTTTTAAATATCTTATTTATTTTTTGAGTTACAGACCAAAAAGTGCCAAAAAAATAAATCAGATATTAAAAAATTAAAAAACGCTCCTGGGGAATGTTATCAGGATTATCATAAAACTAGTATGACAAAATTTAACAAAATATATTTTGAGTTATCTTTTCCAAACCTAAAATGGGTCAAAAAACATGTTTTTTATAATTGTTTCCAAAATGGTCAATTTCATTATCATGGTTGGATTCATTGAACCCTTTTCTGCAAAAAAGATTTACGGCAGTTTTACGGAGACTATACCTGAGAGTCCACACCCCCTTAATTCTTCTTCTCCATCCTTAACGCTTTCCACGCGGCTACTAGTTTTACCATATACAAAACAGATTTGTCAGAAATCTGTCCCCAATTTTCAAAGTCTATCTCAAGGATTACTAAACCAATACTAGCCATGTGTGTACTTATTTCAATGCATTTCTCATGGTGATTCCAAATATGGTAATGAAATTCAATAATGTTGAAATGTTGGAAACATTTTGAAATTTAGGATGTCGTCTGCAGACGCCTGCCGCGTGGTTATGAAGCCTGTTGGTAATACTTACAGGCTGGTTCTCTCGCTTGTAATCTATTTCTCTCTGCAGTTCTTGTCGTCTTTCTTCCGTCAATCCTGGCGGAGGTTGAAACAGCAAGGGTTCTTTCCGGCGGTCTTCTTGTCTCTTTAGATATCGTCTAACCTAAAGGTAGAGCAAACATTTTTTTGACATTTTTTGAAACATTTTGAGCAATGTTGGGATGTCGTCTGCCGGCTTTGAACGCATTATTGTTTGCAGACGACGGTGGTCATACATTTTGAATACCCATTGGTTTCAATGTACACATTATCCAAGTTGGAGCAAAATGTACAATAATAGCTGCCTGGACTTGTTTTACCGTGGTTTTACATAGCCCTAATTTCTTTTTTTCATAAACATATTTTTCACTCATAATAACCCTGTATATACTCACACAATGCTGCACAATAATAGCTGCCTGACTTGTGTTGCCATGGCTTGTATAGGCCTAGCTACTATGGGTAATACTTGTGGCAAGAAGACTGGGATATATGATCGCTAGGTGTTGAATTTCAGGTGTTTTACCATGCTAGGTCTTGTGGCCCAAGGGATAAAGCGCTTGCCCTGTAAGCAAGAGGTCCTGGGTTCGATTCCCGGGCGAGATCGTTTTCCCATTTTGTCTCTTTTGTATTTATGACGGCGAACCTATTTAAAAATAATAATTCAATCCAATATATACTCACACAAGGCTGCATAATAATAACTGCCCTGACTTGTGTTGCCATGGCTTCACATAGTCCCAGTTTTTCTCCTTACATAACCTTATTTTTCTCTCATAATAACCAAGTATATACTCACACAACGCTGCACAACAATAGCTGCCCTGACTTGTGTTGCAGTGGCTTTCCGTAGACCCAGTTTCCTCCTTTCTATCACACCTTTCCAACGGGCTTGTATCTTGATGGCCGCTTGTATTTGGTGCATCTCTAGAAAGTTGTTCACATCAGCTGGTAATGGTAAAAAACAGCAACATTAAATTTAATGTTTGAAACTGGACGGTAGTTTTTGAGGTTGTTTGGATCAAGAGAGGGTTTTTTGATTATTGGACTGATGATGGCATGTATCAGTACAGTAGGAAAAACACCTGTTGAAAAAGACACATTAGCCATTTTGGTTATAACTGGTTGCTGAGGGCAAAACAACTATTTATTTTGGTCCACTATAGGACTCTTGCCAGATCATCCTCCCTCCTCCAATGGATCTTTGGATGACAGAATTTCTAAAATTTTCCGAACAAAAAAGAAAAGAAACATTTGGTATTTTGTTGAGAAATTGGGTCATTGAGTGAGAGTTGGACTGAAAAAATAGGGGAGGGGTCTCAACAGCATTACAAATGTGACGGTGACTCGTCACATCAAAATGGACATGTTATTGAGTTATTTGGTATGACCTGAAAGAGCACATTTTAAGCTTTGAAATAAACCATGTTGAAGGTAATCAGACTTTGCAATCACAAGATATGATTTGAAGAAGCATATTTTTTCCTATTATTTCCTAAGTATTTCACCAAAGATATTGGCCTCTATCTCAAAACTATTGTTGCGCATAACATGACCTTTTTGATGTGACTGGTCACAAATGTGCATTCTAATTTTTAGAGTGCTCCCCCACCCCTCTCACAGACAATTAGACCATCACTCACCTGGCTTCATGGCCGTGATCATATCCAGTTGTTTCTGTTTTGTTTGTCTGATTACCTGACATCTCGCAACAAGAAGCTGGTTTTGCCTCCCCCACCCCTACCCCAGACAATTAGACCATGACTCACCTGGTTTCATGGCCGTGATCATATCCAGTTGTTTCTGTCTTGTTTGTCTGATTGCCTGACGTCTTGCAACAAGAAGCTGATTGTGTAGCTCCTTCTGCTCACGTTCAACCATTACTCGCTGATCTTTTTTCTCTTGTTTTTGTCTACACAGAAAAGAATCATTTATAGTAGATAATCAATTTAAAATCACCCGTGTGCTACAGACTGGCAGATGAACCTTTTAACTTTAAGTAGGATCAGTTGTTGTTGAGCTAAATTGCCCCAGTCACGATCATGGCCCCTCCCTAATTAGCTCAAGCCAAATTTTGTCCCCAAATAATAGAAAATGTTGAGTTTTAATGTCATATCTTATCTAAAATGTAGCTAATTTAAGCACATTTGTGAGCGCTTTACGAACGATTTAACCTCATTTATTTATTTTTTCTCGTACCCACACCAGATTTGTTCTTTTTTCCCCACTCAATTATTTTAGATTGGGGGTGGGGGGGGGGGGGGGATGCTGCAGGAGGTTTTCCTGACCCTCATTTGTGGACAATTTTGACTCAAAAAATGTCTGATTTGATTACCTTTCGGTCAAACGTCAGAAAAGGTCACTCAAATGAACATATTTTTCACTGCATTACCTGAAGTTTTTCTGCAAAGATGCAAATGCTTTGTTTGCTTTCTTCAGTCGCCGTCTCGTCGTGAATCCTCGCCATAATGCTTGGATAGTGGTGGCGGCTCTGTATAAACGCTATAATACCAGAAACAAAGAGAATTTATTCCCATGAGAACTATATGCAGATTGGTTGAAATTTAGGATGTGTCAAAATATTGTGCCAATCAACGACATGGTTATATGTGACCCGTCACATCAAAATGGACATGTTAGTGGAGGCCAGAGTCAACTCTGAGTTATTGGTATGACTTGAAAGAGAACATTTTAAGCTTTGAAATGATACCATGTTGACTTGTAATCGGACTTTGTAATCAAAAGATATGAATTGAAGAAGCATATTTTTGTCTATTATTTTCTTTATATTTCAACAAATATATTGCCCTCTATCTCAAAACTGTGTTTGCCGACAACATGTCTTTTTTGATGCGACTGGTCACATATAGAATAACTACAATTTTCAAAAAGATTAGATAAGCAAATGTAATTGGTTATCAAGATGATTATATCATGTAATTGACCAATGGGCATTCTTGTACGAAAGACAGGTAGTGCCTTAGGGTTAAGGAGCATTATAGTATGATCAGTTCCAAATTGGCGAAAAATATTTGTTTTTTATCTCTCCGCGCGCAAAAGTAATCCTTGCCATAACGCTTGGATAGTGGTGGCGGCTCTGAATAAACACTTTAATACCAGAAACAAAGAGAATTTAATTCCATGAGAACTACCTGCCTACATGGCGGCCAATTTTAAAAATGGCGGACCAAAAATAGGGACTGGGAAAATAGTACGTCCACAAAGTGTGCGATTTACTCGTGGAATTCCACGAGTATTTAGCGTATATGAGGCTGATCGGTTTGTCACGGACGGACGTTTGTGCAAAACATGAGCGAAAAACAGTTTGTAAAAAGTAACTACTGACATTTATTCAACTTTTTATGTTTAATGTTATAGAGAATCATCAACTTGATTGAAATACACCAAAAAAAATAAGGTGTGGTTTGTTACTAAAAATATAACGACGGAAATGTTTGTGTCACGGACGGACTAGATAGAAATAGGGTTCTCTACCTTTTAGTGCTTCTTTTTAATTTCTATCTAGTCAACTCCATATTCCCCAATGCTTTCCAGGTCAAATAGTAAGTAAGATACATGGTTTGAATATCTGATACACAGCATTTGAAAATATTTCTTATTTTTTACAGGGGTAGGGTAACAAACTTTGTCACGGACGGACATTTTTGAGCATCACGGACGGACACAAATGTTAACTACATAAAAAACTTTGAAATTGCCACTTATTTACACTTTAGTATGAAAAAATGGTATCAAATGCTTACAAAATAGTAAGAAAAATGTTAAGTCATGAATTTTCAGTCTTAGTAATAAAAAGCAGTCAAGATATTAGTTTTTTTCCAACACTACGGACAAGATAGAAATAGGGATCTCCGGACCTTTAGTATTTCTTAATTTCTATTTAAACAATTCCATATTCCTCAAGCTTTTCAGGTCAAATAGTAAGTGAGATACATGGTTTGATACACAGCATTTGAAAACAGATTCATTTTTTACAGGAGAAGGGTATACCTGTAACAAACTGTGTCACAGATGGGAATTTGATAGCGTCACGGACGGACACAGATGTTGAAGGACTTTGAAATTGCCACTTATTTACATGACAAAATGGTATCAAATACTTACAAAAATAGTAATTTTCAGTCTTAGTAATTAAAAAGGATCACAAGATACCAAAACCAGTGTGATGGTTATATTCAAAGGTTGCAGAATTTGGCACTTTGATAGCGGAGGGTGATCGGTTCAAGGTTCACATTGGTGTGAAAAAATTACTTTTTGATATTGATATTGAAATGTACCTCACAATATTGGACAACATCTTGGCTAACTGAAACTGCATTCGAAAAGAAGAAAAAATGCGGAAAAGTTTTCGGAACAGTCCATTATTGCCAAGGGGTAGAAACAAGATGCGTCATGGACGGACATTCTTAGTAGAAGTTGACCTTGCCATATTTTATGCTAATGAAACATTTTCATTTTTTAAAATTAAAAATTGATAGATGGCACATTTATCCATTAAATAAGAAATATATTTTAGAAAAAAAGTTCTGGAAAGTAATAACCCTGCCCTTGGGATAACTTTTTGATGCAGAGCTGTCCGTCCGTGACGCAAAAAAAGTGTTAAAGTTTTACAACTTTTTTCAAGGAAAGAGAGAAAAAATAAAAACAAAGTGAGCTATCTCCCCTATATACCCCCTTTCTCATGTAGAAATGAAACTTAACAATGGCGTCAATTAATAAGTTCAATCAGTGATTAAAAGTTGTCTAGGACGGACACAAATTTGTCACGGACGGACATTATTCAGATCTGAGTACAAATGCCAAACTGAATCCTGCCCCTCTTACCATAAACGGCAAGAGATAGACCTGCTGCATCATATAAATAGACTGTATGCCGAGATACATTTTTGTAAAACAATTTTGACCCTTCTTTGATAAATTTTGTTCGATTAATTGTGTAAAAGACTGTATGCTGTGATACAACTTTTTAAAACAATTTTGACCCTTCTTGATAAGTTTTTGTTCAATTAATTGTGTAATTAGAGGTTAGTGATAATGGATACATGTAGGCATCCAACCGTGTTTTGAGTTTTTCAAAGTTTCATGAAGAAAAAGCCTGCAACTTTTGATAGTTCAAAGCTTAAAATTAAATTTGTGCTAACATAACTTCTCCAATGATACTTTCTGATTTCAATGCTGTTTGCTTTTATTTTACATACACTTATGGGGCAATTTTAAACAGTGTCTTTTAACTGATCTCATGCTACCCCTTTTATTTGCAAGCATTATTTCAGCATGTACAGGCAGTATATGTAAGGTTAACAAGTGCAAGCTATACTACAGATTCACCGAAGAAGATCTGCCGAGGGTTCACAAATGCGCAAATAAGCAAATGACTTAATTTAACTTCAAGTAATTTTACAGTGCACCTGGTGAGCATCATAACATGTGCTCACTGCTGTAGCAAACCTACTCATTTGCATAAAGGGCATACCTGTATGGACTAGTTCATTTAATGGTAAGAGTGGTGGTATTCAGCTTTGCTTGTGTGCTCCGAACTGAACAGTAGCTAACAGTGTCCGTCCGTGACAAAATTTGTGTCCGTCCGTGACAACTTTTAATTAAAGATTTAACTAATTTATGCCTGCCCTAATTAATTAATACTCCTGCATGGGAAAGAATACATATAAGGGAGATACTTCACTATGTTTTTATTTTTTTACTTTGTCCTTGAAATTAGTTAAAAAACTTTTAAACTTTTTTTGTGTCACGGACGGACAGCAAAACATCAAAATGTTAACGCAAGTCTAGCGATATAACTTCCCCAGAACTTTTTTCCCAAATATTTATCTTATTTGATGGAAAAGTGTGTCAGCTATCAACATTACATCACAAAACTCTGAAAATGTTACATTAACATAAAAATATAGCATGATGAACTTTAACTAAAATGTCCGTCCGTGACGCATCTTGTTTTCACCCCTTGGACAATAATGGACTGTTCCGCGAACGTACCGCATTTTAATTTTTTTTAAATGCAGTTTCAGATAGCCTAGATATTGTCCAACATTGTGAGGTACCTTTCAATATCAAAATCAGAAATTTATTTTTTCATAACCATGTTAACCTTTAACCGATCAGCCTCATATGAATATTCAAACAATCCACCGAGAATGCGCATTTATGCCCAGTAACAACAAAAATACCACATATTGGGTCATTCAAATGCAGTGCGTCGAACGATCGTCACGCTGCGCCACAGGAGGCAAAGTTGGTGCGCCCTATCGCCTCATGCGGTGTACAACGCTGCCAGCGCACTGTGGAGTGATGGTGCATGAATTAGTTCATGTTTATTCCAGTGTTGTCACTAGCCAATATTTAGTGGCGGTTAATTTTACTGACGGCGAACGGAATAAGTGTTGCAAACGAAGTGCAGTGGATCATGGCATGGGGTCTATAGGCCTTCTTAATGGTTTTTTAGGGGTTATTAATGCACTTTGAGGGTTCTTGCCACATAATTTCTTGTTTTATGAGGCAGTTTAATGATTTTATCCACAAATTGTTTAAAAATCTTTTTTAAAAAAAAGGGTGTTTTTTAAATTTTTTAGTACCGTTTTTGTTACCCTTTTTTTTAAAGAGTGCCGGTCGGCAATCGCGAGTGCCGGCTCCTCCCGACCGCCACCGACCGCCACCGACCGCCTTAGTGACAACCCTGGTTTATTCACGAGTTTATCAGCGCATACTTTTGGAACTGTATTTTTTTCCAGTCTTCACATTTGAGAACCCTCGCAGGGGCCGTGCGTAAAATAGGAAAGACATGAAGGATCATGAAGGATCGAGTCTATCTCTTTACCTGAAGTTCGGCCTGTTGTTCGGATCCCGCATCTAAAAGTGACAGTAACTTTTTCAGATCTCGTCCAAATCCTTTGCCGGTCCATCTGCTCAATAACGGCCTTAAACCTCTGTAACAAAAAGGTATGTAAATATAATCAATAGACCATTTCTAAGTAAGATCGGCAAACTTAGGTAAAAGTTTGTGGTCACACGGTATTAGCACAATTCAACACTTACAATGTATTAGCACAATTCAACACTTCACTTACAAGGTATTGGTACAATTTAAAATTTACAAGGTATAAGCACAATTCAACACTTACAAGGTATTAGCGCAATTCAACACTTACAAGGTATTAGTAAAATTCAACACTTACAAGTTATTAGCACAATTCGACACTTGGAAGGTATAAGCACAATTCAACACTTACAAGGTATTAGCACAATTCAACACTTGAAAGGTATTAGTAAAATTCAACACTTACAAGGTATTAGCACAATTCAACACTTACAAGGTATTAGTAAAATTCAACACTTACAAGGTATTAGCACAATTCGACACTTGGAAGGTATAAGCACAATTCAACACTTACAAGGTATTAGCACAATTCAACACTTACAAGGTATTAGCACAATTCAACACTTACAAGGTATTAGTAAAATTCAACACTTACAAGGTATTAGCACAATTCAACACTTACAAGGTATTAGTAAAATTCAACACTTACAAGGTATTAGCACAATTCGACACTTGGAAGGTATAAGCACAATTCAACACTTACAAGGTATTAGCACAATTCAACACTTACAAGGTATTAGCACAATTCAACACTTACAAGGTATTAGTAAAATTCAACACTTACAAGGTATTAGCACAATTCGACACTTGGAAGGTATAAGCACAATTCAACACTTACAAGGTATTAGCACAATTCAACACTTACAAGGTATTAGCACAATTCAACACTTACAAGGTATTAGTAAAATTCAACACTTACAAGGTATTAGCACAATTCGACACTTGGAAGGTATAAGCACCACTAGCACAATTCAACACTTACAAGGTATTAGCACAATTCAACACTTACAAGGTATTAGCACAATTCAACACTTACAAGGTATTAGTAAAATTCAACACTTACAAGGTATTAGCACAATTCAACACTTACAAGGTATTAGTAAAATTATAAGGTATAAGCACAATTCAACACTTACAAGGTATTAGCACAATTCAACACTTACAAGGTATTAGCACAATTCAACACTTACAAGGTATTAGTAAAATTCAACACTTACAAGGTATTAGCACAATTCAACACTTACAAGGTATTAGTAAAATTCAACACTTACAAGGTATTAGCACAATTCGACACTTGGAAGGTATAAGCACAATTCAACACTTACAAGGTATTAGCACAATTCAACACTTACAAGGTATTAGCACAATTCAACACTTACAAGGTATTAGTAAAATTCAACACTTACAAGGTATTAGCACAATTCGACACTTGGAAGGTATAAGCACAATTCAACACTTACAAGGTATTAGCACAATTCAACACTTACAAGGTATTAGTAAAATTCAACACTTACAAGGTATTAGCACAATTCAACACTTACAAGATATTAACACAATTCAACACTTACAAGGTATTAGTAAAATTCAACACTTACAAGGTATTAGCACAATTCGACACTTGGAAGGTATAAGCACAATTCAACACTTACAAGGTTTTATCACAATTCAACACTTGAAAGGTATTAGCACAATTCAACACTTACAAGGTATTAGCACAATTCAACACTTGAAAGGTATTAGTACAATTCAACACTTACAAGGTATTAGCACAATTCAACACTTACAAGGTATTAGCACAATTCAACACTTGAAAGGTATTAGTACAATTCAACACTTACAAGGTATTAGCACAATTCAACACTTGAAAGGTATTAGTACAATTCAACACTTACAAGGTATTAGCACAATTCAACACTTACAAGGTATTAGCACAATTCAACACTTGAAAGGTATTAGTACAATTCAACACTTACAAGGTATTAGCACAATTCAACACTTGAAAGGTATTAGTACAATTCAACACTTACAAGGTATTAGCACAATTCAACACTTACAAGGTATTAGCACAATACAACACTTGAAAGGTATTAGTACAATTCAACACTTACAAGGTATTAGCACAATTCAACACTTACAAGGTATTAGTAAAATTCAACACTTACAAGGTATTAGTACAATTCAACACTTGGAAGGTATAAGCACAATTCAACACTTACAAGGTATTAGCACAATTCAACACTTACAAGGTATTAGCACAATTCAACACTTGAAAGGTATTAGTACAATTCAACACTTACAAGGTATTAGCACAATTCAACACTTACAAGGTATTAGTAAAATTCAACACTTACAAGGTATTAGTACAATTCAACACTTACAAAATATTAGCACAATTCAACACTTACAAGGTATTAGTAAAATTCAACACTTACAAGGTATTAGCACAATTCGACACTTGGAAGGTATAAGCACAATTCAACACTTACAAGGTTTTATCACAATTCAACACTTGAAAGGTATTAGCACAATTCAACACTTACAAGGTATTAGCACAATTCAACACTTGAAAGGTATTAGCACAATTCAACACTTACAAGGTATCAGCACAATTCAACACTTACAAGGTATTAGCACAATTCAACACTTACAAGGTAATTAGTAGAATTCAACACTTACAAGGTTTTATCACAATTCAACACTTACAAGGTAATTAGTACAATTCAACACTTACAAGGTATTAGCACAATTCAACACTTACTTGTAGCGTGTGTACAACAGGCGTATCAGAGGTCGATGGATGGACGATATGTTGACAAGCGCTCTAGTTGCCGCAGCGCCAATTTCTGGATCATTAAATGCGGACAGTTTGTAGATGATCTCATCTAGAAGACTATGCGTAACTTTTTCATCCAGGGAATTCAGTACCGTTCTGCAAGGAATAAGAAATTGGAAAATAGGTAGGAAAATATTTGTATACTGTAAAACCACTTAATTTTACAAGGGAATTTAATTTCATGGGGACTTTACATTTGTGAAATTAAATCCTGCGAAATTAACCATGGTATTAAAAGCTTAAAATCATAGTCAAATTTTGGAATCACAAAGTGAAATTCTCGTGAAAATGTTGGCTTTTGATTATTCGCGAAATAAAGTACCCGCAAATTTTAAGTGTTTTACAGTTTATTTTTTCTAATTTGATTACGATTCAAACCACAGAGGGAAAACATTTTTGTACAGTGTAAGCCTTCTTAATTGTCAACTGATCTTCGTGAACAACATCTCAAATTAATGAGGAGAAATTAATCCAATTAGCATGTATAAAGTAACATCGATGTATAACATTTGGGCAGTCTGCTTTAAACATGTTCGAGAGCCAAAAACACATCTATCAACACCTTGTAAGTGCTCTTGCCCCTGATGAACATGTATAAAGAGACACTTTTCCTATGCATAACCGTTGGGCAGTTTTACTTTATACATGATGATGAAGGGTCTGAACAAATATATACAAGGTTTTGACAGAAGAGCAATGATAACAAGACTTACGGATTAACTCTGACGGCACTCTGTAGCACTCCCAATACCCCTATAGATGTTTCCTTGTCGTCTGTTATCAGCATCTGAAGAAGATAGTTGGATCTTAACACTGGAACACAATTGAAAAGAAAAGAGTGGATTAAATTTCATTTTACCATATTTGGTTTTGTTTTTGTTTTAATAATATGAAGACTCAGAGAAACTGGGGTGGAGTCATTATCAAGGCTTGAACTTCAGATTTTTTCCAACCAGCCAGTCGGGCAGGTAACTCACAAAAAATACCTGCCCAACAGAAATTCCATCAGCCAGTGTAACACACATACACTGCGAGTTCATCAATGTTTACCCGCCAGTCGGCGGGTACTTTCGTATCCTCACCCGCCCGATGCAAAAGTTACCCGCTATGCGCACCCCGGCAGGTGCGATTTCCAGGCCTGGTCATTGTTGAATAGATTTATCAGGATCGGTAGCAAATATGGTGTGTAAAGGTTCCAGATGAACTGACCCAATAAAGCTATACTCATTGTGTATATTTCGGCAAACGCTGTTTATGCCTTTCTAAGCACAGGTTTGGTTGTGATGAGTTATTTACTGTCATCATCGACGCTAGAGAGAGTTTTCCTAGCGGCGGTTTTTATATTTTCACTGATTAAAGGTGGATGTTCCACACACATTTGCTTTTTTTTGCATATCAACAAATTTTGATATCAGAAGAAACCCCATATTTGTCTCATTATTTCTATAAAAATTCGGTGCAAGATATGTTCCATTTAGTCGCTATAGACCAAAATGGAGTGAATTATTGCCAAAGGTGGTTATGGTTATGGTTAACCACCCTGCTAGTTTGTATGCTATACTCAATGAACAAATTTCATGTCACCTAGTGCTTCTAAAATAAGAACCATTGAAGTTATGCAACTCAAACTTTGGAATACAACTATTTCAAGGATGACCCTTCATATAGAACTGTCACTGGTAGAATAGATAACATCAAGTTGAAAATCGAGCCAGCAAACGGAACACCTACCTTTAACCTCAGATGTATACTTTTTCTGATCTTTAAATATAAAGAATTTGTTTGTACTCTTTTATTAGTCATACCAATAACTCAGATTTGACTCAAACCACCAACATGTCCATACAGCTGTTCCACTGTGGAACAGTCTTCCAGTCAATGTTGTTGGCAACATCCAAGAGGAAGGACTACAAGCTTTTAAATGTCGAGTTAACAGACACTTTCTCTCCAACTCTTCAGAGTATGTTGGCTAAGCTCTCTCGATGTATCAATGACCTCCAGATATTATTTTTCTTCTCTTATTTTTTGATGTTATTCTCTATGTTTGGGTGTTTATCCTATTCCTGTCCCACGCCACTTTCTTTGGCTTTTTTACTTGCCCAATTGTGTTTACTTGTATTTTTGATTATTTTCTGAGTTGCAGTGAACCAATTGATTGGCCCATCAGAGCTCTCTGTTGAGAGTTACCTGTTTGATTTGTAATCACTCAGTTCATTGACTTTGTTAATGTCTGTTGGGCTATTGTTCACATTTGCTCTTTATATACAAAAAAAAAAAATGTCCAATGCGACGGGTCACATATTTTAACCGATTTAGATTCACAATTTATTTTGCAGCTGATGACACCTGCATGCTTACCAAGGGTCGCATTATGACGTGTCTGCGCGTCCTAGACCTCTCACTTTCGAATAGTGACGCGTCAGATTTCAAATTGGAAAGCCTTGCGGGTCCCGATCAAAATTGAAGGGACCCCCTCACATTTGATGATGTATGGAAATGGAAACCTTAAGAAATTCTGTAAATTACATATCCATCCTTTGCTCACAATATAAATTCAATAAAACTGTCTGTAAAAAAGTAAAATTAAAACTTAAAAATCAAACATTTCTAAATTGCTGGCAAATTGCTTCCGCGAAAGTTTCAATGATTTCTATAATGGACATTCTATCAGTATCTTCTACTGATTTCTTCCATTTTCGTCCATTTTCAAATACCCATACTTCGGGACCTCTCATTTTCTTGAGGGACCCCTTAAATTTGTTTTTTGAAGTCCTACGGGGTCCCGAAAAATGTCATGGGACCTCTCACATTTATGATCCAGTGCTACCCCTGATGCTTACTCACCATTCGTTGTGAGAAATATATGCCCACTAAAGAACCACTGCAACGCATCCAAGATCTCTTTGTAGGCGTTGTTCAGGTCGTCTTTCAGCGCCAACGTCTTCTCCGGAATCTTAATGTACCTGTGCTGCATGTTACGTGCTAAAATCAGCAGTCGTTCGGTGGCCTCCGGGAGAAAGATGGCATGGAACTCGTACGAGTCTGGCGGGTCTAGTCCCACTGCACAATGTCTATGTAGAGGTCAAATGAAGAAAAAAAAGTTTATCTTTGGTGTTAGACGGCACAGACAAATTTGTTTGTCCATATTCGACCTACCCTAATTTTGAAAACTTACAAAAAAGTGTTTACAAATTAATACCTACCCTTATTTTGGAATTTAGAAGAAGAAACAAATAAATCACCAGAATTTTGCTTTCCGGGAATAAATAAACATATTTTTAAAACCGTTTCTTTACTCTTCTAAACTGTTTTAAAACATGAATTGAGTTTATTTAATAATAAGTAAAATATAACCATTCACATCTTATTTAGAAACTATTATTCATCTTTTGAATGTGATTTATTTAAAACAAAATCTGACCTACCGACCCTACCCCTTTGGAGGGGATCTCTGGACAAACACACATATTTTCTTGAGGGCCTTTACTCTCTTTCTTTTACACAGCACGGCTGTTTGACTGTCCGATTTATAATTAAAATTATGGAATAAAAAAAGAATACATAGTGGCCCAGTTATGGTTTGACCTGATTTAGGTAGCGCCAATGAATACGAGTATACGTTGAACATTTCACGAAAATTGTAGGAGCCATTTTTAAATTATCTGCATTTTCTACTTTTCACACATTTTACATGTAACTCTATGGGAAATGTGGCCGATGAGGGCGCTTTTATAGTAAATAATAATATTCAAAGCTCTATTTCTCAGAAATGGCACCAACAAAACAAATGTTCTGAAATTTCTACAAAAGATGGCCAGTATATTCAGGTACTTGAATAAGTTAAAACCAGAACCGGGCCAGCAAGTTACGGTGTTCTCAGAATAAAACGGACACATTATGTGGGATCAAACAGCCATGACAGGGATTAAAGGATTGTTCAACTTTATCACATAGTGGAATCCAATAACCCCAACTCCCTAGGCATGGCTTTGGGAATAAAACCATAAGGGAAAAAACAGGTCAAATTAGGAGAAGGCTACTGCTCCATTGCTGGAATCGAAACCAGCATCAGCTTCTTTTACCTCGAAGGGATTGCTTGTATTCACCTAATAATACTTTTAAGTAATAATTATTATTATTGTTAAAGGTAGATGTTCCGATTTTCAACTTGAAGTTTTCTATTCTACATGAAAGGTCATCCTTAAAAAAGTCGTGTTCCAAAGTTTGAGTTGCATAGCTCTAATGGTTCTTATTTTAGACGCACAAGATGCTGTGAACTGTACCCATTGAGTAGTACACAAACTATATCGGTGGTTACCACCATTCGCGGTAATTCGACGTTATTTCATCGATTTCTCCGTAATTATACCGATTTAGGCCGTCAAATTTCAGTATGATGATGAGAAAAATACGAGCTTTCATATGATATGAAAATCTCCGTATGTTTGAAATAATTCTGTGTTATGAAAATGTGATCGGGTCATCTACCTTTAAAACACTTTCCAAGCAGCAATCATCTACAGACGACCATTCCAAAACTTCATCCTCCACATCGTCTTGCTGTTTTCAGGCCCCCCCCCTGATGCTATCTGTTTAAATGTTATCAGTACACTCAGAAGTAATTCAATGTGTTACTTACGCTAGTATCTTGGCTAGTTGAGCTGCAGTCTTCCATTTGCCATGTACCCGTGTGAAGTCCTGTTTAAATGTTATCAATACACTCTGAAGTAATTCAATGTGTTACTTACGCTAGTATCTTGGCTTGTTGAGCTGCAGTCTTCCATTTGCCATGTACCCGTGTGAAGTCCTGTTTAAGTGTTATCAATGCACTCTGAAGTAATTGAATGTGTTACTTACACTAGTATCTTGGCGAGTTGAGCTGCAGTCTTCCATTTGCTATGTACCTGTGTGAAGTCCTGTTTAAGTGCTATCAATGCACTCTGAAGTAATTCAATGTGTTACTTACGCTAGCATCTTGGCTAGTTGAGCTGCAGTCTTCCATTTGCCATGTACTTGTGTGAAGTCCTGTTTAAGTGCTATCAACACACTCTGAAGTAATTCAATGTGTTACTTACGTTAGTATCTTGGCTAGTTGAGCTGCAGTCTTCCATTTCCCATGTACTTGTGTGAAGTCCTGTTTAAGTGCTATCAATACACTCTGAAGTAATTCAATGTGTTACTTACGTTAGTATCTTGGCTAGTTGAGCTGCAGTCTTCCATTTGCCATGTACTTGTGTGAAGTCCTGTTTAAGTGCTATCAATACACTCTGAAGTAATTCAATGTGTTACTTACGTTAGTATCTTGGCTAGTTGAGCTGCAGTCTTCCATTTGCCATGTACTTGTGTGAAGTCCTGTTTAAGTGCTATCAATACACTCTGAAGTAATTCAATGTGTTACTTACGTTAGTATCTTGGCTAGTTGAGCTGCAGTCTTCCATTTGCCATGTACTTGTGTGAAGTCCTGTTTAAGTGCTATCAATACACTCTGAAGTAATTCAATGTGTTACTTACGTTAGTATCTTGGCTAGTTGAGCTGCAGTCTTCCATTTGCCATGTACCTGTGTGAAGTCCTGTTTAAGTGCTATCAATACACTCTGAAGTAATTCAAATCTCCAGATGTCTTTTCTCACTCTGTCGGCTTTCTGTGAACCAGGAATTATGCTATCCAAAATATCTGCACAACAAAAGTTAAATAAGCAGTAAGGCCAAACAAAGAAGTAGGTCCGTCTCAGAAGCCCGCCGGCATTGGTATGTGAAATGAGCTAGGGTCTATGCGCTGAGGACTAAAATTTTTTATTTTTTTTATTTTTAATTTTTAAAAGAAAAATAGCAAAAAAAAAAAAAAAATCCAATACCTCATAGCCTATTTTCTTAAAAAAATCAATAAAAAAAATAATCGCACAGCACTTAGCTTATTTGGCTCATTCCATGAAGTTGGGGCATATTATGTGACATCCAAGTGAAATTTTCAAAATGGATATTTTCCAACTCTTTCTTCTTTTTTAGGTTCTACATTTACCAAAGTCCAATGTAGACCTTTTTTTATTAATGTAACATTTGGTGTAAAATAACCGCACATGTTCAACAGTTGGATGACATTTCCAAAAATCCTGATGCTACATGGACACCATTTCCCATTTCCATATCATTTTCTAATAAATTAGCTTAAGATGTGGGCCAAGTTTCTATACCTCAATTAACTACTTGGAACCACAAATACATGAAAAGAAACCAGATTTGTCTAGGTTGAACATAACTTAACGAACAAGACATCGTAGATTAACTGTTTTATGTAAAAACTCATTGAAAAGTGACTCTTTATTTTGCAATTTGTATAATGAATTTAAATAAACTACATATAAATATTTGTTTGATGTAAAGTACTCTATAAACCATGCACATTGATTACATTATAGTCATAAAGTAAGTATATGAAGTATTATTTACCTGTATAATGTTATAAAATGCACTACCGATGCTACATGGACACCGCGTCTTGTAACATTGTTAATAATAAGACTATTCATACTGTTACCATTATTTGAGTGTGAATGGTTTGTCTACTTGTTCATCATATCAAGTAGATACACAGAGTGAATTGCTTGAAATTTATCTAAACACTGTTCATGTAAAATTTACCTTTTCTGTGTACTTAAGTATTACGATGCTACATGGACACCGTGCCCTAAAATATTTGGAACAGCTTGAACAGGTGCATCTTTTTCAGATCAATAGAGAGGATGTACTATGATGTTAACTTTTTATGTTATAAGCACACGATAAAATTAATAACATGGATTGTAAAACTACAAATTACACAAAAAGATAACCTGCCATGAAGCATACATAATTACCTATGATACACATACACCATTTCTTACAATTACACAATAACAGTACACCATTGATCAAAGAAACTTAAGATGTCCACTGAAACAAACTTCATGCAGTGTTGTTCTTAAAGTACCCTAGTCTCTTTGCTCGTTTCTGATTGAATCATCCTCTATTATTGATAAAGATGATTGAAAAGTTTGATCACTTAAAAAGTCAGTTTGCAAAAAAATAATTTAATTGCCATGATGGATTTCTTTGGAAAGGTACTAGTTTTTGAAAATGATGGGTTCCTTGTCTTCATCTCCATAAATTCCAGGACGATACAACTGTCTTCTGAATTAATGTCAAGAACCTGCAAAGCAAAACAAAATAAACCCTATGGCTTAGTATCTTCATGGAACATTGTGTATTGATATTGGAGTAGGTTATTTATTCATGTTGCACTTTTTGTGTTGCAGGAAAATATTTATATTAAAATCATGCTGGAGTATTTTATTTATTATTCATTTAACATGAAAAAGAATAGCAAAGGATAGAGAACTTAAATGATTTACAATTATTTGTTTTATTTATAGTAAATAAAACTAAAATAAGGGAATGTTTATTGTGAATTCAGTGAAATGCTAATGGAAATGGTGTCCATGTAGCATTGTGTATTAATATATTTCATTAGATATACATCTCTCATAATATGCCTTTTTTCTGTAAAGTGTAGTAAAATGTAGGCAATGTTTTGAATGTTTTGGGTGATGGATAATTTCGAATGGGGTAATTGTTTTAGTCTAATTAGGCAAATTTTATGAAATGCTACATGGACATGGTGTCCATGTAGCATCAAATTGGTAAGCTATATTATTAGCATTAAAAGAGCAAAAACTAATTCATTATTAACTTCAAAGTTTATTAATGATGTGATTCTACAAAAAAATTACGATTTCAACGAACTATAATGATACCCAATGCAAAATATTGCCCATGCTATGCCCGATGCTACATGGACGCCAAATTATTATGGCGTCCGTGACTCAAAATTAATATCATAACATGAAAAGAAATTCTGATTCAGTGTTTCCCTTTCAATAAAAATGCATTAATAAATACAGACATACAAGCAACATTAAGAAATAATTACAATCGCACTTACCATTCACAAAACTATCCAATGTTTACATTTTGATGCTACATAAAAGTCCCGATGCTACAACGGGACACTAGCGACTGAAACCTTGATAAAACTAGCCCACATGTGGCAAATTCCAAACAAACCTGATAGCTATTGACCTCTATCCTTACAAAAAGAAATATGGAATGTTTTATTTATCTCCAGGGGGGGATTCCCACAAATTGCATAGGATGTATATCACGATGCTACATTTTATGGTTAGGACACCATGCACACGGCACGGTATACTTTTTCATGAATATATGGAATGGTCTTCATGAAATTTATTCTCATTTGCAATAGTTTTCAATTGATTAATGCTCTTAATTTTGGAATATAATTTAAAAATGTATGATAGAGAACTACCCCCATTCAGCAATGAAAACTCCCGATGCTACATGTGTATATTTTGTGGACACCGTGCGTAGCATCGGAAAGGCAATTTTCATGTTGCTTGGGTGAAAAATCAGTCCAGCGTGACGAGGTGTTTTGGTCAGTAAACTATGAATACATGTATCTTTTATTAATCAAATCGATTTCCAAGCAATTCTATGATAGTTTTGCTTACATAAAACTCATATTAATTGTTGTGTTTTCCATGTCACGTTTTTTAGCAAAAATGGTCTTGGACACCACCTCATTTTTTATTTATTTTTTCTTCAAGGAAGGGTCAATTTTTTTTCTTTCTTTTCATGGCTCAATACTATAACCTAGTACTGTTTTTGGACACTAAATTTTTTTTGATATACACATAGAGTAAAACAGTTTATAAGCTGCCTAAAGTACCAAATTCTGCTATTTTAACAAATGCCCCAACTTCATGGAATGAGCCATTTGCAAAATGTTTCTGAGACAGACTTTCTTCTTTGTTTGGCCTAAGTTGAGTTGCCAATAAATCAGCTGTCCTAATAGCACCAAAGCCCATCTCTATTCACTACACCACTGCTGTCAAGGCTACTCGGCTCAGTATATTTCGCCTCGTATATATAGCCTGGGTCTATTTTTTCGTAGATGTGGTACCAACTTACAGTCGTGGTATTTTGTGGTATATGGTAGGGTTAGGGTTAAGCGTACGTAACAGGGGGAGGGGTCGAAATATACCCCAACCGTACGTAACTTAAATGACGATCTTGAGAGGCGGGATTATTTTTTAAGTACAAAATAAAAGAATATATTCATAATAAAAAAATTTAAAAAATAGGCCTTAATAGATATTATTTTTAAATAAAAATAGTAGGAGTAGAAAATAATTATACAGTAGAAAAAATTCTGGAAAAGGGATAGCGATAGCTACGAGGGTCATTCAATAAGTTCTACCTCCTACCTCGTAACTTTATTATTATATGAGCCAGTCTTATCAAATATCACACAATTGTAGCGTGGAACCTCAGCTACAAATCCAATATAAATTGATCTGAGTACTGGTTGTACTTTTCCGGACATGCAGTGAGAACCAAACCTCGCTTTAGTGTGACGGAAACGGATGAAAAACAGCAAAATATCGCTGAAGTGTTTTTCAATTGGCCTATTGTAAGAGGCAAAACATACCTATCGGTCAATTATAACCGTTCTAAATGTCAGATATCTCTTTAACAGACTGTAAACAATAAAGTTGACTGATTGCGTTGGAAAAAATATGCCCTCTGATTAGCCAGATCCATGTCAGGACTCAGGACAACCATTCAGTTTACCCCTCTCCTAGAGAACCCTGAAAGAGTCATATTTGACTTTCATGATAACTAAGCGATCTTCAATATATCGAACTAAATGGAGGGATTTAAAGTCTGTCAAAGCGATAATTTTCTATCATTGACAACCTGATTGACTATTCTGAAGGTTGCACATAAGTAAAACTCCTAAAGTGACTATTATGGTAAAGATTTAACATTCGAGGCATCATTGTGGCTTAAATTGTAACAACCAAAATTAGACTGATTAGCAGTATTCCGGTATGCCAAAGGCATAGCAATACATTTGAGTTGATAGTACACTATTTGCAAGCCTACAAGCGTTAATATTGTTTACAATCTTATCTATATATGATAATACTGTAATATATTCAGATATCATTCATTCATTTCCATTTTCAGTGTTTAAATCATGTTCTTATATCTAACATACAATACGAAAAACACCCGAAAAACACGTTATATTTTTAAGGTAATTTACTGTGTCCGTTGTCCAAAATCTCTCTGGCTTTGACCGCGTCATAACAAAAGTAAGCAGATATCAATTATCATTTACTACACATTTGTAGCTATGATTCGGAGCTATAATCATGACAATTGTCATGAGGTTTACATTAATATTAGCGATGTTATGAGGGAGGAGGTAGAACTTATTGAATGACCCTCGTATCTTATCATTGTTCTATAGTAAACCCTGACTCGACAACGTTGACCGCAACCAGCTGGGAGCTTCGACAATAGGTGGTGCGACGCGTTGGACATTTTGTACCCCTGTTTGTACCACAAGCATGACAAGGCCACAAAAGGTCGTCCTAAGCATACAAACTAAAGAAACTAAATCAATCAGTGGCGTGGCCAGAGGGGAGGTGGAGGGGCAAGGGGCGATCGCCCTGACTGTCGTTAGTGGCGGCACCACCACGGGGGGGGGGGGGGGGGAGGGGGGGGGGGAGGGGGCATGGGGGGCATTTGCTGCGCGTACATTTTCTTACTAAATTAGGTTCAATTAGACCAAATTTTGACAATTTTAGCATAAAACAGCTAAATTTTGAGCGCAAGTGCGCATTTTTATACCAAATTAGTTAGTATTAGACCAAATTTGACCATTTAAGCGTAAAATGGTACAAAAAAATTTGAGCGCTTTGCTCGCATCATTTTTTTTCATGCCCCTAAAAAAATCTTGCCCCCAAAAATTATGAGGCTGGTGCCGCCACTGACTGTCGTGTTGGTTGAGATTGACACTGTCGGTTCATTTGACAAGAGGAATCGTTTAATTAATATGATGGTCAAAAGTACACAGATGGAAATGTGTCTCCAAAATGCAATATTTTGTTGGTATAAACTTGTTTAGATCCAAAATGTACCTCAATCATAACAAAAATAAGGGGAATGTCGAAAATTGCCACAATAATATTGTCGGTTCACTTGCATTTCTGCCCTCCCCCAATATGAATTACATATATGATATTACGCTAATTTGGACTTAGACTTTTTTTGAAATTATCAAATCTTTTTTATATGAACGCCACTGACAAAAATGTTTCATGTACACGACGATTTTAAAACAGTCCATGGCTAATGGATAATTTTTGATAATTATTTATCAAAGAAAATTATAATTTTTACCAAAGAAAGAATGGCAGAAACATGAAATCAACACCGGAGATATACAATAAATATGATCAAAGAAGTTTATTTTTCTCTATTGTGTATTACTATTTCTTATGTTGTATACGGCAATTCGTCTTTAATACCAGTGTTTTAATCAAAATGAGGGTATATATCAAGCCATGAACATTTCGCCATTTATTGCGTACGTAACTTGAGGGGGGGGAAGGGGGTAAAAAGTTACGTACGCTCTGTACGTAAGTGAAAATGGCGATAATTTTGGACGACCCCTAAATGCCTTTTATAATATGATAATTTATGGAATAAAACTATCTCCCTTGGGGAAATGGGAAAATGTCACAAAAAAGTGAACCAAAATGCCACGCGCAAGCATTTCTGACGCATTTTGATTGCTTTAATAGACTATGCAATAAGTCTGGTCAAGAAAATGGTTAGGTTATCAAATTGGTTCCCTTCAACACTATGCCTTAAAGTAAGTACCAAAATCATAGATTTTGGTAGCAAGGACTACTGCTTGGCAGACCAAAACAAATTCATATGTTTAGGAATAATTTAGATACCTTTTTCGAAACATGTTATTTGAGCTCCGTAGCTTTCGAGGTCATCATAACCCCTTCACTCAGCGTAGCCGTAGTGTGACAAGTGGAGGGAGGGAAGTAAACACTACACTGAATGAAGGGGTTATGATGACCTTGAAAGCTACAGAGCTCAAATAACATGGTTCGAAAAAGGTATCTAAATTATTCTAGTATATACTAGGGTCAAAACCACTAAAAACGACCAATTTGGATTACAGAATTTGTGAGAATTCAAATGTTCTCAAAACTATTGTAACGCCTAAAGAATTAAAGATAACACTTTGAATTTGGACTCGGACAAATATGAGCATGTAATATTCTCAACTTTTTTATTTTTCAAATGTTAATGTTAAAATTTACTGATGAAACCTACGTTACCAATAGCTCAAATGTTAGATTGGCAAGCCTTAAAGTCCGTAAAATATGCCTATTCCATTGAAACAATGTACTTTATCGTTAGTCAACTTTGTATTTTATATCACAAGCTTTAAACTCAATAATAAATTCTACCATACAAAGGCAAAGAAGAAATTGAAACCTACGTTACAATTGATGCAACCTACATTACAATTGATGCAACCTACGTTACCCATGGTCCTGTTAAGAAGCGCTGTTTTGCAACTATTTTCGTTTCCAACCTCTCCTAGACGCATGATGGCGGTATAATAGCACTTGCTAGGGGGTGTTCGTTACGATTTTACTAAAATAAGTTGATGTGGGTGAAATGGCAGTCACATATGTTTCGGTAACGGATGTTTCATTTGAACTTCACTGTGACCCAGTTCATGATATACGGTCGCTAATGAAATAAAATAATTTCAGTTGAATAAGGGTACCATGTACTTATGTTTAGTATATTCCTTGTATACACTCCATTGTTTAATTCTGATAAAATTGGTAACGTAGGTTACTTTTCTTAACTATACGGTCACAATACGGTCACAAAACCGATACTAGATGTATTTTTTTCTCCAAAGCTTTTCCCCAAATTATATCTCCATTCATATAGGCTTTAGACGAGGTGTTAGTTATTTTATAAAAGAAAGAAACATGACTTAAAACTGAAAACAGGCGGGAAAGGGTGAGGTTATATGTATACGGTAACGTATGTTTCATGGAACTTTGCGACAATTTTCAATTTAAAAATAATTAACCTCTGCATATTTCTAATGCATTTGTTTTTGTTTTTTGGTAAAGCATGCAACTGTGTTTGCTTTCTAGTACTACTTTTATGCACAACAGGACTTGTTTCTTTCAACAACATCACAAACTATCTATAGATAGTGGTTTGCGACATATGGTTTTTGCTCGGTTTAGCGTATTTACGAAATCGTAACTTCCAAAATAATAATACCCAAGTCCTAGAATTTTCAGAAGTTTTAGTCTATTATATGTTGAAAATGTATAATACATGTAGTTTATAATTACTTTCCAATTTTCATATTTATTCTTAATTGAAGGCATGCGACACGTATTTTGCGTAATTGGCCGTTTTTAGTGATTTTGAGCCACTATATCAACAACAAAAAAACTGGCGCTATCCCTATTCTGTCACCATGTAAAACAGAAAATTTTCAACAAAAAAAAAAATATATATTGTGCTTGTTTTATCACATAATATTAAATACACAAGTAAACTAATAAACTAATACCTACTCAAGTATTTGTGAGTATTGTTTCTTCCATAGATGTGAAATTTTATCCAAAATAAATCATTTTTCAAGAGCACTTTTGGTGTGCAGAGTCGCCATCTTAAAGGGGCGTGTACATCTCAAGTGTTTGTCCTGGACAAAAATCACATGACTCCCTACGTATCTGAGTCTCCGGATTCCCATGTAATAATACCCATGGTGCAACAGATTTGCCGCGAATTTCAATCGACAAAAGGTAATGTTGAAATTATTGTACGAACGAACTGTGTCTAGAATAGTTTCAAAAAGAAGTGCAATGCATAATAATGAAATCAGAATTACAATCTCCTTCAGCATATAATCAACTTTTGGGCGATAACCTTTGATAAAAACGCACAACAATCGAAATATAAAGCATTTTACCCTCCGATTTCAGTGATATTTGTATTTTAAACTCTATCTAATATTATTTTAAAACTGTTTTATGCATAGTTTTCATTAGCTCAAATGGTAGAGCGCTGGCTTCACAATCATGAGGTCAGTGGTTCGAATCTTGTAAATGTCTTTTTCTTTTTGTTATTACACCTTTTTTTTTTTAATAACAGGATTGCTTATAATCGTTCGCTATATTTATTGAATGTTGAATAATACTTTTTTCATTTGCAATTTCACTATGATAAAGAATGTCCTGTAAATATAATTGTGTTGATTGAACCATATGAACTATGGAGTCCCTAGCACGTCTATAATGGACATGGTCTGCAAAGACCAATTGTTATGTAAATAAGAAGCCAGTCGGCTTATATCCTTGAATCAATTTTTTTAGTTCCTTCAACACAGATATTTGTAATTTGCTCCAATCTTCAAAAAAGAGAGTTGTATCTTCAAAAATACATTACGCAGTTCACGGCTTACGCGGCCTGGTATGGGCGACAGTATTTTGGCGTAGATTTGATACCGTGCTGAACTCATCATGCTCATCGCTGCAAGAGCGCAATTATAAAATGCTGTCCGCTGTCCTAAATCTCTCTCGTCTTGACTCCCGGTCCTGAGCACATCATAACCCAATATTTGTATTGTGCCACTATGAGACTACAGGGCCGTAAGACACTTTTTTCAAAGGGGGGGGGGGGGGCGTTTTCAAAACAAACAAAAAAATTGCACCTATTTTGTGCACGATCGAGGTACATGTTGGCTCTAAACAAGCTTGTAGCAAAGAATATTGCATTTTGGGAAGACAAATGCGCGCGAAATTTTTTCATCTGTGTACAAATTGTCCGGGGAAGATTTTCAAAGGGGGGGGGGGGGGGGGGGGCGATCGCCACCATCGCCCCCCCTTCTTACGGGCCTGGACTAAATAAGTGGGTATGCCGACTATAGTTTTATGTCAAATCTCAACATAATTGAGGCTACCGACGTAACGGATGCGCCAAAAAGTGTCTCTATAAGTTGTAAAATAAGCTGAAACCATCTAAAAATGCTCATTTATTGTTTTGTTCATATAATTATACAAAGACCGTTTGAACCAATATATCTATCCATTAATATATCCATCTATCTATATATCTAAACACGTTCTTTTGATACCCTTTAAAACTTCAGTGAAATAATTCAACAAAATAAAAAAAATATCTGAGGCCCCATGGCCATATGAGCTAAAATGTTTGATCGCATAACTTAAATAAGACACATTGATTCAACATGGTAAACACGTGCTGATAATTTTTCAGATTTCATTTTTTATATTCATGCGGCTTTTGCAAAAACAAATTGTCAACAAAACTTCAGTTTTATGCTAACATTAAATACATGAGACGTACTCCAAAGTGTTCAAAATCTTCAGTTGTATGCTAACACTAAATAAATGACACGTATTCAGAGAACATTTCAATGTCAAATGCGCAAATTGTCCAATTTCCAATTTGGTGCATTTATTCATACAGGCTGTCCCAAAATGATATAGTAGGCTGTGCCTACCCATCGATGCCCATCATTAAAATCAATGAGATTCAGGTCCAGGTTTTTTCATCATCTTTGACATAACCATTTCATTAAAATGTTACAATCACGAATATCGGAATTATTTCAAAAGTACAAAAGGGTGGGGGTGTGTGTGTTCACACTTTCCACGCGGCAGGCGTCTATGAACCGAACAAAATGTTTCAAAAATGTCAAAATGATTGAATTTCCATCACCATATTTGGAATCACCACAAGAAATACATTAAAATAAGTACAAATATACCTTGTATTGATTCACTAATTCTTGAGATTACTTGAAATTTCGGAAAGGCTTTTGAAACATCTGTTTTGTGTGGTAAAACTAAAATAGCCGCGTGGAAAGTTTTAAACTTGTTTGAAAGAAACATAAATAGTCTCTCAATGCCTTGTCTGCTATTGTTCTACCGTCTGTTATAAACTGTTGTTCGTTATGGTTGTTCAAATCATTAACATCCTTTAATTTGAAGAGTAAAAATGGATCGTCACACATCACTTAAGTGTGACGAACTTCTTTATGTGTTAGGGTGTACTTTGTTTTACTTTGATTTCATTGCAATATTGTAGATTCTTTACCATGTTTACAGTGGGTGTGGTTTTGGATGTCACTGGACTGTGATTGGTGTTTTATTGCTGATTTTCATCCGATACGCAATATAAACTGCTCACAAAAAGTATCGAAACACTTAGAAATGATCCAATACATAACGGCTCGAAAGGGTATACATTAATCGAAGCAAATAACCTAGTGCATAATTTTGTTCTGCGTATTTTGACACCTCGATCGTTGAGATACGATGTTGCGGGGCGGAGTTATTGTCATTTCAATGATCGTGGGTCCACTTTCCAAAGTGACACTCATCCCTATTGAAAATCACGAATTTGATCATTCCAAACAGTAATGCAAACCTCTTTCTATAGGATGATTGTCACTTTTGAAACTGGACCCACGACCATCGAAATGACAATAACCCCGCTCCGCAACATCGTATCTCATCGATCGAGGTGTCAAAATACGCAGAACAATATTATACACTTGGTTATTTGCTTCCATTAATGCATACCCTTTCGAGCCGCTATATATTGGATCATTTCTAAGTGTTTCGATACTTTTTGTGAGCAGTTTATATTATGAGACATTTAGGGCGGGGCTTGATTCGTTTGAATAATGATACATTCAGTGCGCATGATCATTGCGTTAGCGCCCCCTACACAAAGTCGCCGGCGTATGCGTTGTGCGTGTAACCCAGCATTGCCATATGCGCGTGTGCTAAAGAACGCAATTAATTCGAAGCAAGAAGTTGGTAAACAGCTCGATGGATTCGCCGATTTTATAAAGGGGGAAAGTTGTTGTACGTTTAGAGAATAAAACATAGTTCTTAGCTGTTTTGCTATAGACGATGGTCTTATAGTGTATAGGGTGTACCATATTTGGAGTCGTGTATGGTCGCCGCAGGCGTCAATACACGACGACACAAATATGGTACAGCCTATACATTATAAGACCATCGTCTATAGCAAAACAGCTAAGAACTATGTTTTATTCTCATTCTAATATTTAGTTTATTAGTTATTAGTTATTTTGATCTTTTATCATAAAATAACGCAGTTTGTTAGATTAATTTTAAACAAACAACAACAAATTTCCCCCTTTATAAAATCGGCGAATCCAGCTGTTTTCCAACATCCTGCTTCAAATTAATCGCGTTATTTAGCACACACGCACCTGTCATCGCTGCGTTATACCCACAACGCATACGGCGGCGACTTTGTGTAGGGGACGCTAACGCGATGACACCAGTGGCGTAGCTCAGGGGGGGGGGGGAAATGCCCCCCCCCTGACAGAAAAAACCCATTTGTGCCCCCGCCCCCAGCCCCTCTAAAAATAAAAAAAAAGGAGGAAAAAATGAAAAATCAGAAAATAATGATAAAAGACCGAGATGGCGGGCGGTTATATATTGGTATATTCAGCCCAAATAGTCAAAAAAAGGCAAAATAGTACATGTACTGTGCGATTTTTTTTGACCGTGCGAATTTTTTTGAACCTCATATATAATAATGTTGTTTGATTATTATTTTTGTTGTTAAAATAAATCTAACAAACTGATTAAAGACCAAAATAACCAATAATCTAAATATGAATGAGAATCAAACATAGTTCTTAGCTGTTTTGATATATACGACTCCATGGTACAGCCTTTACATTATAAAACCATCGTATATAAATGTAGTATTAGAATTATATTTTATTCTCTAATTACAAATCTGATGTTGGTTTGTATACAGGGTGAGTCAAAATATTCAGGTCCCGTTTTTAGAAAATCACGACAAATACTTTTGTTAAAAATTAACCAATGTCTTCATTGCATATATGGGTACACTAGCTACTTCTTTATACTTGAATTTATACATGAAAGTGTTCCAAATATACCCCATAGTCCATTGTAGGCATTGTGAATACCAACACGCCATTGATTGACATTTCAAAATGCGTGAGTTAAACTTTTGCATTCATAGAGGTACCTTGGAAAAGTGCACATATCTCCCGTTTGAAATGACCAATTTGAATTAAATGAAATTCAAGTTATAGCTGACAATGCGTTCGGTGCATATTAATAAATTATATTATTTTTATGCATATTAGCTGGTTTAAAATATCGGTTGGGCCCGCTGATACTAGGGGAGAGCCTTGTTTTTATTTTGAAATAGGATTGCGTACAAGTAGCGTATAGTCAGTGTCATAATGCTATGGTCAACTCCATTCTATGCGTGCGAACTTGTGTGCATTCGTATGTGCGTAAACCCAGAGGTGCGTACCGGGCACATTCAAAAAATGACCGCGCGTCAATCGTGATATCGTCACGCACGTTAGTTAGCACATTTCAGGCATCTGGATGCAGCTCCACGAACAACGACGAAACATGCTCGTGTGAAATAGCTTGAATTTAGTAATATATCATTATACCATTATAACAGTGATTATAGACAGTGAAGCTAGCAGTTAGCATTTGCGCAAACGCGACACGCAACGCGATACCACGGTATGATTACGCGGCAGTACGCGCAACGCACAATGTTGTTCAATTCTAGTGGCATTTATGAGCCAAATCTGAGAGGTGATTTGCTGTTTTTGGAACAAATTGTTAACCAATTTCACTGGAATAAACTTTAACACACCGTTATTTCCTCGATATTGCATGCAAATTATGCGCCACTTTGATCAAAACTAACTAACGGAGACATAAGGATAACAAACACACACACCCCCACACAGATTTATAGTAAGATGCTCGCAGCAGCAATGAACATGATGAGTTCAGCACTCAGTCAGTGGCGTACCCAGCTTTTGGAAACTGGGGGTGGGGGGGGGGGGGGGGGGATAGTTACGAAAGTCATGATGTACCGACAAAAAAAATCGCAAAAATGACCCAATTTTCTTCTTCTCGTCAGTAGCTGAAATATTGAAAAGTGGGGGTAGCGATGGCATTGTCAACAATAGCTGAAAAAATCGCCTGGTAGAAATCGCAAATCTACCCAGTCAGAAGTCAAGGCATGAAAATACCGTCTATGTTCGCCCCGGCCGCCAGTGAAGTGAGATTTAAAAAAAAAACCAAATAAAAATTGGATCATTTACAACTCGCGATTGTGAAGGATTGCCTCCATCAATTTTTGATCATCTTAGGCTCATTTTGAAGGGGAAGTCCTGTTTATGTAAGATGTCATTTCCGATTTAATAAAAAAACACGATTTTTGTTACTATCTTTGAGTCGATAAAGATGCATTTTCAATGCGATCGTAAACATAGTATTTTTGATGATTTTTAGACGTCATAGCAAAAACTTTATGCACAAGAAATGTTCCTAACGTATTAAACTTGATCAAAAATATATTTATTTGTAATACATTTTTGGACAGGGGTCAGGGCCACGACTTTTATTCACCTACGGTAAAAATATACGCCATTTTCCAAACACACAGAGACTAAATCGTTTTTTCTAAAAAAAGGTATTCAGCAGGATTCGAACCGAGGAGGGGAGAATCTATTAGATTACTAGTCCATATTCGTAACCGCTCGGCCATAACTACTTACTGACATGTCTATGTGTTCTCTATAATAATGAACTAGTGGTGAACTATTGAGTATTCGACGAAATGTAGCCAAATTGAACCCAGTTTCTAAATTGTATTTTAAATGTGAAAACGGTGTCGCTGCAAGCTAGGTTTGGATTCAATGTAAAGAGCAATAAATTGATGATCGTGGAAGGTTATTAATTTAAAGCTTTTAATGAGACAGGGGTCAGCGCCACGGGAAATATCCCCCTAGTCACATGACGTTGAACCACATTTAAATGCCTTAATGTTGTCATTGTATAAGGCTGACATTTTGGCATAAATTGAATTGCACGATATCGACATCCGCTTTTCAAGGGAAAAATAAATTCTCTTCGTATACAATAGACTCACTCAACGTTGGCATCTGACTGTACCGACGGAAGCTCAAGTTTACCGACGGGGATATTTCAGGGGGGCACCGGCCCCTGGACTCGCCACTGAGCACGGTATCAAATCCACGCCAAAATACAGTCGCTCACACCAGGCCGTGAAAGCCGTGAACCGCGTAACGTATTTTTGAAGGTAGGCCTACCACTCTCTTTTTTTTAAAGTTTGGAGCAAATCAGCAAATACAAATAGCGGTCGTATAGGAAATAAGAAAATCGATTCAAGGACATATTAGCCGATTGGCTTCTTATTTACATAACAATTGGCCTTTGTAAATCATGTTCATTGATAGACTAGCTAGGGTCTCCATAGTTCAATTGAACGGAATAGTCAACACAATATATTTATAGGGTATTCTTTATCGCAGTGAAATTGCAAAAGAAGAAAAAAATATCATTCAACATTCAATAAATATTGCGAACGATATGCAATCCTGTCAATTTCTAAAAATAAAGTGTAAATAACAAACAGAAAAAAGTATAACAATCCTAGGATTCGAACCACTGACCTCATGATTATGAAGCCGGCGCTTTGCCGACTGAGCTAATGAAGACTACACATAGATATTTAGAAAATAAAATACATAAAGTTCAAAATACGAATATCACATGAATCGGGGCAAAAATGCGGGCTAAAATGCTTTATATTTCGATTGTTGTGCGTTTTTAACATAGGATTATCGCCCAAAAGTTGATTATATGCTGAAGGAGATTGTAATTCTGATTTCATTATAATGCATAACACTACTTTTCGAAACGATTCTAGACACCTTAGTATTTCGTTGGTACATAAAATGTTGGCCATTACGTTTTTTCGATTGGAATTCGGCGCGGCAAATCTATTGCACCATGGGTATTATTACATGGAAACACGGAGACTCAGATACGTAGGGAGTCATGTGATTTTTGTCCAGGACAAACACTTGAGATGTACACGCCCCTTTAAGTTCTGACCTGTCAAACAGCTTCTCTAAAAATCTCATTTTGGGTCATTTCCAAGACTTTGATGAGGTTCAAAGGTCATTTTGTATGTTAACAGTCGTATAGTTTATGTAGAGCTCTTTCTTTGACAGAAATTGTGTAAAATTGACCAAAATAAGCGTTTTCTTTGGAGACAGTGGAAAAATCGACAATTTGAAACACACAAAAAATGACAAAAACTATATTGGAGCCGATTGGAGTCACAAGGGGATGTTCCTTGAAGTGTTTTAAATCAGAGACCATCAAAAGTTGCTATGACAAGTGTGTCTAAAAAGTTCTAAATGCGTTTTTGTAAGAAATGGCCCAATTGCAATTGGCCTCCATATAGGGGCCCCAAAATTAAGCTAATAAGCATACCAAATTGTTCGGCAGAGCACAAGGATTCCGAAAATGTATAGTTTGCCCATTTCTGATGTTTGGTTAACGGGTTATTGGGTAAAACGTAAAAAGGTCGTTGACCTTTGCATGGGGTCAAAATTTAAACTTGCTCTCATTTTGAAAAATGATATCTCAAATTGTTAAAAGAAGGATTGAAAGAGTAAAATACATTGTGCAATATTATGGTGTTTTTGTCATGATTTGTCCCAAATATAGTGCACAATTTAGTCCGGCAGATGAGCGGCAGATGAGCGGCAGGTTTTCCCCCGAAATTTTCCAAAATAAATAACTTCAAAAATGCATAAAAAATCAATGGATAAAGATATTCAAAAACAAATTGCACCATTGTCTTTCTAAAATCAAGAGCTTTAATTTGATATGTATTCCAATATAGTTTGATCAAAATAAAATTTTAGGGTGTTATGGCTATATATTACATAGGGCCTACATCATATATGATACTAATATTATTGACAATATCTGATCATCATCATGCATAGCATTGCTGCTCTGATCATTGTTTTGTTAGCAATGAAGGCTCATAACAATGATTTGATTGCATGTCATTCAATGACAGACTGATGTAAGTAATAAGTATCATCATCATCATCATCGTCTACGCTTTCCGGCTATGTTGCCATTGCGCGCGCAACTATTGCTCTCCAGGTCATACGATCATTGGTCTGTGTCAAGAGTTCCGGTTTAATTTCTTTGTTTATGTTTGCAACCCAGGTAGGCTTTGGAGGTCCGACTGGTCTTTTTGTGGCTCGGTTGTATTCTTTTAAAGCTTGGCGTGCTGGAGTTTCTTGTGGCAATCTATATAAATGTCCCAGCCAATTTAGGCGTCTTCGTTTGATAGTTTTGCTTCATGGTTCACTATTTGTTTTTGTATATAGATCGACATTTGTCACTTTGTCAAGTTTCGTAATATTCAGAGTCCGTCTTAGTAGAGTTCTTTGGAACACATCAATTTTGTGTTCTAGTTTTTTAATTTGATATGGATTTTTAGCTCTGAATCCTAGCACTCTGGGAGTTTATGTTATCCATGACTTATGCCATAAGTTATGGAAATGTCATAATCATAAATATATAGTTAGGATTATGATCAGTTCTAGCAGGTGGCCGAATTGTCCAGCCCTGGCAAATTTGCCAGTGCACTGGCAAATATGCCTGCTAAGTGGGCATATTTGCCAGTATTTACAGTTAATCCAAAAGTAGCGCTTCCACACAAAAAATGGCATATTCTACCCTTCATCAATTGTTTAACTCAATACCTAAATACAGGGGCGTAACAGAGGTTGGATGTCAGGGGGGGCACAGCCAAAAAGATTCCTGGTTAGAATAATTCCGTCCCGGAATTTTTTGTAAAAGGTTGCCCCAAATTTTTCCCAAGTCAGTCACCTTGTGAATTTCACGTAAGTGGGGGGGGGGGGGGGGGGGGGGAGAGTAGGGTCAAAAAAAATCGCACGGTCACAACATTTTGCACGGTCGGTCACAACATTTCGCAAACAGTAAACAAATTGTTTAGTGTTGTGCTTTTTGTACTGCAAAATTTTCTTTCTTTCTTTCTTTCCCTTTCTTCTTTCTTTCTTTCCCCTTTTTTCTCCTTTTTCCTTTCTCTCTCTCTTTTCTTTCCCCCTTTCTTTTCCTCTTTTTCCTTCCCCCCATTTTTCCTGGTGGGTAGGTTTGAATTTCCTGCTGAGCACCTTCAGGGGGGGGGGGTACCACAAAGCCCATCATAAACCCTTCCTCATCCCATCCCCACCACAAACCCCCTCCCATCCCATCCCCACCACAAAGCCCCCCTCCCACCACAACCCCTTCCCAACCGCACCACAAACCCCGCCCCCACCATCAAAACACCTCCCCCACCACAAACACCCTACCCACCAATCCCCCTTCCCCACCACAAACCCTCTCCCCAGGGCCATCCCATTCCCCACCACAAACCCCTGCCCTCCACCACAACCCCTTCCCACCACTAACTAACTCCCTCCCCAACCACAAACACCCTCCCCATCACTAACCCCCTCCCAACCACAAATACCATCCCTCATCACTAACCCCTTCCCAATCAAAAAAACCCTCCCTATACCCCACCTCACACCAAACCCCCCTATTACAAAAATCACATGGTATTGATTATCGTTGCGCTGCCCATCACTACAAAAACTTTTTTTACAAGACAAAACTTTAGCTTGATGATGAATGGATGTTTCTGACACACCCTTGTATTTCATTGGCCACAAGTACTCATTAAGGCTAGTGGATCCACCCAGATATAGTGCTGGGAGATATCAAGCCTCTCAGTCTCAACCCAAAATCACAAAATGTTCTTCATCTCTTCAATCAACAAGTATCAGAATTTGCTTTAAAAAATTCAAACAGGAAATCAAACTTAAACCTTTCCTAGGCATGATCACAAAAAATTCAAATTGCTCACATTGATCTGAAACATTGATTTTATGAAAGCTTGTAAAATTTGCTTTAAAATGAGGGGTCAACCATTCCTTTACGACCAGTATAAGCTGAGTTACGTCGAAATATGTGTCGCAAAATTGACATATTTTTATACAGGATTTCAATAGAAAAGTGGTTAAATTTAAATCCCTGATTGTCAACTTGACATTTAACTCTGGAAACACTAACCATTGTGTTTTTATTTCTTTGATTTACCTATTTTTTCATTTATTCTACTAGATACAGGTCATATGACAAGTTCCGCAACCTGGATTTGCTGTAGAAGTGTCGGCAAAGACGAGTCGCCGAAAAAAAGGCGGCAACCATGTCTTACAATTGACCAAGCCCATTATTTGGAGCCCAAAATTACACCAGAATCCACCCAATTTCTACAAATTCCATTATTTTATCACCAAGACTGGCATTAATGCTCAAGGATATGTACATATTTATATACAAACTATCACTTATAGACAATTTTGACCACAAAATAGTAAAATTTTCAAGTATTTGGGCAAATTTAGAGAATTTTGGTGATTTGCAGCCCAATTTTAACATATTTGTAGCCCAAATCGAAGCATTAACTACGAATCGACACCGAATTTGCGCCAAATTTGACTAAAATGCACCCAAATTTGGTGTAACATTATTTTATGTTTTTATTCAGCAAATAAATGCTAATTTTCATAATAGTTTAACACAATTATGCTTAAAATACATACTTAATACTTTTAAAACATGTTGCCAACTTCTAAAAGCGTGGCACTAGCTTCGACATTCAAAATGTGGTGAGTCATATTTGACGTAACTCGGCTTATACTGGTCGTAAAGAGACGGTTGACCCCTCATTTAAAAGCAAATTTTACAAGCTTTCATAAAACCAATGTTTCAGTATTCACATTTTAGATGAGGTTTATCAAGAGAACCTATCATTAATTAGATAAGTAATTTAGTTAAGTTCCATAACTCATCTATAACATTTTCTATTTCATTTCAGGAAATGAACTATAAAGACTGAATGAAGCAAGCTACAAATGTGTCTTCCAATTTTAAACAATGCACATGATGACAATGAATGATGTTAAAGACTATTTTGTGATAATAAAGTATAATCGTACAAAAGAAAATGATTATATTTTATTATCGTTGAGTAACGTACGTCCGGTAGTACGCCTTTAATCTAATTTAATCAAGAGTAGTAATTTGTGATAATAAAGTATAATCGTACAAAAGAACATGATTATATTTGTTATCGTTGAGTAACGTACGTCCGGCACTATGCCTTTAATCAAGAGCAGCAATTTGTGATAAAGTATAATCATACAAAAGAAAAGTATTATATTTTATTATCGATGAGTAACATACGTCTGGTAGTACGCCTTTAATCTAATTTATTTGAGACCGCCTGTTTTGACGGTGTAAAAAGTGTGCAAAATAGTTTTATCATGATACTCAAACGCTAAGTTGTATGCATCACTTTTATTAAAGTTAAGATTCAGTATTAATTAAAGTTTATGAAGCAAACTAAAGAAGAAGAAAAATACAAATCGAGCGGAAGGATAAACATGTTATTATTTATTTTACTTGGCCAGGCCTAAATAAATACAAAAAGTAAATCAATAAACAAAATTTAAATAAAAAATTAGAAGAAAATGAATAGTGATAATAATTAATATGATACTAGTGGGCCTAACTATTCTAGCACAAAATTATTGAAGTAGTACTTTCATGTTACAAATAATCAATTTAATAATTATTATTATGTTTATTTATCAATTTAAGGCCAACTGATCATGTTATTTATATCAAGGTTGTCAATCCCCAATCAAATAGTCTCCTCCTCGTCTGATTTAGACACCTTCAATTACCATTTGTAATGGTACGCAATTTTAATAAGGCTGTTGCAGAGATTGTTTACGCACGCGCAGTGATCACCAACCCTGTCATGTCCTGACCCCGCTGTGTTGAGCGCCGCGATTGCTGTCAACACCGGCCAAACCTGAGCCCAATATTATGAACACATCGCGGAGTACAACAGCACAGAGGCAGAAAAAACCATTTAGCAATTGTTAGCAGCAATCATAGGGAAAAGTGAAGGTAGCTTTAAGAAGAGAAGGCCTATCTTATTTCAATAAATTATCCGAATCCATACGAGCGTTTGTGGAATTTTGGTATTAGTAAGCTAAAGTCATCAAAATTATGCTCCGCGTAGAGCCATTATTTAGTATTTTCTAATCTCAATATACCTCCCGTTTGTCCCCAAATAAAAGTGGGTAAACCCTCATAACATGCGAAACGACCAGTCCGATACTTCAAAATAAGACTTTAATTACTTCAAACGGAAGTCGTATAATAATAAAAGCGAAAGGGAAAACCCGTATCCGGAGATAAAATCATGAAGAAAAACCCACGCGGCGATCGAAAATTTCAATCATGGCCGCCGTCTGTTTTGATCATGAATGACGTCACGTGGAGCTCAAGTCCGGCGAACTTTTTAGATCTATCGTAAGGGCGCCACCGCTAGAAAAGGATATGATCGTTCCTACCTTTCCCAAGTAAATTTTTACTCCATTGGAACAATTATTTTGGGTTTCAAACAAGAAAAATAGTGAATTTATTACGCATTTTGTCTTGGTGGCCATATTTGCCCACTTACTCGGTGGGACAATTTGGCCACCTGCTAGAACTGGGATTACCTTGCAATGCCAGCAACAAAATGGGCACATTTCTGTCGGTAGTCTCCGCTACTTGCGACGCTAAGTCTTCCACGCGCTTGTCTGCTAAGGAATCTTCAGAATTCATAGCTTGATTCTGTTTTTTGACAGTATGAAAGATGTTTTTGTAATGTAAACTAAATAACAACAACGTCTCAGTCTGTGTTGACTGTTTTGATTTGTTTTCGTCTGCTTGCAATATCTGTTAGATTCTACTTGCTGAAATAAGCTATAGCGCCCTCTTTATCCTTTGTCAAAGCAATGGATGATTTTTGAAAATAATATGCTCTATTTATTCAAATTTGTATCTCCTAGAGAAGTTGATATTTACAAATAATTTTAATTTATTTTTTTACTGTAATTACTCATTATTATAACATATCAAATGTTAAATTTAATATCTATATATGTGATTATAAAAACATATAGGGAAATATGCCAACTTTTGAGCAGTAGAATCTAACGTTTCGCAACACATTTTCGCTGATGAAAGAAACTTGCTACAAATACAAGGATTACGATCGTTTCGCCCCCGATGTTTTACCTGTTTTTGTGACATTCTGAACAGAATACTAAGGTACCTTTTGAATTACATATCAGTTAGAATGCGGGGTGCAATTTTGTTTGTAGGCGTAAACACGTGACAAGTTCACATACGGCATGGGATCTCTTTTTGGCAGCAGCAAAATGCTGTTTATATCAATTCAATGAATCTCGTTTACAGCAGCCTGGAGATGAAAGGAACCGACAATTTGGAAACCGGTAGTATATTTTAAAGACGGAATAAATCGTATTGGAAACAGGAAACCAATGCTTAGCACCAGGCTGCCGAAAACGGGATTCATATACTTCTTCTTCTTCTTCTTCTTCCAGATAAGCGTCAACTTCAAAGATTGAAGACTCTGACACTGTGTGTGCGCGGTGTGCAATTAGTCGCAATTTTTGTTCAGGGCTTCTTTGAAGGCTGCTGGCGATGGGCTTTTAACGTTGCTTTCTGGAAGGAGGTTCCAATCACATGTAGTTTACATACTACATTGTACTAATAGTACAGGTAGTAATACTAATACTATGATTTACTCATTCAGTTCAGTCATTGCCAAAACTGGCAAAAGGTGTGTTGAAATTTGCTATAAATGCCTGTATGGATTCTCTGCCTTCTTTTACAAACCTAAAACTCTGGGTGGGGTAAACGACGTAGTGACATTTGCCCTCTGTGTAAAAGCAAAGGTTCCTTAATTGCACATTCTCAATAATTGTCAAAAAAATGCTGGATAGATACCTCTGGAGACACAACAACATAATTCATATTCTGCTTTTCAGTGTTCAAGTACTCAGAATTATACAAGAGTGGTAATCTACTTATCTATGCCGACATCAAAAATAACACTGTCGGAGGTAGAACAATGCCACCCAACATAAACCTGACATTGTGTTATTATGGCCTACAACAGACAAGCGGTTGTTCTGTTTGAATTGTCGGTGCCATTTAAACCCAACATCGAGAAAGCTCACCGTACCAAAAACGAACGGTACGCATCCCTTGTTACCGACATTGTCCACGCCGGGTTCTCTTGCACCTTAAGTTAAAGGGCTGCCTAAAAATCTGGAACATATTAACTTGAGTGGTACACATGTGTAGGATTTTATGGTTTTATAATTGGCTAAGTTGGCTAACATAAATATTTGAGGACAAAATAAGGTCAAAACTTGTAAACACATACTTGCTACTGCATGCACACTGACTATGCAGACAACCTTGTGGTTGTCAACACTCATCAATGCACTAGTCCCAGCAACTTGCCTGAAGCATAGTTGGCCTGGCCTACCAAACGGGCCTTTAATCGCTGTCGAAGTAGGATCAGAGGGCTTATTGATACCGACAATAAAGGCAGAATAACTCGCTTGTCCAAAGATTAAGAACTTCAAACTCCTACCACATTCACTGTTATAATAAAGTAACTCGCTTGTCCAAAGAACTTCAAACTCCTACCACATTCACTGTAATGAAGAAACATATCACAAAATCCGTGATAAGTTCTTCATACTCCATTTTCAATGCCAGATATGAACCTCAGTGGAACGTTCATGAATTTATCTAGTCTGCTTTCCTTCCCGCCATGGTATTTATTGTCTTCTTTTTCTGCTTTCTTTCTAGTGTTTAATTATTAGTTGTTTGTCTTTGTCTAATCCCTGCCTGAGATCGGAATGGATCTCAGTTGTTCCTGGGCATTGTATGTTATCTTCTTTTGTTGTTTAATAAAGATGATCTATATATATTCAAAAACAAGCATTGACTTCCTACGTCGTATTTGTTTCAAAACAAAAAATAAATTTACTGGTAGTTAAAACTTAAATTACAAGGCGGTAAAGGCAGATGGTCTTCAGTATTGTTTAGCAACTCCTCTGTATTGTTATGACAGAAGATTATCTCTCAAGCTCCTCACCAATCGACTTTATTGATGACAGACGATTATCCTATCGACGTTATATCAAGAGTAACCCTCCTTGAAATTGATTAAGTTCAATTAGGTATACCCATTATAAGTAGTGTAGAAAATGCCCAACCACATACCGTATTATCCCTATTAAGCGCCCAGGACCTTATAAGCGCCCACCCCCTTTTTCTCAGGTGACTTCAAAAATATATACCGATTAACCGCCCACCTAAAAAATAAGCTTACTTAAAAATTACTCACATCACACTAAATCTCGGACTACAAATTGCTTGAAAATAAAGGGGAAATCATGGTTATTTTAACTTCAGACATACTTGACATATTGTTTTGTGTTCCAAAAGTGAACTTAAACCACGTGTTAAGCCTTTAAACAGCAACAGAAACCATCCGAAATACGCACGTTTCGTGTTTGTTGTCATCCGTGGAGGCCGCCATCTTGAATTGCAAAACATCGAATTTTGCAGTATTGGGACGTAAAGGTTGCTGAATTTTGCAACCTTGATGGTCAACAACTATGTAAATCAGTATACAAATAAGCGCCCACCCAAAATGACTTGGTTAACCGCCCTGGGCGCTTAATAGGGATAATACGGTACATGTATAACTCTAGATCAGCCCCATATCCACCTGTTCATCTAAGTTCAACTTGTCAAGGATTTTAATTTTCCTGAATTGTAACCCCTCCCCAACCACAAACACCATCCCCCACCACAAACACCCTCCCTACCCCACCACCCTCCTCCTGCCCACCCCACAAACCCCCACCCCATCCACAAACCCATAGCCTCCCCAAACCCCTACCCTCCCATCCCCACCACAACCCCCCATCGGTTGTCAGAGCGACTTTGGTTTACGGAATGTTGCAATTTTGTATTTTGACAGCACATGCGAGTTGAGTTTAATACCCAGTGAGTACAGTGATGTTCAGTCAATGGTGTGTTGTGGCACGCGACATAAGTGGACATGTACAATATGTAGTGGTGGTGGGTGGTGGTATGGTAGGGATAGGGATAAGCAATCTAAAAATCAATATTTTTCTTAGGGAGAGTAGAGGTATAATATTGGGATTATCTGTATGTAAGAGTGTCTTTGCTGCCCAGGGACTTGCAGCAAGTCTATCTCAGCAAACTTATTCATTTCAAGCAGGAAATAGTAATATTGTGACAAATTGGGTAACATTTAAATCTTGCAACCAGAACAATTTGCGTCTCTGATTTTTGAGATCTTATCTTAGGGTCGGTCACTGAGGGTATAGTATCACAACAATATATATTTTTTTGCCCAAGGTTCAACTGTATCTGGGGTATAAAGACCTGCCAGCATTTCCTGATTTCACAGAAAACTTCCTGGCAAAAATGAACAAATATATGAAGCATCCTGTTTCTGTATTTGTTGCCCATTCTGTTTTTGTATTTATTAACATCTTCCTCATTCCTGTGCCAAAATATTCCTGATTATAAAGATGAGGATTTTGGTGGCTCTTGTTATGAATTTTAAAATCAGATGTGATGTCTACTGGGGGGGGGGGGGAGCAAAAAAAATGCAGTTTTAAGCCGTTTTGCTGCACGAAAATGTCAAACTTCACAACAGTCTATTACCATGTATGCGCTAAACTTCCCAACTTTCAAGGTCTATCTCAAGGATTTACCGACCATAATATCAGTGCTATCATGGCGATTAAAGAGGGTCATACTCATAGGCTTCGGGATTTCCCGTGAATTTTTTAGGTGAAAACCGTGGGCAGTTTCTGTGAATACCATGATTTAATTACCGTGAATATTGAGATTTCCAAGAAAAATATGATATATAAAAGGGAATTGCTATAAATATATCTTTTTAATTAATATACATTAATATCGTGTGATGTTTAAGATTTTAGTTCCTATTGTGGTATCATAGGCCTATCTAGTGAATAGATACAAATAAATTACTGAACCAATAATACTAGACATGTCTGTAATATTTCAATGCATTTCTCATGGTGATTCCCAATATGATAATGAAATTCAATAATTGTGACATTTTGTGAAACTTTGGAATGTCGTCTGCTGATGCCTACCGCGTTGAAAGTGTTAAGGAAATGTTTAGTTGGGTCAATCCACCCCCAATTCAACAAATGGATTACACCATCAAAACAAAAATAGATTTTGTTCATATTTCATATACTGCCTAATACTGGTAGATATTGATGAGATATGAAAATCGTTTTCTCGTAGCGGCAATTTGAAATTTAGGGGGGGGGGGGGGGGGTCGCTGAAATCCTGCAAAAAACATGTGTCACAAAATGAAAGTCCATGTTGAGCGGCCATTATCTCAAGAAGTAAACCCACTAGAATATTGAGATTTAGTTTCTATAACTAACTTTTTATGCTGATTTCAAAACTTTAATCAACAAAATTGTAGCATGTTCCAGTTTTAAATGACAAGGGCCTGAAAATGGGCCAAAGTCTGGTTTGGACCAATGTTCGGGGGGTTCTAACGCAAAAAGTACAAATAATTTTATTATCCATTTTTTATTTTGGATTGTAGCCTAGCAGAAGTACTACCTATATGCAGAGTTATGCACTGATTATACTTGTATCACTTGGATACAGCCTTCCAAAAAATCTTTGAAAGTGTTTTTGACCCAAACTTGACCCCCCCCCCACCCCAAAAACCAACGTCAGCAATACCGCACCATTTTTTACATATATATGTTTAAGATATGTCTCTAATGAAGATATGTCTCTTATTTGAAAAGTGTCAGTTTGGTGTCAGAGTATCTTCATGGTCAGGCAACTCTTTTAAATTGGGGTATTTTACCCATTTTCTATGTATCATGACTGCTGAATTCGACAACCCGTTTCAGATTTTGACTAAGTATTTTTTGGAAAAATTAATGTGCAATTTTTGTTCCCCATATCTTTCATAATGTCACAATTCTGTCCACAGGCTGAAAAAATAGGCAATACGGAAAGCTCCTTGCAGGGAAATTTGAGCATTTGGAGGGAAATGTTACTCTTTTATTAAGAAATGCAAAAAAACATTTTTTCAGGCCATGATTCTGTCACAGAAATTTCTTGAGACATTTTTTCTTAGAAATGGTGCTCAAAATACTTGATGCATAGAAAATGGACAAAATACCCCAATTTAAAAGAGTTGCCTGACCATGAAGATACTCTGGCACCAAACTGACACTTTTCAAATAACTTCATTAAAGACATTTCTTAAACATATCAGGGCCGTCAGACACTTTTGCCCAAGGGGGTGCGCTTTCACGATTTTTTACCGGAAGTAGTAGTATGACGTCAGAGTGTTAGTGCTGTAGCACGCTGACGATGCGATCGCCTTGGCGCGATGCCGCGAGCGCCTCTGGCGCGAAGCCAATAACGGGTGGGGTCCAGGGGCCCCCCTGGTGGGCTCTGAACATTACAGCGAATTTAGGACACAATTTTCATGTATCTTGCCTTCGTTGACCCCATTTTCCATTCATAAAACAACATGTTTTATGAGTAGTTTTACTATCATTGAAATTTGAAACTAAAAAAAACGCAATTTTTACCAGGAAAAAAAAGAAGAAAAAAAAGAGAAGAGATTTTCAAGGGGGTGCGCGTCCGCACCCAACGCACCCCCCCATCTGACGGCCCTGCATATGTAAACAAAAAAATGGTGCGATATTACTGACGTTGGTTTTCGTTTTCAAGTTCGGGTCAAAAACACTTTCAACAATTTTTTGAAAGGCTGTATCCAAGTGATACAAGTATAATCAGTGCATAACTCTGCATATATAGGTAGTACTACTTGCTAGGCTACAATCCCCCCTAAAATGGATAATAAAATTATTTGTACTCTTTGCGTTAGGACCCCCTCCCACCCCCCCCCCCCAACATGGTCCAAACCAGACTTTGGCCTTTTCAGGCCCTTGTCAGTGGAACATGCTACAATTTTGTTGATTAAAGTTTTGAAATCAGCATAAAAAGTTAGTCATAGAAACCAAATCTCAATATTCTAGAGGGTTTACTTCTTGAGATAATGGCTGCTCAACAAGGACTTTCATTTCGCGGTGCATGTTTTTTGCGGGATTTCAGCGACCCCCCCCCCCCCCCCCTTAATTTCACATTGCCACTACGAGAAAACGAAACGGAATTAGGACCTCAAAATTTCAGGTTTTTCATATCTCATCAATATCTACCAGGATATGAAATATGAACAAAATCTATTTTTGTTTTGATGGTGTAATCCATTTGTTGAGTTGGGGTGGAATGACCTATTATGGACCTTTCTTTGGCTGTAGTTTAAAACAGTGGTGTGATGAGTTGAAAAACAGGTTTTCAACCATTATAGGTAAATGCATTGTGTTGTTTTAAGAGAAATTAGACAAATCAATGCATGCTCGCTGATGTTGAAGTGTGAATAATGGCACGAGCCCGCAGGGCAGTGCCATTGTTAGCTTATCAACATTTGCGCAAGTACATTAATTTGTCTAATTTGTCCAGAACCAAAATGTGTATTGACCTAATTCATACACGATAAAGTACTGTATGTGTGTACAAGGCAGAGGCCAACTAGACAGCTTACAATACTATACAGTATACAAATCAAAAAATACAATTTGAGCATAATTTTGATCTATGTAATATGTTTATACCAGTGAAAGCTCAAAGTTCAGCCAACAAGAAGTTAAAATCACACAAAGAATCGCACATATGTTATTAAAGGTAGATGACCCGATCACATTTTCGTAACACAGAATTATTTCAAACATACAGAGATTTTCATATCATATGAAAGCTCGTATTTTTCTCATCATCATACTGAAATTTGACGGCCTAAATCGGTATAATTACGGAGAAATCGATGAAATAACGTCGAATTACCGCGAATGGTGGTAACCACCGATATAGTTTGTGTACTACTCAATGGGTACAGTTCACAGCATCTTGTGCGTCTAAAATAAGAACCATTAGAGCTATGCAACTCAAACTTTGGAACACAACTTTTTTAAGGATGACCTTTCATGTAGAATAGAAAACTTCAAGTTGAAAATCGGAACATCTACCTTTAATACAAACAAAAAAAAGTTCAATATTTACACTGAAATCCTCTCACAGACTATTAAAACTCACAAGTACATGTGGGTAGAGGTAATATTGTCCTGTTTCTAGAAGATTTTCCCCAAATAAATCAAGAATTTTCGAATTATTTTTTTCAATATTTACACTGCCAGGGACCCGCCAATATGAAAGCCAAGGCAGTGGCGTAGCTGGGATTTTTTTCAGGGGGGGCAAGATTTCTTTTTCCCCTTATTAATTTTTTAGAGGGGCTGGGGCGGGGGCACAAATGGGTTTTGGCGGCGGGGGCACAAATGGGTTTTTCCCGTCAGGGGGGCATTTTTCCCCCCTGCCCCCCCCCCCCCCCCTGAGCTACGCCACTGAGCCAAGGATTTTGTATTTCAACATGTACAGTCAAGTTACACTTAATTGTAGAACTTTATGGTCAATAAGTTGGGTAAATATGTGCACAGTTCTTTTTGGGACACCCTGTATTATTATGTCTTACTGATTCCGATTTAAAAGGCACGGCAATACATTATACCTAGTACTTTTTTAAGTGCACAAAAATACTTAGTATGCTTACTTACATGTATTGTTACCCTACTATTTTGATATGTTCTGAATTTACATTTATCGTATTCCATCTTCCGATTTTTCTTGACAGTATTTCATCAGAATGGCTCCCCGACGACGAATCCAATGGAAAAACCTTGGCTACAAGACGGTGACGTCCTGCCTGCTCGGACTGACCGCCTACGGAGGCTATCTGTATGGCTTGCGAGTTTATAATTACTTTAAGAAGAAGAAAGAAATAACGGCCGAGAACTTACAGGCGCCACCAGTGGTGGAGTCACAGTTGTCATAGTGGTTTGGTGGGACCTATAATTAAAACTGAATCTGCTCCGTCGTCGCTATTTACACCTACAGCCGTGTGTGCAACATTTTCCCCCTTTCCCCTCCATTTTGGTATGCCACATGTAATCAAGATGGCCGCCAGATGGACAGTGGATTACAATCTGACATGATGAGAGACAAGAGTGTGCAAAGAACGGCTTGTTGTGTATCAATTTTCTTTAAAATCTGAAGGCTGAGCGGTAACAATTGTTCAAAATATGCTGATTTTACATGATTTTAACTTAAAACCAGAGTGGGGCTGGTTGAGACCTACAACGTCATCTACTAGGCACGACAATGTATGACATGTTGTTGCGACTTGTAGTAGGCATTTCGGTACTGAAACCATAAGGAAAAGAAACATCTGGAGTTAGACAGCCCTACAGCACCTTCTCCTAAGAATGGCAATGTATGACATTTAGTTGTGACTTGTAGGCATATCGGTACTGAATCCACAAGGAACAGAAACATCAGCTAATAGACAACCCTACAGCGCTATCTACTAGGCATGACAATGTATGACATTTTGTTGTGACTTTTGGCAGGCCTATCGGTACTGAATCCACAAGGAACAGAAACATCAGCTAATAGACAACCCTGCAACGCCATCTACTACTACTAGGCATGACAATGTATGACATTTTGTTGTGACTTGTGGCAGGCATATCGGTACTGAAACCACAGGAAAAGAAACATCAAGAATTACCCAAGAAAGCTTCTTTTTCGACCATACAGCAGTGAAACCTGTTTAACGTTAAGTTGCACAGGCATTGAATTTAAGTAGCCCCTTCAAGTGCAGCCAACGATTGTGAACTTTTGGAATCAATGATCGCCGCTGATTGGAGTCTAAGGCCAAAAAAAAAAATTGTTATGTTGTCCTCGACAGCTTTCAGAGAGGAGGGGCGGGCGGGCGGATTTGTTTTAAAAAAAATAAAAAAAAAATTCTTTTACCAGCAGAAGCTCAAAGTTCAGCCAACAAGAAGTTAAAATCACTCTAAGAGCCGCACATATATGTTATAAACACTTAATTTAATATTCAATGCCATTTAAACTGTTTTTAAAAAAATCTGAAAAAAATCTGGAAAATAAACTGAAAAAAAAAAAAAAAACTGAAAAAGAAAAAAAAATCTGAAAAAAAATCTGAAAAAAATCTGGAAGAAAAAAAAAAATCTGATTTTTTTCATTAAAAAAATACGATTTAAAAAAAAAAAAAATCGGGAAAAAAAAAAAAATCGGAGCGGCCCTAAAATGACGAGCGGGCGGTCGAGGACAACATAACAATTTTTTTGGGGGGGGCCTAATTCAGCTGTTTACCCACATGCAAAAATTTGATCCATCATCTCTCATTGTAATCGCATAGAGAAGTGGTTCATTTTCAGCAATTGGTCTTCACGGCAACAGTCATTGCACCTTAAATGTATATATCCCCCTAGACTCTACCTGTCTTCCGTACAAGAGTTCCCATTGGTCAATTACATGATATAAGCATCTTGATAACCAATTACAATTTTGCTTGTTCACACTTTATGCTAATCTTTTTTGAGAATTGGAATTATTCGAACAATGTCTCTGATTGGCACAATAGTTGACACATCCTAAATTTCAACCAATCGGCAGGTAGCTCTCATTGTTGAAGGATCATCACAGTCTTCTTTAAGTTCGGAACTGGACAAATATTGTGTGGGAATTCTGTATTGACAGAGGATTCCTTAATTGTATTGACATGATACATGTATGTGCTTTTGATCCTAAATCCCAGGGGAGGGGCTACTCAAATTAGTTTTTGACAAGGGTGTGCCGCTGAAGGTTTAAAATCCTAACCCATTATTACTATTAGGCGAGGGGAAAAAACTGGGGCCCGACCGACCCACTTTTTCAAGATTTTTTTCTTCTTCTCAATCTCAAATCATGTAAAATCAGCAGTTTTTTTGGACGCAAATCTGTCGAATAATGTATTTCACTTTTCTTTTTTTTAATTTCCCGAATTTTGCAGATTTTGGTGACATTTTAGGTAAAAGAAATAAAATCAAAAAACCAAAAAACACCCTGGCCGACCGACCCTACTTGACAGATCCGTCCGCCTGTAAAACAGGGTTTTGTTTTTTCATGTGTTTACCTCTATTAAAAATGGCTTATTATTTTTTGTGCATGTAATTATTTTGATATCGGATCCATGTTTGGGGGCAGGGGGAGTTCTCGATTTAGGACCCAGGACCCATATTTAAGGTTTTCCAGCACAAATCATGTTTGAGGTATTTTTGCAAAAATGTAACTCATTAAAACGGCACATACCTGTTTACCTTATCCCCCCGCCCCCACCCCCCCCCCCCACCCCCCCCCCCCCCCCCCCCCCCACCTACCCCTGGCCTGAATACGGTGCAGTTTTCGTGTATCACCAATTTAGTGAATTTAATGATAATTATTTTGTTAAATTGTGTTACTTTTCATGAAAAACAGCCCTTTAGAGGGACGAAAAACAACCCTATTCTACGGGCAAACAGAAGAGGGGCAGTCAGTGTGAGTGTTTTTGTTGTTTGTTTTTTTTTCATCAGAAATTGTTGAAACATCTAAAAAATGTACAAAAACATTTCAAAAATTCCACAAATGTAAATACAATTTTAAAAGTTGGGTAAATATAGGTTGGGCCTGTACAACAGGGATGGGTGTTTTTCCTCGTTGCTTTAATTTATATCACAGACATAACTATAATTATGGCTAATGACCTTTCTCTGTGAAATTGTGAACATTGTAATGACTACAAGTAACAATTGCTTTTGCTGGTCATTTTCTTAAAAGGTGTGTGACCCAAATTTGTTCTCACTGTGTTTTTCTGAACTACTGTAATGGTGGATGTTTTTGCGCTACATTTTTTTATGCTTTTCACGCTAAAATCATCAAGCGCGAAAATAAAACAGTGTGAATTTATTCATATTGTGTGTAGGTCTATGTAAGGAAGCTCAAAATCGCAACAACAAAATATTGTTCAAAATGGACAAAGCGCAAAAAATAACACACGCAAAAATATCCACTATTACTGTACATAAAGGTACATCATGAAAGCAATCTTATTCCAAAATTGTATATTTTGATCAGATCCAAATTGGCGAAGCCTCCTTATAGCAGCAAATGAATACAGAAGGTTAAGGAAGCAGCCGCGCATGAAGGCAACACACGCACTGTGTATTATGTGCGTGATGCAAGCGTGTGGCCAAAACCATGTGCATGCTACATGTACACGTTGATTACTTTTGCACGCAGAGAGATAAAAAACGAATATTTCTCGCCACTTTGGAACTGATTAAACTATAGGTAACATACTCCATCTGTCCTGATAGAAGACACATTCACTTGGTGATTAACCGACTTTGGGGATAATTCACTACGAGGGGGATCAGTAGATTCTGTCACCCAAGGCTGCCCAAGCTGCACAAGACAATACTGTCTTTGTTGTGTTACGTCATCCTGTACACCCAGTGGCGTAACCAGCGGAGGCAGGTGGGGGGGGGGGGGGGCGGGAGCCCCCCACTTGGAACCCTTGCCCCCCCCCCCCCCGCTTGTCCCCCCCAAATGAAATCAAGTACGGCTGTAAATGAAATTTACAAACAAAGTACACACCAAATCCCCCCCAATAATGACATCGTGTCGGTTGAGATTGGCACTGTCGGTTCATTTGACGAAAGGAATCATGGAATTATGATGGTCAAAAGTACACATATGAAAAAATTTCGCGCGCGTACCAAAATGAAATATTCTTGGGTACAAGCTTGTTTAGAGCCAAAATGTAGCTCAATTGTCCAAAAAATAGCTGTAAAGTCGAAAATTTTCGCGCGCATCTCTTGACTCAAACAATCTTAGGAGCCCCCCCATTTCAAGTCACTGCCCCATCTTGCCCCCCCCCCCCAAATGAAAAAGTCTAGTTACGCCACTGTGTACACCACATTCTTAGCTCCCTATGTAGTTTATGTCGGGATATATAGCCTGCATAGAATTTGCCAGGAAAGGCCCTTTTCTGCAGCTACTTAAAATGGAGCCTACAAAGACGGTCTCGAAACCATACTGCATCAAGACTATGCAAGTCCTGACAAAGTTCGCCTCACCAAGACTTACCTACAAGGCTACACTGTATTAACTATGTCCTATGTTATTTTTCAAATATTAAACTTGCGTTGTAGTGATTTAAGAAATACAAATATGTGTCACCTCTCATAAAAATAAAAATATCGTCAATAGTTTCGCGATACTTAGCTGATTCCAAATTTCACAACATTTATTAATAAAAGTTGCGCCGAAACAAACTAGTTAAATTTGTTTTTAAAAAACATCGCAGTCCCGTATTGCTACGCGCTAAATCTCATTTTAAAAGCAAGCAGCGCAGGCTGCCGAGACAAAGTATTTAAATTTGTTGGGCCTTATGTCATACCATAACAGAATGGATATACACCTAGCACCAAAAGTCCCGGACCAGGTGCTTTGAGGTTGGCTAATTCAAAATAGATAATCGGTACCAGAAATCTGAGATGCATTAAATGAGCAAATTTCTTCTCCGCAGTTTGATACCTCATTCAACAAAATCGAATGGATACTTTTAAAGTTATGAAGGGACCAGACTCAAGCAAAATGCTCGGGCCAGGCTTAAAGCCTATAAGCATGATGGCTGAATGAAATGATAGTAAGAAAAGATGGAAGAAAAGAATGAAGGTAAAAGAGCCACTCCCAACAAATAAAGTTAACAATTTTGCTGTCAGCCTTCGGACTTGAGAAAAGAATAGTCTTGATCCAATCTCATTTGTCACACAGGCTTTTGTTTCAGTTCAATTTAAGTAGAATGTTAAATACTGGCCATAAGTGGTTGTCAGGCGCTGTTTAGCTCCTGGTACATCTTAGTAAATATACAAATTAATTTCTGGAGATGTATATAGTAGATTCATAAATACACTGAGCCAAAAAAGAAACTTATAAAAAAAAAGAAACTTATAAAATTTTAACAGATCACCAAATAAAATTCTGTGCATGAAAATGTACCAAATTTGGATACAATATTACTGCAATGTATTGCTTCAAATGGCAGTCAATGACCAATTGTTTGCTTCAATGACACAAGAGAAATGCGCACTGACCCTATGGTGATCTGTTAAAATTGTATAAGTTTCTTTTTTGGCTCAGTGTATTTGCCGATTGGTTATTGATTTGGATCTATCAATTTAACATTAGAGGAACCCTTAACGTGGGCAACCTTAAAGCAGCAACCACAAGGATATGGGGATACCCATTATAATATAGGGTAACATTGACACTTTCCACGCGGCTAATAGTTTTACCAAATGCAAAACTGATTTTTCAGATACCTTTCCTAACTTTTAAAGTCTATCTTAAGAATTACTGAACCAACACTAGGCATGTTTGTACTTATTTAAATGCATTTCTTATGGTGATTCCAAATGAGGTGTTGAAATTCAATAATGTTTACATGTTTGAAACATTTTGTGAAATTTTGGAATGTCGTCTGCAGACGCCTGCCGCGTGGAAAGAGTTAATGGTATTGGGCACTCTTTATATAAGAGAGAATTGGTGGATTACATCCTGTGTGTAGTAGTACCAACTTCTGATTACCAGTGATGAGGGTTACTAAATCCCCTATCAATTAGCCCAATTAGGCAAAGAGTGAATTGGTAGATTACATCCTGTGTGTAGTAGTCCTACCAACTTCCGATTACCAGTGATGAGGGTTACTAAATCCCCTATCAATTAGCCCAATTAGGCTACCTACCATAAAATATGTATGTGTACCTTCGTCTCTGTTCAATTGAAACCATATTGTTATATATGACACAGTTTGGGCTACAACCGTTAGGTTAATTTGTCTCACTTTGAAGCATACACACGCCCTTAACACAACATTTTGGGTTTTCAATATTGAATAAAATCATGCTTAGTGTGTTTTGTATGAACAGATAGATGTTAGAAATTGCAGCTGAAAATATATATGGTAGATTAGCTCAAGAATATTGAACGAATTTGACCAAAAATATATTTTTAAAGCAAAAGCATGTGTAATGCAATGATAGATAGAGTAACAGCAAACAGTGTTAAATGTGTGTGTCCAACAGTGTTGAAATGACCCTATAGTTAATGACTTACCTTGACTTGACTAGTCCCTAAAGAGAAATGGCTTGACTTGACTTGTGACTTGGATTCAATACTTTCTTAAACGTGTGTATGTTCAACAGTGTTGAATGACCCTAGTTAATGACTTATCTTGACTTGACTAGTCCCTAAAGAGAAATAGGTTGACTTGTGATTTGGATTCAATAGTTGACCCAAGTCTCTTATCCTTGATTTGACTTTATGAAGTGTGACTCATTTTCAAAATACTTGACTATGGAAATATTTTAATTTATTATTTAGAAATGTAATGACATATAATCCTGCGAAATTTAGTGTAAATAGGCAATGAAGATGCAATAGTTTGAACCATTTCAACCACTATTTATAGTCACCATCATAATGTCATAATTTGACCACTAAAAACTAAAAGAAATATGTAGAAAATTGCATAGGCCTATACCTGTATATAGATTCAGGCAGCATACAATTGCCTATTTGTCCAAAGCATTATGACGTCGACTATAGACTACCAGGGTTTATGAAATACAATGATATTGAGCTGTTGTGTCGGTAACTGGTTAGTACCTGGATTTTTTTGAAGAAAAAAAAAGCTGCCAGTTGTCATAATGATATGGTTTGTTTATACTCTGTGCAATTGATATAATAAACTAAATGTAATTTGGAGCAGCAATGCAGATATATATATTTTTAATATGCTGCACAAAAAACTAAATGTAATTTGGAGCAGCTATTTGCAGATATATTTTTTTAATATGCTGCACAATTGGTATAGACTGTTTGGAGCAGCTATTTGCAGATATCTTTTTTTTTATATATATGCCGAGCAATTTGTATAAACTAAATGTGATTTAGAGCAGCTATTTGCAGATATCTATATGCTGCGTAATTGGTATAAACTAAATGTAACACAGAGCAGCTATTGCAGATATGGTCTTTTTGTTGAGATACCTAGTGATGGGAAAAGTCACTATCTGTGATAGCTGCCGTATGTTGTGTACTTTCGGTTCTATATGGTGCACCTTGTGAAAATGTAACCTTATACATTACAGCCATTGTATATATAGATAGGGCCTCACCTTCGATATTCAACACACATGATCTGAATCCGATTTAATTTATACAAAATGTCACAGATTTTTGTCTTAGCGTTCTCAGTTGCACAGATTTATACTCCAGGCTAGATCTAATAATAGATCCTCTGACTACCCCAATCCAGCGTCCAGCATTGGATGCAGTCCTGAGTACTCCTGCTAAATAACTTAGCCAGGCCAAATTTAACACTTTCCACACGGCTATTAGTTTTACCATACAAAATGGATTTTTCAGAAACCTTTCCCAACTTTCAAAGTCTCTCTCAAGGATTACTGAACCAATCAATACTAGGCATATTTGTAATTGTACTAATTGATCTGCATTTATCATGGTGATTCCAAGTTTGGTGCTGAAATTGAATGATTCTGACATTTTTGAAACATTTTGTGAAATTGTGGAAACTTTGTGTGCAGACGACTGTCGCATGGAAAATATTAAGCTATGAGGTGCACGTATGAATAAAAAGAATTCTAGGCTAGAGTTGAGAAGAGGAGATATAAAGACTATATATTTGGGTCATGTGTGTGATAGCGATCATTATTCCAGGCATTAAATTGCCATTTGAAGATCTCCAGACTGATTATGGTATCAACTTTCATACGTACAGGAATTGTTTTTGTTCTAAACGGGAAGTTATTCAAACCTCATTCGACTTATTGTGGTGTCAGCTCACTTTGATCAGGAAGCCATTTGGCAGTGTTTCACAGCGATAAGAATCATATTATTCTACCATTACCACCACCACCTTGTTAAAAATATAAAAATGTTTGCGATAATCGGACCACCATACACTGTGTAAGAAATATCAGCCATAGGCATATTGATATTGTCTAAGAAAGCATATTAATCCAACTCCCTGGGTGTGTTTTTGCCAATTAAACTATCAAAACTATCGGAGGAAAAATCACTCTTCGCCAGGGATCACCCGCCCTGGTGATGTGGATCGGAAGTCCGACGCCCAACTGATTGAGCTAACGGGAGAGCTTTTGATAGCTCGTCGGATCGTGTCAGGCACGCGGTACCAGCAGCTTTTTGTGGTTGCCTCGGGGAAGGTTAGGTTTCAAATGTTTGATAAAGATTAATGTGATCTCCAAGATATGCATTGTTAAATCTAGAGAATGAGAACAACTCTGGGCATGAGTTGATTTTTCTCCTGTTATATTATGACCAAAGTGTACTACGAACAGCCATCATATCCAAAGTTGTTGTTTTTTAAACCGGGGTATTTACTTTTTTGAATGAGTGTAAATAAATCATGTGATTCATTTCGTACTTCTGTGTCCTTGTGCAAGGTGAACGGCTTGATCGTTGCATTGTTCCCACACGTAACTTTGAGGAAGAAGTGTGAATAATTGGTTTCAATTGCCCTGTTTATCGTTATTTCAATTTGATGGTAAATTCCCTATTATACTACCAGCTGTATCAAAAAGTATATATTTGCATACAAACAGCTTTGAGATGTTGGTGTTAAAGTTCTCATGAACCCTGTTGAAAGACTTCTGACTTGTGAAATGAGTCTTTTCTGTGGTGGTTGTTATGCCTTTATGCTAATACAATTCCCAATGTGATTTCGTTTGCCTTCTTATAATAATAATACACTGTTCTTATATAGCGGGGTTTTTTAACATTTTACAATGCAAGCACAGTCCGTCCCAAAGCACTTTTGGCCAATTATTATCGTTGCCGTTTTGGATCAGAACCCTTTTGTCGCTACACTTAGGCGGCTACCGGCCAACAGTGCACTAGCCTATCACTCAGCACTACTTGGATTGTGATTCTAACAGCTCCCCAAATATCGCTTGGGTTGATGAGGTGACTAATTCATACACTCCTGTAGTGTCGAGCCAATCAGAAAGCAAGAAACTAAAATATGCGGAGCGCATTCTAAAAAGTGTCTAATGCACTCGGTGTGTGCGCTGTATGGGTCAATGTGCGCACCACACGCTTTAATTGTTTTGATTCATTGTTTAGGCATAGTGGGTTCGCCGATTTTCACTGCGGGTGTTAGCAAAGTTGTTAACATGTTTTAATCGTTATAACTTTGCTTTTACCATGGTTTCTTTCGCAGGGATTTAATTTGGCGAATTGAAGGTCATCGCAAAATTAAATACCTAGCGAAATTAAGTGATTTTGGGCTTATTGTGTTCGATGAATGTATGATAATTTATGACATTACTTGTACTAAACTATTGAAGAAAGGATGATTACAATTTAAAGTAATTAAACACTGCGTACAAAATCAGCAGTGGCGTAACAAGAGGGGGCGCATGGGGTGACCCCCCCCCCCAATATCGACGAGTTGATCGTAGATGTTGTGCAGTGTGTAAGACCCCTCATCCTTGTTGAGTGTGTTCTCCCCCCTTCTCCAAATCCAAATGGCTTCTTTAAGCCATCTTGTTGTTCTGTCCGATTCGCAGTCTATAGTTGTGGCCTTGTCCCAATCGATGGTGTGATTTGTAGCCGCTACATGGTCGGTAATTGCTGATTTGTGTTGTACCGTAGTAGAGTCTTTCCTCGTGGAACGAGTGTATTCTACGATCAACTTGTCGGAACTACGCCCTCTACAACGGCGGGTCCCAGCAACAGGAAATCCCTAAGATCCTGTTGCCTCCAGACAGAGTTGCCAGTCTGACGAAGCTGCTAGTTTAGCAGTGAAACGTAACTAAATTGTGAGTATCCTATTCACATTTTATTGGATTTGTACAAAACGAAATCATATCTCAGATGTTCAATAACAATCCAGATGAACTTATTCAAAGAGTTTAGAAAAATGTTTAAGATGTTGTGGTATATAATCAAAGGAAAGAGTCAATAATTAAGGCATATTCCAAGAATTTTGACCCTATTTCAGGCTTGCTGGCCATCAAATTGGGTAATGCCCCTTTAATGTAAGACAGAATAACTTCAGATCAGTTATAAACACTACAGAGCATCATATTTGGGACAAATATTGAGCAGGAAATGTAAAATATTGGCTGAATCCCATGAAAATGCCTTATAGGTGAATTTCATTAACAAAACATAATGCGGGTAGTATCCCTTTAATTTGACTACTTTCCCCACAGATTCATTCTTTACACTCACCAGATTTGAAATCAGCGCAAAATTTCAGTCTAGAAATGCTGTTAAAATGTTGTGGTGTATTTCATGCAAGGTTAAAAAAGAAATCCATTCTGTGAGCCTGGACTAGGTGTATAGGGCCCATAAAAGGACTTAATTATTAAAGCCCCGCCTTAATATGGTCACCACTCTACAATACAGTGACTTATACTATCAGTGTTTGTGTGTTGGGCCATACATGGAATGGGAAGTATGATAGCGCCACCATCAAGATTGTAACACAACCCTGGATGTTTTATAATAGGCAGAGGAAGAGAACTTTGAGCATTATTGTGGCTTGGATTTCAAAGCAGAGAGAAGCAAGCATCGACTCGTCATCATATCGTTTACACAACTAGCGGTAGACTTTGTTGTATTTTACTGTGACATATTTACCCACTACTTAAATAGCTTCTCTTCATTTCTGTCTATGTTATAGCTTATCCTATGAGCTTATCCTCAGAGTCCTACAAGTTTTGACAGTACACCATACCGACTCAAACTCATCAACATTCATTTCTGCACTACAACTGCAAGAGTGTGTAGCAGTTTTTGTAACAGGTAAGGCATCAGTTATTATACAGAGTTTCTATGAAAGCCTCAGGCAACTTTTTACGAAAAAGGTGGAAAAGATACTTCTGATTACTTATTTGAATGAAAAATTAACCTAGCTAATTTAATAAGTTCTTTTGTATCTATAAAAGTGTTTAGTTCATCCAGTTTGTACCACAATTTTAAAGATTTTTAATTTTTTTAAACTTAAACTTACTAAACAGGTTCTGCAATTACTAAACAGGTTCACCAATTACTAAACAGGTTCACCAATTACTATAAACAGGTTCAACAATTACTAAACATGTTGGACCAGTTCATGTTGAATTTATTTCGGTGGCTTTTATTTATCTGAACGTTGATCAGATCGAAGAAAATTTAGTGTTTTAGAAGCTCATTTAAAGCAAAAATGTTCCACAACCATCATGGCAAAGTTAGTGCATAAGAGCAAGACATTTTTTTAGTGCTATGCGTGCATTTGTTTAGTCAGTAAAGTCTTGTCAGTTCATTGTTATTTCTTGCCAGCTCCCTCCCCATGAAAAACCACTGGCTTTTATATGAATGTCACCGTCATATCATAGCTGTACATTTATAGTAAATGATAATTACTATCATATCTGTTTCACTTTTGTTCTGATGCAGTCATGCAAAGCCAGAGAGAGATTTTGGGTAGCAGAAAAAGAAAATTACTCTCGAAATAAATACCTTTTTTTGAATCCCCCTCTAGCGGCACCACTGTCCAATTGGTCCAAATCAGAAACCAACGAGCCAATATTTATATGAATTTATCTACTCTAGGTACACCTCTTAGAGAAGGGCAGAATTTTGCAAAATAAACCTTGAACTATAGAGTCTCAAAACTCAATGAATATATATAGTATAATATATCTTCTGAAGATTTGAATTTTTAGTATTAATTAATTAAAAAAATTATGAAAAAAATTATAAACTTTGTTCGCTGATATATTCATGAATTTCAAAATTTAATTTTGTAGCTGCATGTAGGTTACTATTGAACTCTTGTCATATTGTAGAATGTTGTATAAATACATTTGAAGAGTCGTTTGTAAAGCAATAGTAGCTTTCGAGACCATCTCGGCCTCTTATTAGCGTTTTGAGGACTACCTCCCCACAATCTATCACGATCTACTATCACATGATCGTTGTAAAAGGTGGTGGTCATGTGACCAGAGAGACAGCATCATCCTGCTGAAAAAGAGGTGTCAAGATCATGACCTCTGAAAGAAAAGGCCGTATTTATACAAAATTGTGTTCAATTTTGTGTCTACAATTAAAGGCATATCATGTGATCTTTTCCAGAGAGCGTCCTCTATTCATGATTTTTTTTAAAAAGTAGATTTTCTTGCAGATTTACATTTCTGATCTTAAATCGTACATACGTTCCAAGTTACAGAGCGATACGATTCCTAATTACCTCAAACTCATGGTTTTAGAGTGAATTTAGAGTAAAAATATAAACTGTCGTGTTATCCCGACAGTTTATTTTCACTCTAAAACCATGATTTTGAAGTAATTAAGAATCGTATCGCCCTGTAACTTGGTATGTATGTACGGTTTATGATCAGAAATGTAAATCTGCAAGAAAATCTGCTTTCATTTTTTTCCCCCGATGTTGAGGGCGTTCCCTGGAAAGATCACATAGTGTACCTTTAATCTGAAATTTGCTCAGATATCCCAAACCAAAAGGGAGCAAGCAAGAGATCAACCTATGAATACAGTTGCTGTACCCTGGTTGTGGGGGGGGGGGGGGGGGGGGGGGGGGGGGGGTACTCAGATATTGTTTGGGTAGGGATGTGATTCACCAGGTTGGAAATGGACCCATATATTTACCAGAGACCTATAATTTTCCTACAAAATTGACTGATTTTGCTGAAATTTCTGTGAACAAAAGCAACTGTTAGGAATTTAGACCCATTCATGTACATTTACAACACTGGCTATGAAAAGGGGTCATTCATTTACCAGAGGTGTGAAAAATGCGACCTTATTTGGTGGGAAATCCCTGTGACCTTATATCCACTAAGTAGCCCCACCCCACCCCCTGGGTTGCTACCCCCACCCCACCCCATTCCTGGTATCTGATAAATATATTTTTGCATTAGATACGATTTTGTGACAATCCACAATGTATATGTTAATACAGTTTATTCTCAACATTTCAGGCTTATATCTCTTCTTGCGTGAGTGTGACCCAGAGACACCATCAATATGTCAGTAACAGGGGAACAACTGATAAAGGCAGCTAGGGTTGGTGATGTGATGACTGTGGAGAAGTTCATCAAGGAGGGAGGAGATGTAAATTATGCCGATAGTCGATTTGTGAGTACAATTATTATCTATCTTTAAACTTTGGGACAATTAAATTCTTAATACAAATAAATTATAAATACAAATCTTTAATCAATCTTTGGCATTAATCCAATAACAGTGCTTAAACAGGAAAATAATATCAATATCAATGTAGATTTTCTGTGATGGAATTAACTGCTGGGGAATGTTGCAAAAGGGGTTAAATATATATTGCATGCCTTATATGGTCAATAAAAGATGATGCATTATGATACATTTGAATAAGGGCTCAGCGGTTTGTGATATGATTAGTGAACGGTTTACATTTATGCTCAATAATATAATCACCTCCCTGATATAATCAAGCATCTATTGAGTCTCATTTATTCGCAATTAGAAATGTTTATTTTTCAAATTGCTACACGTCCCACCATAAAGAGAGTATAACGCATTGACCAACTAAGGAGAATATACAATTGAAACAGGTTTTCCGCAGCGTGGAAAAGTTGTGGCATTTTATTTTCAATTTCCAGGCCTGGAAAAGTCCTGGAAATTTGTAAAAATGACAAAAGTCATGGAATTTTGTGAAGACAAATTTATTTTATTTTTTAGAGATTGAACATTCATATTTCAGCATTATAAATCCGCCTTTTATGCACGTACAAGCAATTTGATGAACTAGGTCATGGAATTTTCATAATTTAGTCATGGAAAAGTCATGGAATTTAATTGTCCCAAAGGTGCAGGAACCCTGTAATGAAATGCTGAAAAACAAAAATGAGAAATCTTGCCATACAATAATCAGAATATTTATACTTGATGAGTGCTAAATAATTGTATTAAGATGGGGGTATAAATGTAACTGTTGCCTAAAGGCAATTACAACAATAATGAATAATAATCAATATTATAATCATGAGTTATTAACTATGATAACTCCTTGTTATAATAGAGGCCACGAAATAGTAACAATTTGCACCTGTTGTAGTATTGCACAATACAACTTACAAACCAGCTGAGGAATGTTGCAAGATTACAACAAAACAAGACCAGCCAATCAATATGCAAATATCCACGACCCAGATTAACGGATTAACCTATTTAAAGTTGAAACTGTCACTGCTCCAACTACACAAAAGACATGTAACACTTGAGGGGGTACTTGTAATTTAACGGTCCTCACTCTTGATCTAAATCCAAGGTTGCTATAAACAAGACCATCAAATCAATATGCAATACCCATGACCCAGATAAACCTATTCAAAGTTGACTCCAGTCAAACCACATGTTAATCAACACTAGAGGGGGTACTTGTAATTTAACAGTCCACTGCACTAGCCTAACATTTACTAAGGACAAGTTATATTAGTCTTGATCTCAATCCAGATTATAATGTAGTGTACATTCTATTATAACTGTTATTAAATATGTCCTGTTTTATATTTCCATTTGAGGCCAAAAGAAATAAATTGTTGGATTGTCCATAGATCACTTTTAAAGTTGGGTAGGTCGGTCGGGAAAAGTTTTTTTCTTTTTTTTTCTCACTTGCCCTTTTTTCAGGTACTTGTAATTTAACGGTCCTCACTCTTGATCTCAATCCAGATTAGAATGTAGTGTACATTCTAACTGTTATTATGTTAAAGTCCTGTTTTATATTTCCATTTGATCTTCCTCTATCAGTTGTGTACACGGTACATGTTGTAATTAAATTATCATATAGACAGTAACATTTGTAGCTTTTTGTCAGCCTGCTCCATCATTTACTGAAAAATTAATTTTTATTTTCAAAAAAAAATCACGCATGAAATTTTTCGCAGTCTACATATTTTGAAAATGTTTGCTTGTTTTTATTTTCGCCATTGTGAGCGACCTTGCATAGAACTACATGCAAAATACATAATATTTGTTTGTTTTTATTTTCGCAATTGCTGATTATAGCATGAAAAGCGCGAAAATAAATGTAGCGCATAAATTTCCACTTGTACAGTATTCAGTATTTTACCATTAAATTATGTTCATTAATAATGCTATGGCGACGGGTGTTCAATCACTTTCATAAACAAATTTGATTTGTAAAAAAAATTAATTCAATATTTTGAAATATATTCTTTTTTCTCTTTTATTTTAGTCAGCAAATCTTTTTTAATTTGTTTAAAATGTTGAAATAAAAAATCTGAATAAAAACTATGGTTTAGTCTGGTCCGTAGAACGGGATTTCCTTGGCCTAATTATGTTTTTATTTCCATTTAATCTTCCTATAGCATTGTGTACATGTTGTAATTCAGTGATTATGTAACATCAACATTTGTATTTGTTGTCATTTCACAGAGCTGGACCGCATTGCACTATGCGGCTAGGCACTCAACAGCAGACGTATGTGAGGTGTTGATTACACAGGGCCATGCTGATGTTAATGCTAAGGATATCGAGGTAAGTAAATCATCAGAATGTGGACTCAGTATGAGATGGATGATATCAATAATGTGGATTATAATAATATTAGGAAATGACAATATTAATAAATGATAGTATTATTGATAGTAACACCTTGCAGCTGGCCGAGTGGTTGAGGTAATTGCACAATGCCCCAGCTGGGGAATGTTCCAAGGTGTTATTATTACAAAACAAAACAAATGTAAGTAAACAAGGATTGTGGTATTTACTGCACTGTCAATGAGATATCTTGTATTTAAATGAGCACAACAATCATTTATTTTAAAAGTGGAAATTTTGTGCTTGTCATTTTTCACGCTTTACACATTTTGAACAATTTTGCTTGTTTTTATTTTCACGATTTTGAGCGACCTTACATAGAACTACATGCAAAATGAATATATTTGTGAAATTTTATTTTTGCAATTGCTGATTTTAGCACGAAAAGTGCGAAATTAAATGTAGCGCATAAATATCCACCTGTACAGTATTCAGTATTTTACCATTAAATTATGTTCATTAAAAATGTTATGGCGATGGGTGTTCAATCACTTTCATAAACAAATTTTATTTGTAAAAAAAATAAATTCAATACTTTGAAATATATTCTTTTTTCTCTTTTATTTTAATCAGCAATATTTTTTTTAATTTGTTTAAAATGTTGAAATAAAAAATCTTATAAAAACTATGGATTAGTCTGGTCCGTAGAACGGCATTTCCTTGGCCTAATTATGTTTTCATTTCCATTTAATCTTCCTATAGCATTGTGTACATGTTGTAATTCAGTGATTATGTAACATCAATATTTGTATTTGTTGTCATTTCACAGGAAAAGACCGCATTGCACTATGCGGCTAAGAACTCAGCAGCAGACGTATGTGACGTGTTGGTTACACAGGGCCATGCTGATGTAAATGCTAAGGATAACGCGGTAAGTAAATCATCAGAATGTGGACTCGGTATGAGATGGATGATATCAATAATGTGGATTATAATAATATTAGGAAATGACAATATTAATAAATGATAGTACTATTAATAGTAACACCTTGCAGCTGGCAGAGTGGTTGAGGTAATTGCACAATGCCCCCAGCTGTGGAATGTTCCAAGGTGTTGTTATTACATAACAAAACAAATGTAAGTAAACAAGAGTTGTGGTATTTACTGCACTGTCAATGAGATATCTTGTATTTAAATGAGCACAATAATCATTTGTTGTGAAAGTGGAAATTTTTGTGCGTGTAATTTTTCACGCGTTACACATTTTGAACAATTTTGCTTGTTTTTATTTTCACAATTTTGAGCAACCTTACATAGAACTGCATGCAAAATGAATATATTTTTGCATTTTATTTTTGCAATTGCTGATTTTAGCACGAAAAGCGTGAAATTAAATGTAGCGCATAAATTTCCACTTGTACAGTATTCAGTATTTTACCGTTAAATTATGTTCATTAAAAATGTTATGGCGATGTGTGTTCAATCACTTTCATAAACAAATTTGATTTGTAAAACAATTAAATTAAATATTTTGAAATATATTCTTTTTTTGCTCTTTTATTTTAATCAGCAACATTTTTTACTTTTTTTAAAAATGTTGAAATAAAAAATCTGAATAAAAACTATGGATTAGTCTGGTCCGTAGAACGGCATTTCCTTGGCCTAATTGTGTTTTTATTTCCATTTAATATTCCTATAGCATTGTGTACATGTTGTAATTCAGTGATTATGTAACATCAACATTTGTATTTGTTGTCATTTCACAGAACATGACCGCATTGCACTGGGCGGCTAGGAACTCAGCAGCAGACGTATGTGAGGTGTTGATTACACAAGGCCATGCTGATGTTAATGCTAAGGATGAAGATGTAAGTAAATCATCAGAATGTGGACTCGGTATGAGATGGATGATATCAATAATGTGGATTATAATAATATTAGGAAATGACAATAATAATAAATGATAGTACTATTAATAGTAACACCTTGCAGCTGGCAGAGTGGTTGAGGTAATTGCACAATGCCCCAGCTGTGGAATGTTCCAAGGTGTTATTATTATAAAACAAAACAAATGTAAGTAAACAAGAATTGTGGTATTTACTGCACTGTCAATGAGATATCTTGTATTTAAATGAGCACAACAATCATTTGTTGTGAAAGTGGAAATGTTCGTGCGTGTAATTTTTCATGCTTTACACATTTTGAACAATTTTGCTTGTTTTTATTTTCACGATTTTGAGCGACCTTACATAGAACTACATGCAAAATGAATATATTTGTGAAATTTTATTTTTGCAATTGCTGATTTTAGCACGAAAAGTGCGAAATTAAATGTTGCGCATAAATATCCACTTGTACAGTATTCAGTATTTTACCGTTAAAGTATGGTCATTAAAAATGCTATGGCGACGGGTGTTCAATCACTTTCATAAACAAATTTTATTTGTAAAACAATTAAATTAAATATTTTGAAATATTTTCTTTTTTTCTCTTTTATTTTAATCACCAACATTTTTTAATTTTTTTTAAAATGTTGAAATAAAAAATCTGAATAAAACTATGGATTAGTCTGGTCCGTAGAACGGGATTTCCTTGGCTCAATTATTTTTTCATTTCCATTTAATCTTCCTATAGCATTGTGTACATGTTGTAATTCAGTGATTATGTAACATCAACATTTGTATTTGTTGTCATTTCATAGAACATGACCGCATTGCACTTGGCAGCTTGGTGGTCAACAGCAGACGTATGTGAGGTGTTGATTACACAGGGCCATGCTGATGTTAATGCTAAGGATATCGAGGTTAGTAAATCATCAGAATGTGGACTCGGTATGAGATGAATGATATCAATAATGTGGATTATATATTAGGAAATGACAATAATAATAATAAATGATAGTACTATTAATAGTAACACCTTGCAGCTGGCAGAGTGGTTGAAGTAATTGCACAATGCCCCAGCTGTGGAATGTTCCAAGGTGTTGTTATTACAAAACAAAGCAAATGTAAGTTAACAAGGATTGTGGTATTTACTGCACTGTCAATGAGATATCTTGTATTTAAATGAGCACAATAATCATTTATTGTAAAAGTGGAAATTTTTGTGCGTGTAATTTTTCACGCTTTACACATTTTGAACAATTTTGCTTGTTTTTATTCACAATTTTGAGCAACCTTACATAGAACTGCATGCAAAATGAATATATTTGTGCATTTTTATTTTTGCAATTGCTGATTTTAGCACGAAAAGTGTGAAAATAAATGTAGCGCATAAATTTCCACTTGTACAGTATTCAGTATTTTACCGTCAAATTATGTTCATTAAAAATGTTATGGCGATGTGTGTTCAATCACTTTCATAAACAAATTTTAGTAAAACAATTAAATTAAATATTTTGAAATATATTCTTTTTTTCTCTTTTATTTTAATCAGCAACATTTTTTAATTTTTTTTAAAATGTTGAAATAAAAAATCTCAATAAAAACTATGGATTAGTCTGGTCCGTAGAACGGCATTTCCTTGGCCTAATTATGTTTTTATTTTCATTTAATCTTCCTATAGCATTGTGTACATGTTGTAATTCAGTGATTATGTAACATCAACATTTGTATTTGTTGTCATTTCACAGAAAAAGACCGCATTGCACTATGCCGCTGAGAAATCAAAAGCAGACGTATGTGAGGTGTTGATTACACAGGGCCATGCTGATGTAAATGCTAAGGATGAAGATGTAAGTAAATCATCAGAATGTGGACTCGGTATGAGATTGATGATATCAATAATGTGGATTATAATAATATTAGGAAATGACAATAATAATAAATGATAGTACTATTAATAGTAACACCTTGCAGCTGGCAGAGTGGTTGAGGTAATTGCACAATGCCCCAGCTGTGGAATGTTCCAAGGTGTTGTTATTACAAAACAAAACAAATGTAAGTAAACAAGGATTGTGGTATTTACTGCACTGTCAATGAGATATCTTGTATTTAAATGAGCACAACAATCATTTGTTGTGAAAGTGGAAATGTTCGTGCGTGTAATTTTTCATGCTTTACACATTTTGAACAATTTTGCTTGTTTTCATTTTCACAATTTTGAGCAACCTTACATAGAACTGCATGCAAAATGAATATATTTTTGCATTTTTATTTTTGCAATTGCTGATTTTAGCACGAAAAGCGTAAAATTAAATGTAGCGCATAAATATCCACTTGTACAGTATTCAGTATTTTACCGTTAAATTATGTTCATTAAAAATGTTATGGCGATGGGTGTTCAATCACGTTCATAAACAAATTTTATTTGTAAAACAATTAAATTAAATATTTTGAAATATTTTCTTTTTTCTCTTTGATTTTAATCAGCAACATTTTTTTAATTTGTTTAAAATAAAAAATCTCAATAAAAAATATGGATCTGATGTTCCAAGGTGTTGTTATTACAAAACAAAACAAATGTAAGTAAACAAGAATTGTGGTATTTACTGCACTGTCAATGAGATATCTTGTATTTAAATGAGCACAACAATCATATATTGTGAAAGTGGAAATTTTTTTCAGTATTTTACCGTTAAATTATGTTCATTAAAAATGTTATGGCGATGGGTGTTCAATCACTTTCATAAACAAATTTTATTTGTAAAAAAATAAATTCAATATTTTGAAATATATTCTTTTTTCTCTTTTATTTTAATCAGCAACATTTTTTTAATTTGTTTAAAATGTTGAAATAAAAAATCTTATAAAAACTATGGATTAGTCTGGTCCGTAGAACGGCATTTCCTTGGCCTAATTATGTTTTTATTTCCATTTAATCTTCCTATAGCATTGTGTACATGTTGTAATTCAGTGATTATGTAACATCAACATTTGTATGTGTTGTCATTTCACAGAACCATACCGCATTGCACTTGGCAGCTAGGCACTCAACAGCAGACGTATGTGAGGTGTTGATTACACAGGGCCATGCAGATGTTAATGCTAGGAGTAACGGGGTAAGTAAATCATCAGAATGTGGACTCGGTATGAGATGGATGATATCAATAATGTGGATTATAATAATATTAGGAAATGACAATAATAATAAATGATAGTACTATTAATAATAACACCTTACAGCTGGCAGAGTGGTTGTGGTAATTGCACAATGCCCCAGCTGTGGAATGTTCCAAGGTGTTATTATTATAAAACAAAACAAATGTAAGTAAACAAGAATTGTGGTATTTACTGCACTGTCAATGAGATATCTTGTATTTAAATGAGCACAACAATCATTTGTTGTGAAAGTGGAAATTTGCGTGCGTGTAATTTTTCATGCTTTACACATTTTGAACAATTTTGCTTGTTTTTATTTTCACAATTTTGAGCAACCTTACATAGAACTGCATGCAAAATGAATATATTTTTGCATTTTTATTTTTGCAATTGCTGATTTTAGCACGAAAAGCATGAAATAAAATGGTGCCCTGCATGGTGGGGACTGTACACCACTGTACCCGGGACGTCACATCGGCAATTTGTATGACCCGGCCCTAATCTCCGCTATCCCCTGGTCCCCGGGGCCGGGGATGCAATTGATAAATGCATTATTTTTACGATTTTGAGCGACCTTACATATAGACCTACGTACAAAATGAAATTGTGCATTTTTATTTAGGCGATTCCCTCTTCACGGGTTCGAGACCGTGTATTTTTAAGGTCATTGTTAATTTAATTCATGCCTGATTGTCCGAGTCTATATCTTTGTATTCATTTTTCTTACTCGGATTGCATTCTTTGCCCGATCCTTGTGTGGATTTAATTGAGTTGGTCTTAGGTTCTGCTAGAATCATGCTTATAGGCCAACATATAGCTAATATTTAATTTGCAGAAACGTCACACATTTTCTTTAAATGAGGCTAATCATGGCTTATCATTGTTGTTTTGTGGCAAGTTTGGAATAAAAAAATAGTGCCTATAAAAGATTCATCCAAATAAATGTCTATCTAGCCTATTTGATTAACAAGTAATTGGAAGTCACGTCTCTATAGGACATAGCCCAAAGTGTATGACTTTCTTTTGGTGAGTCTTAATTTACATCTAGTATTTTGTATAAAGCGCATCCATATTTAGAAAAACTGTTTGTTTATACATTTTTCTGTTCAAGGACCTTTTTCTTCCAATGCACTATATTCGTGTGGCTGCCGACGTCATACACTAATATTCCAGTTTTAGCTGCGGTCTCATCTGTAAAAGAATCACCCTACCAAGTACTATAAGTACAATTAATGGTACATATAATTTGCACATATATTTTATGTATTTTCAGCAACAAACACCAATGCACTGGGCCTGTCAAGAGTACAATAGGGCAAGTTCAAGTGAGAGCTTGATATGCTTAGAAGTGATCATCCTTCTCTTTCGATCAAAAGCCGATATCACATCGAAAGACAAGGTAAGTGTTATGTTGTGAAATACAAGAAAGTACTAAGTAATCCTACATGTACAATGTAATGATGTTACACATGCTGTCAATCAAAGCTTTTTTTGTGCTGTAGTGTATGGCAAAATGATTATTTCTTTCTTGTTTGTTTTTACTGACTGCCTACAACAACTGTTTTCAATCTTTTCCCATAGAAGCCAATAAATTTAAAATGTTTGTGCTTAAAGGCATATTATGTGATCTTTTCCAGAGAGCGCCCTCTATTCATGATTTTTTTTTAGAAAGTAGATTTTCTTGCATATTTACATTTCTGATCATAAATCGTACATACATTCCAAGTAACAGAGCAATATGATTCCTAATTACCTCAAAATCATGGTTTTAGAGTGAATTTAGAGTGAAAATATAAACTGTCGTGTTATCCCGACAGTAATTATTTTCACTCCAAAACCATGATTTTTGAAGTAATTAAGAATATCGCCCTGTAACTTGGAATGTATGTGCGATTTATGATCAGAAATGTAAATCATGTAAGAAAATCTTGCTGTACTTTCACGTATGAGTCTTCCCTCCACGCCACTATCAATTGTAATTCTAACTGTGTGATGTTTGGGAAAGGTGTTGAAGTATGGTGACTGACGAACCTGAACACGATGCGCACTTAGTATTTCCGATGGATGCGGTTGGTCTTGTGCAGGTTGTTCCACATTTGATGTCGGGGGGGGGGGGGGCTTCCTCTTCGTCTTCATCAAAGATACTAGCCACTTGGCGGGCCCGTAAAATAAACTTCCTATCCTTTTCGAGTCCCACCTGTTTACATATGGGGCAGGATTTAAGCTGATCTTGGTCGTTGGGAAGCTGATCGTGGTCTGCTACGGCTGTTGGAGGCACCTTGGTGGGAAAACTGTTGAGGTACAGTAACAAGCCTGTGTGCACACAGCAGATATCACAATTGGCGTTGTGTTATTGCTTTGTGTGTATAATTTTTTTTTTTTAAATCGTCGCCAAAACACTTACCTCGTGCCATATTATCTGCAAGACCGGTAGCCGAGTAGTTTTAAGGCCCCAGTCAGGAGATTGAAGATTCAAATCACTGCCGGTGAATGTCCTTGCTTATTTTTCGTTGGGACATTCGACGGTGTTTGTCAATATTTGTTGTGTTATTGTCTATTGTAAACACTGTGGGTTGGTAAACTGCTTTATATTATGATCATTTAATCATTGAATTGAAATTAATTATTTTGTTTTCTATAGGATGATAAGACACCATTGGATTATCTTAGTGACTTGAAACGAACAACTGTACAACAAGAGTATGAAGTAAGTTACTTTCAATAATAATCTATTAAACCATTATTATAATTTTATTGACAAATTTATTTAAAAAATGGTGCACCTTCCTTATTGTAGTGTTTTATGTGTGTTTTTGGTATATTTGAACACCTACGTCAAACTCCACGGATGGGGTAATATAATGCTGTAATAATGCAAAACTTGAAATAGGGTGAGATTGGGCACGTAATGCGTAAAGTGGTTCAAATTTGACCCTTTTCAAGAAAAGCTAAAGGTACCTTCTTCAAATCCCGTCTAATTCCTTGCATAACGTTTGATATCAAGAAGATTGATGCCCGCAAAACCCTGACCTATTTTGTTTTACATCATCAGTGTCTTAAAAGTAAAACTTATCATGCATAAAACTTCTTTTGTATGGATTAAGATTATGTGACATACTTTTTGTAACATTTTTGTATTGTGTTAATGTAGCAGTAGCTACACTAAATATAAATACTCTTTTTAAGAACCACTAACTTTTCAGAGGACAAGGGGCAGTCTAACGTTATGGGCTACTTTCAAAGCCACCAATTTAGGAAAGGATCGCCAATTCATTTCAAGGGTAGCCCATGTTACTCTATAGATAATCATCAGTCAATGTTTTGTTTGATAATCATTTGAAGTTAAGCCTATTATGAATGCTTACTGTGTGTATGGACAGATAAACATTCTGCAATAGGTGGAGGCCATGGTCCAAACTGTGGCTGATTTGAGAGGACATCAAATGTCACCATCTAGGTCAATTGACATCCAAAAGTTCAAATCTATAAAGATGGTTTCAGACTTAATGAGCAATGAAAAGAAACTTGAACACTGGCAATTAAGGGAATAAAGTTCATCTTGAAACAAATCCCATCAGCCAAAACTGTGAAAATTAAAACAAATTAATCTTTTTTTTGCAGAACTTTACCACAGTCCACAAGCTGATGCAGCAAAGCAGTCGGCATATGGATGTGGTAAAGATATGTCTTTGCGGGGACCCAAGAGCCGGAAAAACAACCATCAAAAATTCGCTCACCGAGGTTAGTATATTATCTTCCTGCGCACTGCCTGCCTATCTAACAAGGTTTCTTATTGGATAATAACAAAATATACTCATTGGAATAACCAATTAAAATATGGCTACTAAAATATTGCACTCCAATGTTTATTAGGGATAATATACCTTGGATATATATATATCCACACCCTCTAGAAGATGAGTGTGGTTGGGTTAGGGGACCTAAGCCCATATTAATAAAGAAATGTGTGAGTTTTATCTTGAACCCCAGTAGAGTGGCGGATGCAATTATTCTTACAATTTATTTCGATAGGTGCAACAAATGATGTATGATCTTTATTTTGTCTAGACTTTTTCAAAAAAAGGAAGGATGAGGCCCTTTTTTCTTTTAACTTGTTAGCGCACTATCACCGTTTTAGCGATAAACTGTGCGAACCTTAGAGTGGAGGAGACTTCTTTTAATTATTTTTATTTCATGGTTCTGAGGGGGGGGGGGGGGGGGGGGTCACCACACAAATTGTTTGAAATGCATATAAAACTAAAGATGTTACATACATCTCAAATTCTGAAAGACATAAGCAAAAGATTTATGACTAAAATAATAATAGTAATAATACATGGGACTTATTTTAGCGCCTTACAATGTAAACAACCTCAATGCGCAGCAAAGAAAAATCTTAAAAACTACTGAGTTTTTAGAAATAAAGAAAAAAGAAAAGAAAATTGAAGCAGACCCCAAAAAGGATGCGTGATGGGACGCTTAACATGTTTATATTTTTATTTTGCCTCATGTTGATATATGTCCAATTTTGATTTGGTTCCATAAACAATTCAAATATTGGCTCGATATGTGTTCATTGTGCTTGCAATACATATTGACATGATTCAGAGCTGTCATTTCCCCAATAAAACTATTGATCATTTGTGATCTTTGTTGAAAATAGTTGGAATAACAACTGAACAATTTCACCTTATTATTATCAGCCCATCAAAAGTTTTGAGATTGAAAGATTTGACTTCAAATTCTATGAATTAGGCATATAATTGTCTTTGATTTTTAATCAGGTGTTTTTGTTTTTTGATTTTGTTTTCATGAATGGAATAGAGTGAGGAGGCAGCTGATTATACCCCGACACCGGGGATCAATGTATCGAAGCAGTCAGTAGCTGATGCTGGAAACTTTGTCATATGGGATTTAGCTGGGCAGAAGGAATATTCAATCACACATGGCATGTTCCTTGGTGCCACAGCACAATCCATTTTTCTGGTGCTTTATGATCTAGCATCAGAAGAATCGACAAAGGTAAATAGCATTATTGTCTCTCTTATAAGATGTGTTTTCTACCATGCCATCATCATCAAACTGATCCCTGAAAATTACAACATAAAGAATGTGAACTCTTTATTGGTTTCGATTTAGAACTATAAACAACCTATTATGCACAAATAGCTTGTTGTATTTCTTTTTACATTAACTGATATGAGGCTAATGAACATTTTCTGCATGATCTGGTAAGATGTTGTCTGCTCAGGAAACATTGTCCAAAATGCATTGATTTTTTACTTTTTGAAATTTATTTTGTTTTTCAAAAAAGTAATAAAGCAGTTGGGCTGGTATGTATTGAATGCATGATTAACGTTAAAGCATATTTTAAACATTAATTAACTTATACTGATTTATAATTATTTAAAAAATAAAAACTCCTGGTGAATATTTTAAATTAATAATTATTTATGCAGATTAAGTAAACATAAACAAAATATTGATGTCAGATTGTCAAATTCCACAGGGTCACATACGTGATCATGCTGATGTTTTCTGAGCAGGACTCATGCTCCAGATCAGGCATTGTTGCCAAAGCAGACAGGACCGTATTGCTAAAGATTTATTTTCTCAAATATTTTTTCTAATATGTTCATGTTTTGCAGGCTTCCACTCAGTACTGGCTGCCGTTCATACGTGCGGCGCATGGTCACGAGGAGGAAAAACCGCAAGTCATACTTGTGGGTACACACGTGGACAAATGCCGCAATCAGCGACGCGGTATGAATTATTTATATACTGTATCTAACAGATTTAAATAATTGATAAAAAAACCCATAATATTGCTGCAAATTTGTCACCTATTCTTCTTCATGCTGTGGGTCATCATTTAATGATGCTAAATATCTGGTTTTTATTGGTCGAATACCCCTATTATTAATCTATTTAGTACTTTCCATGCGGCAGGCGTCTGCAGACGACATTCCAAAATGTCACAAAATGTTTCAAAACTATTGAATTTCGTTACGATATTTGGAATCATCATGAGAAATACATTGAAATAAGTAAAAACGTGCTTAGTTTTGGTTCAGTAATCCTTGAGATAGGCCTTGAAAGTTTGGAAAGGTTTCTGCAAAATCTGATTTGACGGCTGTCTAAGGCCTATCGTAAAACTATTGTACAACTAATACTCAAAGGATTCTGTGCAAGCCACCTCATCTGTTATTATTATGCCTTGTTACTCTTGCTGATCTCTTACCCAAATTTCTAAATTCATCATACACAATTTTATCTTCAGGTGAAAGGATTGGGCGCAGTGTGTTAAAAGAGGCAGTAAAGAAAGGATTTGAGGACACGCTGGACATTGATGACGCTGTGATAGTGGTTGATGCCCGGAAAGGGACTTGCATTGGAATGACCCGGCTGAGAGAGGTCTTGAAGAGACGACGGGAGGAAACAATCGTAAGCTTTTCTATTTAATTTTTTTTATGCAGAAGTGTTCGAACACTTTGTAGGTGTAATGTAGTGTTCCCCCTCCCCCCTGATCAATGTTGAATCCCACAATTTGCCCACAATTTGCCCACCATCAGCACAGGGCCTCGCAACATTGATCGGTGGGGAAGGGGAGGGATATGAGTCAGAGGATACTTCAGGCTACCAGAAACAAGTTTCGATTTTCACGTGACTCAAATGGGGTGCATATTATGGTCCAATAAGCTTGGCAGTTAGGGTCAGTGTTCGAACACCTTTTTTTGTCTCGCCTGATGTAATCAGAAAGAGACACTCAGCGTGTTTTTATTAAGCAAACCGGCTTTTACCCGTCTTATAAAAAGCAGGATAAAAGCCGGTTGCTCGTGTGAGAGACGTGTTTTTATTGCAGTACGATAAACAAACTTACCGGCTGCCGCTGACCTCATTATAATAAATGCCAGTGAAAGGTCGTAAGCAGGTCACTCGCGATGCATTGTGGTATTGACAGTAGCAAAATGGCGTCTGCCGTACGACATTTACAGTGCGCTAGTCTGATGTACCCATTTCCGCTTACCATCGGCAAACGCGCTGAGCTGGAACCGTGCGTGTTAATACTGACGAAAGACTGCTTTTCCTAACCGGTTTCAACCGCTATTATCCTTGGTTTCGAAGGATAAAAGGCATCTAAAATCCAGGAGAAAAAAACCGGTATGAGCGGGCAAATGCCGGTGGTGGTGTGTTTTTACTGGGGGATTTTAATCCGTTAGCAGTCATATGCCTGCTTTTTTTCTTCAGTAAAAACACGCTGAATGTTATCACTATTTCTGTCCGGCGTATGGCGTATGGCGTATGGCGTCCACCGTCTGCCGTGTGCTAAGAAATACCTTTTTGACGCGATATCTGGAAATCCGTAAGGCCTATCTTGATGGGACTTGGTGGAGGGAAGGGGGGGGGGGGGGGGGGGGGTGGTGCGTTCTGTTGCTGATTGATTTTTCAAGGTCATCGGAGGTCATTCAAGGTCATCGGGGTCAAATATGCTTAAAACTTTTGTGACGCGTTGTGACGCGATATCTAGAGATCCGTAAGGCCTATCTTGATTGGATTTGGTGGAGGGAAGGGGGTGGTGTATTCTTTTTGCTGATTAAATTTTCTAGGTCATCGGAGGTCATTCAAGGGCATCTGGGGTCAAATAAGATCCGTAAGGCCTATCTTGATGGGATTTGGTGGACGGAAGAGGGATGGTGTGTTCTTTTGTTGATTAATTTTTCGAGGTCATCGGAGGTCATCTGGGGTCAAATAAGATCCGTAAGGCCTATCTTGATGTGATTTGTTGGAGGGAAGGGGGTTGGTGTGTTCTTTTTGCTGATTAAATTTTCGAGGTCATCTGGGGTCAAATAAGATCCGTAAAGCCTATCTTGATGGGATTTGGTGAACGGAAGAGGGATGGTGTGTTATTTTTGCTGATGAATTTTTTAAGGTCATCTGGGGTCAAATAAGATCCGTAAGGCCTATCTTGATGTGATTTGGTGTAGGGAAGTGGGTTGGTGTGTTCTTTTCGCTGATTAAATTTTTCAAGGTCATCAGAGGTCATTCAAGGTCAAATAAGATCCGTAGGGCCTCTCTTGACGGGATTTGGTGGAAGGAAGCTGGATGGTGTGTTCTTTCTGCTGATTAATTTTTCGAGGTCATTCAAGGTCATCTGGGGTCAAATAAGATCCGTAAGGCCTATCTTGATTATATTTGGTGGAGAGAAGGGGTGTGGTGTGTTCTTTTTGCTGATTAATTTTTCAAGGTCATTCAAGGTCATCTGGGGTCAAATAAGATCCGTAAGGCCTATCTTGATGGGATTTGGTGGAGGGAAGGGGGATGGTGTGTTCTTTTTGCTGATTAAATTTTCAAGGTCATGAGAGGTCATTCAAGGTCAAATATGGGGTAAAATAGATCAGTAGGGCCTATCTTGATGCGACTTGGTGGAGGGAAGGGGGGAGGTGTATTCTTTTTGTTGATTAAATTTTCAAGGTCATTGGAGGTCATTCAATATCGTCTGGGGTCCCTCTAAAATGTCTTGCCTCCTTTTGCTCCCCCCCCCCACCCAAATTATGATGCTGGCGCCGCCACTGCATAGTCCAAAGGGGGTGGGGTACCCCCGGGGGGGGGGGGGCACTCAACTTTTTTTTGGGTAGGGGTGTGCCGCCCAGGGTCTCAAAAAGGGGGGCTAAAGAACTGAACTGAGTGGATTTTATGATGAAAAATAGGGTCTTAGGAACTGATTTTTTCCCAAAAAATAGGTCTTGAGAACTGGCCTATAGTTCAATTTTCGATTTATTTTGGTTTAAGAACGCAAATTTTTTGAAGAATTGGGGCTTTGGAACACAAAATTGGTGCTTTGGAATGCAAAATTTCGAGATTTTTGAATTTTCAATAAAATTGGGGTCTTAAGAACTGATGCAGGCTCAAAAGGGGGGTCATAAGAACTAGCAGCAGAGGGTGAAAAGGGGGGTCTTCAGCGCGGCACATACCTATACCCTTTTCAAATGTCAGTGCCCCCCCCCCCCCCCCCCCGGGGGGTACCATCTAAACTTTGAAGGGCCATAAAGCGGAAACGATTCGTTTGTGTTCCGCAATTTTTTTAGTACTGGGTAACATTTGAGCATCCCTTAAGGTATTACATCCCTTGCATTAACTACAATGCATACCTCTGTGACAGTGCTACATTGTATCATATGTTTCATTATCATTTCTTTCAAGTCACTTTTGATGAACAGGCGAGACGCGCCGTTCGAGAACCGCCTTGTCTATGATTGTAGTCATAAAACATGAAAAAACCCACATACATGCACAACAGAATAATATTTGAAGAGATACTGAGGTTGTTTCTATTTTTGTGTGTTGATTGGACATTTAAATTATCTACCATATGCCATTTACTGCATTACACTTAATTTGTTTTTTTCTAAAGATAATTTTGATGTCAATCATATTATAGCTTATTTCAAGCAATAACTTGGTACAATGTAACATAACTAACATACTATACATTCTATATTATGGTATTAGGGGAAAGGATCACATTAAAGGATTAATGATTAATATCCATGAGGCGATAAAGAAGACAAGAGTACAAATTGTTAAAAGTCTTGGCGTAACACTGCAAAAATCAAAATGGCTCATGTCATGTGTAAGACCACAGTTTATTCAGATATTGAATTTTATTTGCTTACAAGTTACAAAGCATTGTTGCCGGTCTCTCAAAGTGGTCCAACTTTAATTTTGAGAACGATCTTCTAAAGTTTCTTACCCTAGGCCTTTTTTAAATCCCACATCCAAATGACACCAACTTAAATTCCTCAAAAAGTTGAACCTTTCTTAATTATTAATAATAAAAATCATTTTTTGCTAAAGGAATGTTGATTTCATTGTATATTTTATGTCTAACTCTTTGAAAGGAGTACAAGGAGTATACATCAGAAAGTGAACATACACTCGAAGAAATGAAAATTGTACAATTATAACAATCAAAACATTTTTGTATAGAACAACAAAAAACATTTATTTTAAAGAAACAGGCCCCCCCCCCATGAAAACAGAAATTGATAAATTTTGTGAATGACAACTGCACATTGTTAGCTATAGCACATTTTGTTTAAATCCGTTAGTCCTTTTGAGCGTTATGGACATTTCTGCAAAAATAATTAAATCAAAGCTGTTTCACAGAATTGCTGTGATAATGGTAAATTAAATGAAAACAACACATAACATGTTGGGGCTTAAACAGAACGATTAGTTCGAATATGTTTGATTAGCAATATGGTGCAACTAATCCTGCATAACACGTAAACCACATATTATAGAATCAAATAATCTGTGCTTTATAACCATTACATTTTTTACTCCTCGCAAATACCAGGCCGGTGCCACTGTACACAGTTTTCCATTATCGAGATTGAAGCCTCTAGCATGATAGCGCCCCCATTCCAAGAGTTACATCACGCGTCTAAATTATGCTAATGAGGTTTTAAGAGTTACATCACACGTCTAAATTATGCTAATGTCATTTTCAGAGTTACATCGCGTGTTTTTACAGATATGGTGCACGCCCATTCCCATATATGGGAGGCTTCAATTTTGCGATTCAAATTTCCTCTCCCATTGTAATATAAGCTCCCTGCAAATACGTATTAATGTTGGCATGCAATTGTTTTTTTCTTGATCAAAATTCATCAAAAATGGTGTTTACACTTTAGGCACTATTTATCTGAATGGTTTTACTTGCTCTGTAATATATAATACACTATTGTTTTTACCATTTATAAAAGTGCTGCAAAAGATGTCTTTTGATGATATTCATCTGATAAACGCACATGTTAAAGTTGATCAAGGATAATAATTGACAGAGCAATCCAATCTTGCAAAACATGCCAGTACGTATTTTGGTAAGGAACAGGACTACATTTCGACTCTGCTCAGTATAAAAACCCTGTTTGTAGGACATGTGTTATTTATGTTTCATTTCATCATTTTCTATTTCAGAGAGACAAAACCATTCCAGTCTTGTGCGATAAAGTGCAGGCAATTATCGAACCTCTTCGTAATGAGGCTGTACCAGTGATCTGTTGGAAACAATATCTGCGCCATACCCAAGCAGAATATGGAGGTCTGGATGAAGAAACTTTGAAATTAGTGACACACTATTTACATTTACTGGGAGAGGTATGTGAAATCAAGTAATATTTTGAAGTCCTGTAATTATATTAGCAAGTATTTTAAATGTATAGTCTACTCACTTCCGCTAGACAGTACATCACTGCATCATTGAGCTACCTCAAGCACTGGGATACGCCCATAATGCATGTCAAGGCGGACGGTACAAACCTGTGCGTAAAATGAGACGCCTGTTAAGTCTTGTCACTGTCTAAATGGAAGTGAAATAGCTTATATATAGTTAGTAACATAATCATTATCATTATAGTGTGATGGCCAAAGTTAGAATCATGAAAAGATATTTTAGGTTAAACATTGTTTTCAGAGTGATGTATTATTAAAATTTAGATTCTTTACAATGCAAATGTTCGTTATGAATAAATGGTTTCAAAATTAATTGATATAAGGTAGGGGAGAGCGGGGAGTGTTCACCCCATTTTCATTTGAAGAGGTCTAGAGACGCCAATTTTAAATATTGAATGGACCTATTGATATTATGTGAAAGATTGATATCTTGGCTACATACGACCATGATCTCAGTACTCTAGGCCTTAAAGGCAAGAGTAAATGATAAAGGCAAGAGTAAATGATAAAGACAAGTGTCTCAAAAGGGCGAACTTGCCCGACGCCGGGGTAGGTTCGCCCATAGGCCGGGGCAAGTTCATCCTAGGCTCAGAATTAGGCTACACAAAGTACCATAATATCCAATACATATAGATTCGTTATTCTTCGTTATTTGATTCCAAAATTTAAGTGTAGGGGTCCAAAATAGAGGGGTGGGGCACTTTTGCGGAACATACTCGTTCAGAATTTAAAAGTAATAAGAAATACCACATTTTGAAATATTCTCCTCTAATATTAGTGTTACAGTACTCCGTTCCAGATAACTATTTTTATAATTACAATTATCCTGTAAGAGGAAAATTACAATTTTGAAATTATTCAAAATCATAACTCTGTAATTCCCTATTGACGACCCTGCCCCATCATCATAGGGCGTATGTGCCCCATATAGCGCAATAAGTGCATTGACCTATACCACAGATGTCCCACATACATTGATGGGTTGTTAACTGCATCAAATCCATAATCAATCCCATACCTACCTAATGATAATTTACATTAAAACCTTTTCTGCGAATATCTTTGGAAAAAAATCAATATGAAAATGGAAGAAAATTCCCTTTTGCGAGGCAAAACTGATTTTTGGATGATAAGTTGACAAACATGTTACGGTGGTCTGTCACGTTAATGTGGGAAGCTTGCATGCCACATACTGTATCTATTGTGCGTTTGCCAAATTCAACCAGTGGTCGCAAAGATGAGAATCACGTGGTGGGCGAACCTGCCCATAGGGCGTACACTCCCTGCTCTCCCCTACATTGTAGAGAATTTCGAGGTAAACTGGTGTATCTATAATTATATGCATGAATCCATTGAAAGAAGCAAAAACAGACATTTTTGAAGGTTATTTTCTCCTTATTTTGAAACTTGACAATGATGTTAATTAAGCGATCAGTAATTTTTGTACACTTGACCCTATCAGAAAAAGGCCATCGAAAAGACATGCTAACTACTAGCTTTGTTGCTTAAATAGTAGGCCTAAGTAAAGGTTTGATAGAAATTATTTAAATACCTATTTAAGAGCAGCATATTTGATGGGAATCATTTGAATACTTTTAAGATCAACTTTTATTGGATGGTTCGTTAGCTTTCATATACCTTCAACGTCATTGGAAGTGATGAAGATGTGTTGCTTAGATGTATGTAAATACATGGTTATTTCATCAATATGAATTACTATATAAGCTTATGGATTTAACTATAAGTTAAGCTTTACTATATTTTACACATTTCAGCTATCTGAATGTAAGTGCAGTTCTATCTATATCCACATACCTGCTCTGCAAACAATAGTGATTCAAAATTCACATAGATATATCAAATACCTCTGAAAGAAACCAAAATATCCATCATTTATGCTCCACAACCCAACTGCCATGCATCACAGCTAGACAACAACAGCAAATTTAAATTGGCAGTTGGGATCATGTGACATGTATGCAAATTAGATTTTGACTGCTTATTAGGTCTTCAAAACAAAATAAGTCTTCATTGAAAAATATCTAAGTATTAAGTCTTCATTTGCTGTCATCAATTTTGTCTAAGTGTTTGTCTTCATTTTACTGACTGCCTAATTTCAAATGATATGTCTTCTTTAGGCTTTTGACTGCCTAATAGGTCTTCATTTCGTTTGTCTTCAATTCTGACTGCCTATTATGTCTTCATTTTGTTTGTCTTCATTTGTCGACGCTCATGAAAATGTCTTTGACTGCTTAATAAGTCTTCGACTGCTTATGGGTTGTCTTCGACTGCCTAACGACTGCCTATTAGGCAGTCTTTTATGGTAAGGGAAGTCATGGTAGAAATGACCTTAATCCTCCACGCAAAGAGTGTACCCAGCTAGCCGTTTTTTTAACGTGAAAAAACGTATGAATTAGGTGAAAAACACGTTTCAATATTACGTTTTTGTATTTGTGTGGAGTTTTTTTATGGGTTTTAATAACGTTTCCATGTAACCCTATTTGAAAGACACACTCCCGGTGGGGGCTGGGGGGGGGGGGGGGGGAGATTAAGGTCCTATATCTTCCATAGTGGGTATATCAAATTGAATAGCCCATTGTAGAGGAATGATCGAGTTCACAGTGATCAGTGAAAATGGTTGACTGTTTTATATTTTATGTTCCAGGTGTACTGGGCCAAGTTCACGGACAGGGAAGATCAAATCATCCTTGATACGCAGTGGTTTACCACTGATATCATTGGGGAGGCATTCGCCGGAGACGATTTTGCCCACGTTCTTGAAAATAGACCGTTTTACAGTTTGGAAGAACTCTGTGATTTCTTCCCATCCGAAATGGATATACCACAACTGTTAGCATTATTAGATGACATGGACCTTGTACATGTCACAGCTGACAACCTGTATCTCTTACCTGGCAAGCTACCAGAGACAGATTCAGTAGCTGTGAACATACCTGATGCTTACGAGCTGAAAGGCCAAAGTATTGAGTGTGCTGAGGAAATAGACATTATCAATCCTAATGTCTTTCCCTCCATCCAGAAAAAGATCCTAGATGATCATAGACAGGCTTGTGAAGCATCTTGCTCAGCTGTTACATGCAGATTTGGTAGGGCTGTAGTGCATGTGAAGCTCACCAAACTGAAACGTGCAATCAATGTGGTTGTGATATATCCTATGGATGCAAGGGAAGAGTCACATTCCAAACTAGTGTATATGGTCGATTTGATTCAGATCGAGCTTTACACGAAATCAAAGGGGACAAACCTTCGATATGGCTATATCAGTCAGAATGCCCTCCAAATAAACAGAAATCTTGAAAGCCTCTGGAGCTTTACCAGAGATGATCTGATTAAAGCTGAGTACGGATATCTTGGTTTGGTGCAAAAAGATATCAAAACTAAACCAGAGGATATCACAAAGATTCTGTTTATAGGATATGATTTGATGCCCCTACGGGAAATTGGCCCCGATTGCCGGTATGACTGGCTCCCGATCAAGGCATGGACAAATTGTTTTCATCGACTCGATAAAGTCAACGACTTATGGGGTGAAGACTACCGGGCCATAGGTAAAGCTCTAGGAATGCAAGACCACGACGTTGATCACCTTGAGAGAAGCAGGCGACAAGACGAATCTTTAACAGACAACCTCATCAAACATTGGTGCGCAGAAAGAAAGCAGAAGATGTCTATCAGTATGCTCCAACAACTTCTGAGTCGTCTCAGTCTTGTGGAGAATGCTGGTGCATTGGATGCAATTGATGAGGTGGTGGAGGAGTATGTGCAGGTAATCTTGAGGCTAATTGTTTCGATTGACATAGTACTTATATACTTGTGTACTTATAATTGTAGGAACTTTACTTTTGGCTGCCACTCCAACTTGGTTTAATAACACTGCCCTTTGTCCTCTTGTAAAATATGCAGCGGTGTTTTGTTAGAGCTGATTTATATAGGAGTTGTCATAATATCCTCACTCAATTAATTGATTTCGCCCCCCCCCCCCCCCCCCCCCCCCCTACATACACTCTTCCATACATGAACGTCATGACACATAAGCAAACTCAAATACTGGGAGTTGTTTGCTGCAGTTTTATGTTTCATTCTTATAGGTGACCATAAGCTTTTCACACTAACCCAAATGAGGAAACATTGAAATGTTATTAGGTGTTTAGGTATTCAGTTTTATGTTTCATTCTTATAGGTGACCATAAGCTTTTCACACTAACCCAAATGAGGAAACATTGAAATGTTATTAGGTGTTTAGGTATTAATATAATGTACATTCTTAAATTGTGGTTATGTACATTAGGCCCAAAGCATGCACCAGTTACACGGTACAATAAAACACCCCATTGCAACCACATGATGCTCTCCATTTCACCGTGTAATTGATGCCCAAACCTGGGATCCAGAAGTGAACCAATTTCAAATATATTATGATAATGACAAGTATAAAAGGCCCTTTTTAATTTACTCTCTCAATTTCAATTTACCATCAATACAGAAAACTAAAGAACGTACCGGTCATGACGCCTTCTCTGATGTGCGTGCCAGTCATGCTGTTGACAGCTCTTCTGGGTTTGGTAAGTAATAATATATACTTATAGATTGATTATGTAATAAAGTATGCTCAGTCATAAAGTATGCTTATACATGCATCATTAGCCTGGCCCAAGTAATTTGCCTGGATTTAGCCAAGCATGTACCCTTATGGACCGACCTTGTTAATAAATAAACAAATAACATTATCAAATTACTTAAACTTATAGAGGCATATGGCAACCCCCTTCAGGATTCCAACCCCTACCCCTTCCCTTGTTTACCCCCCCCCCCCACCCCAATTTTGTGATTCAATACCAGACACCCTCTCATCAGTAGTGTGAATTTCTTGGGGAGGGGGAAAGGCAGGCCTGTGATCAGGTGAGGGGGAATAGCCGACTAATTTAGTGAATACAAAAGGTTATTAGTTTTGCAATATCATTGTAGGAATCACAGGGGCAAGTCTTGTGGTAGGGGAGAAGGAAGAAACTGCCCCTGTCTCTCCCTGGTTAACCCACTGCTCACTGTTCAGGAATATATTCACCAAAATTGACTGTTTGCACACACCTGTATATTTGGACAGTCGCTCCCTGAATTCTGAAGAAATTTGTCTGGTATTTCATATGACTTAAACCTGTAAAGAAGTATTTTACATGAATTGGGAATTCTTTGAAGACAGATATTGTCGCATTTTGACTAAGTGTGTATCGTTTTATGTCTATTATGAGTTTGGTCAATTGATTACTATTGTTTGATAATATAGTTTTCATTGTTGCTTTATCCAGGTGTGACAGATAAATTGGTCCGATGGCGACTTGCACTGAAATATCAGTGGGATAGACTTGTGTGTGATCTCGTCCCTGATGGGATTACACCAAGTCTACATTATATCCCTGAATGGATCTGCCAAGTCCTTGAAGATCAATCAAATAAACGCCAAATGAGGAACAGAGAGCTGCTCAAGCACCTACTGCATCGGGATGATGACAAATGGCCCGAAGACTTCCTGCAGGGGTTAAGGGACTCGCATCAAGATCCCTTGGCCAATGAACTACAGAAAGAATATCGGCGGATGCTTGAGAAGGAAAAAACACGCCAAGCTAGATTCCAGCAGAGCGGACTGAGACGTAGAGCATCTATTAAGTTGGACCATGAAATGGTATGTTTTATAAAACACATACACAAATTGGCACAATTCTTTCTACCACATAGTTCACAACCTCAAGGCAGACTGGTTGACAGATTACTGCCTGGAAGTTCTGGACCCATATAGTCCATTTTGTAAGAGACGAACTCACACTTCACCCCATCTAACTCTTTACCCTGCCTCAAACCCTACCCCACCGCACACCCCAACCCCACCTCACACCCCAACTTCACTTCACACTTCACCTCACCTCACACCCGACCCAACCTCACACTTCACCCCACCTCACACTTCACCCCACCTCACACTTCAGCCCCAATTCACACTTCATTCCACCTCACACTTCAACTCACCTCACACTTCACCCACATACTTCATCCCACTTCACCCACCTTACACTTCACCCCACCACACCCCACACTTCACCCCACCTTACGCTTCACCCCACCTTACGCTTCACCCTACATCACACTCCACCTCACCCCACACTTAATCCCACCTCATACTTAACCCCACCTCACACTTCACCCCACCTCACACTTTACCCCACATACTTCACCCCACCTCACACTTTACCCCACCTTACATTTCACCCTACTTCACACTTCACCCACCTCACACTTATCCCCACATACTTCACCCCACTTCACACCTCCCCCACCTTACACTTCACCCCATCTTACACTTCACCCTGCCTCACACTTCACCCACCTCACACTTAACCCCACATACTTCACCCCACCTCACACTTTACCCCACATACTTCACCCACCTTACACTTCACCCCATCTTACACTTCACCCACCTCACACTTAACCCCACCTCACACTTCACCCACCTCACACTTCACCCCACCTTACACTTCTTCACCCCACCTTACACTTCACCCCACCTTACACTTCACCCACCTTACACTTCACCCTACCTCATACTTCACCCACCTCACACTTTACCCCACATACTTCACCCCACTTCACACCTCACCCACCTTACACTTCACCCCACCTCACACTTAACCCCACCTTACACTTCACCCCATCTTACACTTCACCCTGCCTCACACTTCACCCACCTCACACTTCACCCACCTCACACTTCACCCCACCTCACACTTTACCCCACATACTTCACCCACCTTACACTTAACCTCATCTTACACTTCACCCACCTCACACTTAACCCCACCTCACACTTCACCCACCTCACACTTCACCCCACCTCACACTTTACCCCACCTTACACTTCTTCACCCCACCTCACACTTCACCCCACCTTACACTTTACCTACATTACACTTCACCCTACCTCATACTTCACCCACCTCACACTTTACCCCACATTTATCACCCCACTTCACACCTCACCCACCTTACACTTCACCCCACCTCACACTTAACACCACCTTACACTTCACCCCATCTTACTTACACTTCACCCTGCCTCACACTTCACCCACCTCACACTTCACCCACCTCACACTTACCCCCACCTCACACTTCACCCACCTCACACTTATCCCCACATACTTCACCCCACCTCACACTTTACCCCACATACTTCACCCACCTTACACTTCACCCAACCTTACACTTCACCCCACCTTACACTTCACCCACCTCACACTTCACCCACTTCACACTTCACCCACTCACACTCAACCCACTCACACTAAACCTTCACTTCACCCTGCCTCACACTTCACCCACCTCACACTTCACCCACCTCACACTTCACCCACCTCACACTTAACCCCACCTCACACTTCACCCACCTCACACTTATCCCCACATACTTCACCCAACCTTACACTTCACCCCATCTTACACTTCACCCCACCTTACACTTCACCCCACCTCACACTTCACCCACCTCACACTTCACCCACTCACACTTAACCCCACCTCACACTTCACCCACCTCACACTTCACCCACTCACACTTAACCCCACCTCACACTTCACCCACCTCACACTTCACCCACCTCACACTTAACCCCACATACTTCACCCCACCTCACACTTTACCCCACATACTTCACCCACCTTACACTTCTCCCAACCTTACACTTCACCCCCTAACACTTTACACCACCTCACACTTTACATCACCAGCCCCACCCCACCTCACAGCCCCACCCACCCCACCTTACAGCTCCACCCTACCTCACCCCCAACCCCACACTTCACACTACACGTCACACTTTACCCCATCACCTCAGTGTTTTCTGTTAAAAGTATGAATGATTCAATACCCGAGTAAAATGGATTCATGTTCTATTTATTTGTAGGGAGCTGCAGCTGCCGCGGCTACCGGAACTGGTTGAAGGTGACCGGGTTATCATGGCAACCCATGGGTACTACTGATGGTGATGGTGCCTTATGTGTGAATAATTGAAGAGATACACGCAGTGAGTTATCCTGTACTCCCAATAAAAAAGACACTCCGCTGATGAAGTACAGGCCTTGTATGTACCTTAGGTCGAGCCCCGGGGGTCGAGCGCTATTCCATGTCATGGGATGATGGATTTCATGTATTTAATAACTTTGAATTATATGACTTGCTGTTGTAATATAGCATGCCTACCACATACATTCTTCAACCAAAAACGAGTTGGATGTGAGCCATGATCAAATGCCACCTATTGCTGAAAACCCGATCACAATTGCCCCATAGACCAATTCAGAGATGCATAAACAATAGAAAACAAAACGGAATAGTACGCTTCTTTTGGCTGTATCTCAAAATCGATATTCCCGACGCGACATCCGACTCACTTTGCTTGACTGCATCACAATTATATAGGCCGGCCGGAAAAATTGGTGTTAATGGTTTCATGTGATACAACAGGCTTGCTTAAAACATTAAAATGTGATAACATATTTATTTTATGGTGCTATGCACAGGATTTAGATCAATCAAGATCTAAAGTTGTTTTTATCGAGATTTTGTATTCATTCATGTTAAAGGTAGATGACCCGATCACATTTCCGATTTTCAACTTGAAGTTTTCTATTCTACATGAAAGGTCATCCTAAAAAATATTGTGTTCCAAAGTTTGAGTTGCATAGCTCTAATGGTTCTTATTTTAGACGCACAAGATGCTGTGAACTGTACCCATTGAGTAGTGCACAAACTATATCGGTGGTTACCACCATTCGCGGTAATTCGACGTTATTTCATCGATTTCTCCGTAATTATACCGATTTAGGCCGTCAAATTTCAGTATGATGATGAGAAAAATACGAGCTTTCATATGATATGAAAATCTCCGTATGTTTGAAATAATTCTGTGTTACGAAATGTGATCGGGTCATCTACCTTTAAATCATAGGCAATCTGTATTTTGTTATGTTTTAAATTTTTTATAATTATGTATAATTGTTACACTATAAGCACCATTTTGAGATTTGTTAAAAAATACCACCAAGATGTTGTAGTGGTAGTATTTATTTTTCGTAGAGCTTTATTATTTATCTTGAGGAAATGAATTAGAAAGTTGCATTGTTTTGTATAATTACCTACATTGGAGTGGTATTTGCATTATGTTAAATTTCAAAATGGTGTCTTTCACTTTTTGGGAATGCATTTTTAATACATGTATGTTAATAATAATTTTTGCTTAAAAACATGACAAGACCAGCTGCGCTCAGTAACAAGTGCTGTGACAATATATAACAATAGAAAGCAAACTCCATTTGATGTACATCGCTCCTGTTTGTGACGATATTATCTAATAATTACGATTGTGCTGTTCACGATTCACAAAATAAGAGATAGTACAGAGTGATATAAACTTATTCCGGAGTAGATTTGTTGGAATTGGGAAGACATGTAAATTATTGTTTTCCCTGTTTTGCAATTTGTTAAGACCATTTCTATATCAAGGAATGGCAATGGTCTATAGAAAACGATCAAGAAATAGTTTGTTTACAAAATTCAGCAATCACAAATAATAGTTGTTATAATGTAAATGAGGCCCTCAGTGACAATTAGTAAGACTTTTTTCAAAAAATAATAAATAATATGTATTTTAAAATGTTCGACAAAATTTCAATTTTTTTCTTCATTTAAAATATTATCCACTTTATCAGAAATATCCTTAAATATTTTCACAATTTCACTAAAAAATGAATTAAAAAACTTTAAAGTTATAATTCGGTGCCAAAGAACTTTTTTTCTTCTTCTCTTTTTAGGTCTAATTTTGCTACACTAATATGCCCATTTATTACCTATCACTTTGAATGCCATTGTGATGGGCTCGTATTAATTGGTACCAAGAAGAAAATCTGTCCGAAAAGTGAACCATTTTTCATAAAATAAACCATACAGTATTTGTTTACATCATATTTCCCTATGTTGAATTTAGCACTTTTGGTTGGAATTGGCCAAGAAATTACTATGATGGGTTATATGACCGTAATTAGATCTAGTTGGTGGATATTGAAGAGCATATTCAATGATGTAGTTATCGTAATTAGGTATATTTGGTGAAAATTGAATAGATTGAAGAGCATATTTTATAAAGATTATATTAAATGTAATAAATATAAGAGGATCTGACGTTCTCGTCAGGTCCTCTTATATTTATTACATTTACTTACACAGGCTATTTTTGTGGATAAGCAGTTTGCATTCAGCTTTTATATTATGATTATATTAAATGATATAGGTACCATATAAGTAGGTCTAGTTGGTGGATATTGAATAGTTTGAAGAGCACATTTTATAAAGATTATATTAAATGATATAGGTACCATATATAATTAGGTCTAGTTGGTGAATAATGAATAGATTGAAGAGCACATTTTATAAAGATTATATTAAATGATATAGGTACCATATATAATTAGGTCTAGTTGGTGAATAATGAATAGATTGAAGAGCACATTTTATAAAGATTATATTAAATGATATAGGTACCATACAGGTCTAGTTGGTGATATTGAAGATTAAAGAGCACATTTTGTAAAGATTATATTAAATGATATAGGTACCATGAATTAGGTCTAGCTGTTGAATATTGAATAGATTAAAGAGCATACTATATAAAGATTTTAAAATGATTTAAATATTAAATAGATTGAAGAGCATATTATATAAAGATTTTTAAATGATGTAAGTACCATGAATTAGGTCTAGCTGTTGAATATTGAATAGATTGAATAGTATATTATATGAACATTTTATTCAATGATGTAGGTACCATATAATGATTCAATGAAATCGTAATTAGGTCTAGTTGGTGGATATTGAATGGATTGAAGAGTACATTTTGTAAATATGTTATTCAATGATATAGGTACCATATAATTAGGTCTAGTTGGTGAATATTGAATAAATTGAAGAGCATATAAGATTTTATTCAATGATGTATGTATCGAAAGGTCTAGTTTTTGAAACTGTCCGAATTGAAGCAACAATAGTTTTGAATGTCTGATAATAATTAACTTTGACAAAGAATTTTTACCACATTGTCTTGTGCTTTTAATATCTTCACAGATTAGTCAATCTGATTTGAACTTAATTTCTTGTTTTCAAATCTAAATGTTTTACAAAGACTATTTACACCACACTCTTAGGCCTTCATGTACCAAAATATGTGACTGTCATGCAATTTATTTTTGGACAAACCATTCTCGAGGTACATAAATGTACTCTGTAAATGGCACTGTTAAGTATTCTCATTTGGTTTTTAACCAAGGAAAAAAGTCACCAGTGGGCTCTTGACAGAAGTATTTTCAATCAATTCTAAGCGTCTCCTAAATTTCAAGAAATCTGCCTTGGTTCAAGTGTAATTACTTAATTATTAATCACTGCGTACAATCTCATAGTTCACCCCATATAACACCACACCTACTAATTCATTGTTTTCAGCAGTTGATACATTTGGTTATTAACTTCTTTTTGTCATCACTGTCAGTGTCAATTTTTGTCTTGCCTGAATTCAGAGAGAGACTACTAGTATATGAAATCCGATCTATATGTGTTTAGGGTCTGTAGGGGTGGGGTACACAAGCATGAATGGTGTATGTTTTATTTGGTTGCAAGTTTCGTAATGGCTATAATTTCAAAATTATAATGTTTTGATTCCAACTAAACTTCAGGATCAGAGACTAGGATTGACAATTTTATGGTCATTTAGAGGTCATGCAGGGTCATTAGAGGTCAAATCAAATTAAGGGTCTGTAGGGGTGGGGGTGAACATGCATGAATGGTGTATGCTTTATTTGGTTGCATGTTTTATAATGGCTATCATTTCAAAATGATAATATTTTGATTCCAATTAAACTTATTAACAGGAGAGACTGGGATTGACAATATTATGGTCATTTAGAGGTCATGCAGGGTCATTAGAGGTCAAATCAAATTTAGGGTGTGTAGGGGATGGGGGTGTACATCATGAATGGTGATGGTGTATGCTTTATTTGGTTGCACGTTTTGTAATGTTTTGAATCCAGCTAAACTTATTAACAGGATCAGAGACTAGGATTGACAATGTTATGGTCATTTAGAGGTCATGCAGGGTCATTAGAGGTCAAATCAAATTAAGGGTCTGTAGGGGTGGGGGTGAACATGCATGAATGGTGTATGCTTTATTTGGTTGCACGTTTTGTAATGGTTATCATTTCAAAATGATAATATTTTGATTCCAATTAAACTTATTAATAGGAGAGACTGGGATTGACAATATTATGGTCATTTAGAGGTCATGCAGCGTCATTAGAGGTCAAATCAAATTTAGGGTGTGTAGGGGATGGGTGTACATGCATGAATGGTGATGGTGTATGCTTTATTTGGTTGTACGTTTTGTAATGTTTTGAATCCAGCTAAACTTATTAGCAGGATAGAGACTAGGATTGACAATGTTATGGTCATTTAGAGGTCATGCAGGGTCATTAGAGGTCAAATCAAATTAAGGGTCTGTAGGGGTGGGGGTGAACATGCATGAATGGTGTATGCTTTATTTGGTTGCACGTTTTGTAATGGTTATCATTTCAAAATGATAATATTTTGATTCCAATTAAACTTATTAATAGGAGAGACTGGGATTGACAATATTATGGTCATTTAGAGGTCATGCAGGGTCATTAGAGGTCAAATCCAATTTTGGGTGTGTAGGGGATGGGGGTGTACATGCATGAATGGTGATGGTGTATGCTTTATTTGGTTGCACGTTTTGTAATGTTTTGAATCCAGCTAAACTTATTAACAGGATCAGAGACTAGGATTGACAATGTTATGGTCATTTGGAGGTCATGATGGGTCATTAGAGGTCAACTAAAATGTAGGGTGAATAGGGGGTGGGTGTTCATGCATAACTGGTGTATGTTTTATTTGGTTGCAAATGATAATATTTTGATTCCAACTAAACTTGTAAACAAAATCAGAGACTATAGGATTGACAATGTTATGGTCATTTGGAGGTCATGGTGGGTCATTAGAGGTCCAACAACATTTAGGGTCTGTAGGGGTGGGGGTGTACATGTATGAATGGTGTATGTTTTATTTGGTTGCAAGTTGTGTGATGACTATCATTTGACTATCATTTCAAAATGATAATGTTTTGAATCCAACTAAACTTGTTAACAGGATCAAAGACTAGGATTGATAATGTTATGGTCATTTAGAGGTCATGCATGGTCATTAGAGGTCAAATCAATAGCTGTTGCCATATTTAATCAAATAAGTTAGAAATAATGGTCATGTGAGGTCATTGGGGGTCATTAGAGGTCAAATCAACTTGAGAAATAATTGGGGACACACAATTCTTGGTCATGTAAAAGTCATGCAGGGTTATTAGAAGTCATATCCAAAAATATGTATCTATCTATTCATTTTATTTATTCATTCATTCATTTGTTCATTATGTTTTAATTATTTAGTCATTTATGTTATTTACTCATTTATTTTTGATTATTTATCCTTTATTTATCCATAAAATGATTTACATATTAAATCATATATATTTAAATTGGTTATTCATACTAATATTCGTTTGTATTTCTCATTTATTGTATTAATGTGAATCAAATGATCTAGATAATAGTAATAATGGATACACTATCCAGGGTTCAGTGGTCCACAAGGGTCAAGGGGGGAAGTAGTTGGGCCAAGGTCGGTATCTTTTTCTTTTATTATTATTATTATTATTTTATTTTCTATTCTTTTTCTTTACTTCTTTTCTTTGCTTCCCTTTATTTATTATTTATTTATTTATTATATTTATTTTATCAATTTATGGATCGATTTATTAAATTAATTAATATTATTTATTGATTTTTTTTAGAAAAACTTCTTACCAAAATTTATTTATTTATTTATTTATTAGTATATTTATTTATTTATTTATTCATTCATTTATTCATTTATTCACCTATTACAAAAACCTCTTGCCCAACCCTTCTGAAATCTTAATAGTGTATCCTTTAGGTCAAGAAGGAGGAACAAAACTTGTTCTATGGGTGGACCAATCTTTTAATGTTTTTGATCTTTGGAAACAAAGAACCACCCACACAAAATTCCCGACAAAATTCTAGATCAGCCAATCCAAGCTGAGAGGATTGCATGCCCATAGAACAAGGTTTTTTAAAATTTCCGTCGCCTTAGAAGATGATATTGTCATAATCAGCAGAGATGTTCAACAAATGGCGATTGTTTTTATTGTAATATATTGTCGCACCAATTTTAGGTCTTGTCATGAAAATGTTTACAGGCGTGATATAGTCTCTTTCGCTTCTTATACATAATGTATATTGCATACATTATACTCCATATATACATACTCTAGCAGTTAGAGATGGCAAGTATGTTTATGTATGCGATGATGTGAATGGAGTGACACAGTGACATCACTGTCTCATGGAAGTGAAATAGACTATAATTACACAGTTCCATTTGATACTTAGTATATATCTTTTTTTCTTCGCTTTTTTATGAATAAAACAATTAATACAAACTTTCATTTACGACTCAAATGCTTCATTTTGTGTACGAACAACAAATAATGGGATATAATCTTAATTCTCATGGTGACATTAATGGCCAAAAACATCAATTCCAAATTTGGTTTCATGATAGTGAATGTACTTCAATATTGCAGCAAGAAGGTATTATGTCCCATGGTGGTACTCCGTATCACACCCTCCCTGGTATTATGTCCCATGGTAGTCCTCCATATCACACCCCTCCCTGGTATTATGTCCCATGATGGTACTCCATATCACATCCCTCCCTGGTATTATGTCCCATGGTGGTACTCCATATCACACCCATCCCTGATATTATGTCCCATGGTGGTACTCCATATCACATCCCTCCCTGGTATTATGTCCCATGATGGTTCTCCATATCACACCCCTCCCTGGTATTATGTCCCATGATGGTACTCCATATCACATCCCTCCCTGGTATTATGTCCCATGGTGGTACTCCATATCACACCCTCCCTGGTAATATGTCCCATGGTGGTACTCCATATCACACCCCTCCCTTGTATTATGTCCCATGGTGGTACTCCATATCACACCCCTCCCTGGAATTATATCCAGTGGTGGTACTTCATATCACACCCATCCTCGGTAATATGTCCCATGATGGTACTCCATATCACCCCTCCCCTGTAATATGTCCCTTGGTGGTACTGACTCCATATCACACCCTTCCCTGGTATTATGTCCCATGCCCCTCCCTGGTATTAAGTCCCATGATGGTACTCCATGCACCCCCTCGCCTGTAATATGTCGCGTGGTGGTACTCCATATCACACCTCTCCCTGGTAGTACGTCTCTTGGTGGTACTCCATATCACACATATGTCCAATGGTGGCACTCCATATCACCCCCTCCCTTGTATTATGTCCCGTGGTGGTACTCCATATCACACCCCTCCCTTGTATTATGTCCAATGGTGGTACTCCATATCGCACCCATCCCTGGTATTATGTCCCGTGGTGGTACTCCATATCACACCCATCCCTGGTATTATGTCCCGTGGTGGTCCTCCATATCACACACCCTCCCTTGTATTATGTCCCGTGGTGGTCCTCCATATCACACCCATCCCTGGTATTATGTCCCATGGTGGTACTCCTTATCACACCCATCCCTTGTATTATGTCCAATGGTGGTACTCCATATCACACCCTCCTTTGTATTATGTCCCATGGTGGTCCTCCATATCACACCCCTCCCTGGTATTATGTCCCGTGGTGGTACTCCATATCACACCCATCCCTGGTATTATGTCCCATAGTGGTACTCCATATCACACCCTCCCTGGTATTATATCCCGTGGTGGTACTCCATATCACCCCTCCCTGATATTATGTCCTATGGTGGTACTCCATATCACACCCTCCCTGGAATTATGTCCCGTGGTGGTACTCCATATCACATCCCTCCCAGGTATTATATCCCATGGTGGTACTCTATATCAAGGACGCTCTATTTATATATCCTGGCTCTATATCACACCCTCTCTGATATTATGTCCAATGGTGGTACTCCATATCACATCCATCCTCGGTAATATATCCCATGATGGTAATTCATATCACCCCTCCCCTGTAATATGTCTCGTAGTGGTACTCCATATCACACCCTTCCCTGGTATTATGTCCCATGCCCCTTCCTGGTATTATGTCCCATGATGGTACTCCATATCACACCCTTCCCTGGTATTATGTCCCATGCCCCTTCCTGGTATTATGTCCCATGATGGTACTCCATATCACACCCTTCCCTGGTATTATGTCCCATGCCCCTTCCTGGTATTATGTCCCATGATGGTACTCCATATCACACCCTTCCCTGGTATTATGTCCCATGCCCCTTCCTGGTATTATGTCCCATGATGGTACTCCATGCACCCCCTCACCTGTAATATGTCGCGTGGTGGTACTCCATATCACACCCTTCCCTGGTATTATGTCCCATGCCCCTTCCTGGTATTATGTCCCATAATGGTACTCCATGCACCCCCTCGCCTGTAATATGTCGCGTGGTGGTACTCTATACCACACCTCTCCCTGGTATTATGTCCCATAGTGGTATTCCATATCACCCCCTCTCCGATAATATGTCCCAATGTGGTACTCCATATCACACCCTTCCCTGGTATTATGTCCCATGCCCCTTCCTGGTATTATGTCCCATGATGGTACTCCATGCACCCCCTCGCCTGTAATATGTCGCGTGGTGGTACTCCATACCACACCTCTCCCTGGTATTATGTCCCATAGTGGTATTCCATATCACCCCCTCTCCGATAATATGTCCCAATGGTGGTGCTCCATATAACACCCTCCCTGGTATTATGTCCCATGTTGGTACACCATATCACACCCCTCCCTGGTATTATGTCCCATGGTGGTACTCCATATCACATCCTCCCTGGTATTATAATGATAAATAATATAATAATGAACATTTGTAATGCGCGCAAATCTGCCAAAGCACTCATGGCGCATTGAGCAATTAAACAAAAGAAACAATGTAACCAGAGCAGAGAACATTATACATATACAAATAATGCATACAAAGAGCAACAATTTACAATGCAATAAATCACAATCACAAATTATGTCCAATGATGGTACTCCATCACCCCTCCCCTGAAATGTGTGCCGTGGTGGTACTCGATATCACACCTCTCCCTGGTAGTATGTCTCATGGTGGTACTCCATATCACACCTCTCCCTAGTAGTATGTCTCATTGTGGTACTCCATATCACACCTCTCCCTGGTAGTATGTCTCATTGTGGTACTCCATATCACACCTCTCCCTGGTATTATGTCTCATTGTGGTACTCCATATCACACCCTCCCTGGTAGTATGTCTGATGGTGGTACTCCATATCACACCCTCCCTGGTAGTATGTCTCATTGTGGTACTCCATATCACACCCTCCCTGGTAGTATGTCTCATGGTGGTACTCCATATCACACCCCTCCCTGGTAGTATGTCTCATGGTGGTACTCCATATCACACCCTCCCTGGTAGAATGTCTCATGGTGGTACTCCATATCACACCCTCCCTGGTAGTATGTCTCATGGTGGTACTCCATATCACACCCATCCCTGGTAGTATGTCTCATGGTGGTACTCCATATCACACCTCTCCCTGGTAGTATGTCTCATTGTGGTACTCCATATCACACCCTCCCTGGTAGTATATCTCATGGTGGTACTCCATATCACACCCCTCCCTGGTAGTATGTCTCATGGTGGTACTCCATATCACACCCTCCCTGATATTATGTCCCATAGTGGTACTCCATATCACACCCTCCCTGGTATTATGTCCCGTGGTGGTACTCCATATCACCCCTCCCTGATACTATGTCCCATGGTGGTACTCCATATCACACCCTCCCTGGAATTATCTCCCGTGGTGGTACTCCATATCACATCCCTCCCAGGTATTATTTCCCATGGTGGTACTCTATATCAAGGACGCTCTATTTATATATCCTGGCTCTATATCACACACTTCCCTGATATTATGTCCAATGGTGGTACTCCATATCACATCCATCCTCGGTAATATATCCCATGATGGTACTTCATATCATCCCTCCCCTGTAATATGTCCCGTGGTGGTACTCCATATCACACCCTTCCCTGGTATTATGTCCCATAGTGGTATTCCATATCACCCCCTCTCCGATAATATGTCCCAATGTGGTACTCCATATCACACCCTTCCCTGGTATTATGTCCCATGCCCCTTCCTGGTATTATGTCCCATGATGGTACTCCATGCACCCCCTCGCCTGTAATATGTCGCGTGGTGGTACTCCATACCACACCTCTCCCTGGTATTATGTCCCATAGTGGTATTCCATATCACCCCCTCTCCGATAATATGTCCCAATGGTGGTACTCCATATAACACCCTCCCTGGTATTATGTCCCATGTTGGTACACCATATCACACCCTCCCTGGTATTATGTCCCATGGTGGTACTCCATATCACATCCTCCCTGGTATTATAATAATAAATAATATAATAATGAACATTTGTAATGCGCGCAAATCTGCCAAAGCACTCATGGCGCATTGAGCAATTAAACAAAAGAAACAATGTAACCAGAGCAGAGAACATTATACATAATTATACAAATAATGCATACAAAAAGCAACAATTTACAATGCAATGAATCACAATCACAAATTATGTCCAATGATGGTACTCCATCACCCCTCCCCTGAAATGTGTGCCGTGGTGGTACTTGATATCACACCTCTCCCTGGTAGTATGTCTCATGGTGGTACTCCATATCACACCTCTCCCTGGTAGTATGTCTCATTGTGGTACTCCATATCACACCTCTCCCTGGTATTATGTCTCATTGTGGTACTCCATATCACACCCCTCCCTGGTAGTATGTCTCATTGTGGTACTCCATATCACACCTCTCCCTGGTAGTATGTCCTGTGGTGGTACTCCATATTACACCCCTCCCTGGTATTATGTCCCGTGGTGGTACTCCATATCACACCTCTCCCTGGTAGTATGTCTCATGGTGGTACTCCATATCACACCTTCCCTGGTAGTATGTCTCATGGTGGTACTCCATATCACACCCCTCCCTGGTATTATGTCCTGTGGTGGTACTCCATATTACACCCCGCCCTGGTATTATGTCCCGTGGTGGTACTCCATATCACACCTCTCCCTGGTAGTATGTCTCATGGTGGTACTCCATATCACACCTCTCCCTGGTAGTATGTCTCATGGTGGTACTCCATATCACACCTCTCCCTGGTAGTATGTCTCATTGTGGTACTCCATATCACACCTTCCCTGGTAGTATGTCTCATGGTGGTACTCCATATCACACCTCTCCCTGGTATTATGTCTCATTGTGGTACTCCATATCACACCCTCCCTGGTAGTATGTCTCATTGTGGTACTCCATATCACACCCTCCCTGGTAGTATGTCTCATGGTGGTACTCCATATCACACCCATCCCATGTATTATGTCCCGTGGTGGTACTCCATATCACACCCGTCCCTGGTATTATGTCTCATGGTGGGACTCCATATCACACCTCTCCCTGGTAGTATGTCTCATTGTGGTACTCCATATCACACCCTCCATGGTAGTATGTCTCATGGTGGTACTCCATATCACACCCATCCTTGGTATTATGTCCCGTGGTGGTACTCCATATCACACCCGTCCCTGGTATTATGTCTCATGGTGGTACTCCATATCACACCTCTCCCTGGTAATATGTCTCATGGTGGTACTCCATATCACACCCTCCCTGGTAGTATGTCTCATGGTGGTACTCCATATCACACCCATCCCTGGTATTATGTCCCGTGGTGGTACTCCATATCACACCCGTCCCTGGTATTATGTCTCATGGTGGTACTCCATATCACACCCTCCCTGATATTATGTCCCATAGTGTTACTCCATATCACACCCTCCCTGATATTATGTCCCATGTTGGTACTCCATATCACACCCTCCCTGATATTATGTCCCATGGTGGTACTCCATATCACACCTCTCCCTGGTATTATATTAATAAATAATATAATAATGAACATTTGTAATGCGCGCAAATCTGCCAAAGCACTCATGGCGCATTGAGCAATTAAACAAAAGAAACAATGTAACCAGAGCAGAGAACATTATACATATACAAATAAAGCATTTACAAAAAGCAACAATTTACAATGCAATAAATCACAATCACAAATTATGTCCAATGATGGTACTCCATCACCCCGCCCCTGAAATGTGTGCCGTGGTGGTACTTCATATCACACCCTCCCTGGTAGTATATCTCATGGTGGTACTCCATATCACACCTCTCCCTGGTAGTATGTCTCATGGTGGTACTCCATATCACACCCTCCCTGATATTATGTCCCATAGTGGTACTCCATATCACACCCTCCCTGGTATTATGTCCCATGGTGGTACTCCATATCACACTCCTCCCTGGTAGTATGTCTCATGGTGGTACTCCATATCACACCTTCCCTGGTAGTATGTCTCATGGTGGTACTCCATATCACACCTCTCCCTGGTAGTATGTCTCATGGTGGTACTCCATATCACACCTCTCCCTGGTAGTATGTCTCATGGTGGTACTCCATATCACACCTTCCATGGTAGTATGTCTCATGGTGGTACTCCATATCACACCTCTCCCTGGTAGTATGTCTCATGGTGGTACTCCATATCACACCCCTCCCTGGTATTATGTCTCATGGTGGTACTCCATATCACACCCTCCCTGGTAGTATGTCTCATCGTGGTACTCCATATCACACCTTCCCTGGTAGTATGTCTCATGGTGGTACTCCATATCACACCTCTCCCTGGTATTATGTCTCATGGTGGTACTCCATATCACACCCTCCCTGATATTATGTCTCATGGTGGTACTCCATATCACACCCTCCCTGATATTATGTCCCATAGTGGTACTCCATATCACACCCTCCCTGGTATTATGTCCCATGGTGGTACTCCATATCACACTCCTCCCTGGTAGTATGTCTCATGGTGGTACTCCGTATCACACCTTCCCTGGTAGTATGTCTCATGGTGGTACTCCATATCACACCTCTCCCTGGTAGTATGTCTCATGGTGGTACTCCATATCACACCTCTCCCTGGTAGTATGTCTCATGGTGGTACTCCATATCACACCTTCCATGGTAGTATGTCTCATGGTGGTACTCCATATCACACCTCTCCCTGGTAGTATGTCTCATGGTGGTACTCCATATCACACCCCTCCCTGGTATTATGTCTCATGGTGGTACTCCATATCACACCCTCCCTGGTAGTATGTCTCATTGTGGTACTCCATATCAAACCTCTCCCTGGTAGTATGTCTCATTGTGGTACTCCATATCACACCTTCCCTGGTAGTATGTCCCATAGTGGTATTCCATATCACACCTCTCCCTGGTAGTAGTATGTCTCATGGTAGTACTCCATATCACACCCTCCCTGGTAGTATGTCCTGTGGTGGTACTCCATATTACACCCCTCCCTGGTATTATGTCCCATGGTGGTACTCCATATCACATCCCTCACTTACGTCCCAGGGTGAACTCCATATCACACCCTCCCTGTTAATATGTCCCAGGGTGATACTCCATATCACACTGCCCCCTGGTATTATTCACACACACATATCACACCCCTCCCTGGTATTATGTCTCATGGTGGTACTCGATATGACACCCCTTCCTTACGAGTCACAGTGGTACTACATATCACACCCTCCCAGGAATTATGTCCCATGGTGGTACTCCATATCACACCCCTCCCTGGTATTATGTCCCATGATGGTCCTCCATATCACACCCCTCCCTGGTATTATGTCCCATGGTGGTACTCCATATCACACCCTCCCTGGTAATATGTCCCATGGTGCTACTCCATATCACATCCCTCGCTTACGTCCCAGGGTGATACTCCATATCACACCCTTCCCTGGTAATAAAGGGGTAAAAAAAAGTAAGTCCCGCCCCCCCCCCCCTAAAATTAGATTACTTTTGTTTACATAATTCACACACAATTAGACGTTTTGAAAAATTGAAACGATTATGAAGAGAGTAAACGCCTGGCTACCATTAGAAAGTTTTACATTTTCGATATCATGTTTACTTTTCCCAAAACAGTCACATTTCCTCAAAATGATGTTTTCAGAAAAAGTGGCACTAATTACTTGTATTGGATTTTGACAAATTTCATGTTAACGGAAACATCATTTTGGAGATATTTGACTTTTTCGGGAAAAGTAAACATGATGTTGAAAATGGAAAACTTTGTACGGATAGCTAAGCGTTTTTCCTTTTCAGAAAAGTTTCAATTTCTTAAAACGTCTAATTGTGTGGTAATGCTATACTGAAGAAAGTAATGCTATCTACAGAAGATAGTAATGTTATCAACTGAAGTTAGCAATTCTATCTACTGAAGATAGTAATGCTATCTACTAAAGATAGCAATGTTATCTACTGAAGAAAGTAATGCTATCTACTGAAGATAGTAATGCTATCTACTAAGGATAGTTATACTATCTACTGAAGATAGTAATGCTATCTATTGAAGATAGTAATGTCAGTAGATATCATTACTTTCTACTGAAGTTAGCAATTCTATCTGCTGAAGATAGTTGTGCTATCTGCCGGAGATAGTAATGCTATATACCGAAGATAGTAATGCTATCTACTGAAGATAGTAATGCTATTTAATGAAGATAGTAATGCTATCTACTAAGGATCTTCAGTCGATATCAGTACTATCTTCAGTAGATAGCATTACTATCTTCCGTAGATAGTATAACTATCCTTAGTAGATAGCATTACTTTCTTCAGTAGATAGCATTACTATCTTCAGTAGGTAGCATCACTATCTTCCGTAGATAGTATAACTATCCTTAGTAGATAGCATTACTTTCTTCAGTAGATAGCATTACTATCTTCAGTAGATAGCATTACTATCTTCAGTATATTGTATTACTATCTTCAGTATATAGCATTACTATCTTCAGTAGATAGCATTACTTTCTTCAGTAGATAGCATTACTATATTCAGTAGATAGCATACCATCTTCGATAGCATTACTATCTTCAGTAGATAGCATGACTATCTTCAGTCGATATCATTACTATCTTCAGTAGGTGGCATCACTATCTTCAGTAGATAGTATAACTATCCTTAGTAGATAGCATTACTTTCTTCAGTAGATAGCATTACTATCTTCAGTAGATAGCATTACTATCTTCAGTATATTGTATTACTATCTTCAGTAGATAGCATTACTATCTTCAGTATATTGTAATACTATCTTCAGTAGATAAAATCACTGTCTTCAGTAGATAGTAATACTATCTGCTGAAGATAGTATTACTATCTTCAGTAGATAGCATTACTATCTTCAGTAGATAGCATTACATTCTTCAGTAGATAGCATTACTATCTTCAGCAGATAACATTACTATCTGCAGTAGATAACATTACTATCTTCAGCAGATAGAATGGCTAACTTCAGTAGATAACATTACTATCTTCTGTAGATAACATTACTTTCTTCAGTAGATAGCATTACAATCTTCAGTAGATAGCATTACTATCTTCAGTAGATAGCATTACTTTCTTCAGTAGATAGCATTACTATCTTCAGTAGATAGCATTACTATCCTCAGCAGATAGCACAACTATCTTCAGCAGATATAATTGCTCACTTCAGTAGATAGTAATGATATCTACTGACATTACTATCTTCAAAAGATAGCATTACTATCTTCAGTAGATAGTATAACTATCTTCAGTAGATTGCATTTCTATCGTCAGTAGATTGCATTACTATCTTCAGTAGATTGCATTACTATCTTCAGTAGATAGCATTACTATCTTCAGCAGATAACACAACTATCTTCAGCAGATAGAATTGCTCACTTCAGTAGATAGTAATGATATCTACTGACATTACTATCTTCAATAGATAGCATTACTATCTTCAGTAGATAGTATTACTATCTTCAGTAGATTGCATTACTTTCTTCAGTAGATTGCATTACTATCTTCAGTAGATTGCATTACTATCTTCAGTAGATAGCATTGCTATCTTCAGCAGATAGCACAACTATCTTCAGCAGATAGAATTGCTCACTTCAGTAGATAGTAATGATATCTACTGACATTACTATCTTCAATAGATAGCATTACTATTTTCAGTAGATAGTGTAACTATCCTTAGTAGATAGCATTACTATCTTCAGTAGATTGCATTACTATCTTCAGTAGATAGCATTACTAGCCTTAATATATAACATTACTATTTTCAGTAGGTAACATTACTATCTTCAGTAGATAGCATTACTTTCTTCAGTAGATAGCATTACTTTCTTAAGTAGATAGCATTACTATCTTCAGCAGATAGCACTACTATAATTATTCACCAGATAGTATTACTATCCTTAGTAGATAACCTTACTATCTTCAGCAGATATAATTGCTAACTTCAGTAATAATAATAAACGGTGCTTATATAGCGCAATTCCAAAAATTGATCATTGCGCTTTACAACAATTACATCTATATTGGATAACAATAATACAAAGCAAAATGAATTACACATAATATATACAACATCAGCAAGAGGAATCACAAGAATAAATGAGTTTTGAGGCTGCGAATTGATTGTGGCAACTTAACATTACTATCCTCAGTAGATAGCATTACTATCTTCAGTAGATAGCATTACTATCTTTAGCAGATAGAATTGCTAACTTGAGTAGATAACATTGCTATCTTCAGCAGATAGAATTGCTAACTTCAGTAGATAGATAACATAACTATAACTTCTGTCTTGCATTACTATCTTCAGTAGATAGCATTACTAGCCTTAATATATAACTATAACATTACTATATTCAGTAGATACCATTATCAACACGGTGGGATGGTAAACTGCTTTATATTATATTATGTATAATATAAAACATTATTATATTCTGTCTTAGAGTCATTCAGCATCAGTTTTTATTGTGTATCGACCATGCTTTGACATCATGAACACATTGCTCCAGTTTGCGAATAGCTGTTGATCGTTCAGAACGATTAAGTAGAGCTGGGTATCATTAGCGTAAGTCATGTAATTTATACCATGAGCTTCAATGATGTCACCCAAAGGGGCAGTGTACATGGTGAAGAGCTGTGGTCCCAATACAGAACCCTGTGGGTCTCCCTCTGTCAGAAGAATATCATCAGACACAACCCCTTTAATGTTGACTGACTGGACACGTCCACTTAGGTAAGAGGAAAACCACTCAAGGGTGGTACCGGCAATTCCATAGCGATCACGCAAACGTTTGATGAGGATCAAATGCCGCGGAGTAATCTAACAGAATAAGCACTGCTTCTTGATAGTTGTCAACTGCGCATAGAAGGTCATTTTGAACTCGTAGCAGCTCGTACTCGTATTCTTCAGTATAACATTGCTGTCTTCAGAAGATAGCATAAATGTCTGCAGTAGATTGCATTTCTATCTGCAGTAGATAGCAGTACTATCATAAGTTGATATCATTACTATCTCCAGTAGGTAGCAATGTTATCTTTAGTAGATAGCATTACTATCTTCAGCAGATAGAATTGCTAACTTCAGTAGATAGCATTGCTATCGTCAGTAGATGGCATTACTTTCTTCAGCAGATAGAATTGCTAACTTCAGTAGATAGCATTGCTATCATCCTTAGATAACATTACTTACTATCTTCAGTACTAGAAAGCATTACTATTTTCAGTAGATAGCATTTCTATCTTCAGTAGATAGCATTACTATCTTCAGTAGATGGCATTACTATTTTCAGTAGATAGCATTAGTTGATAGTATATAACTTGCCTCTCACATGATTTGTTTTGAAAATTTAAGTATTTCTAGATAGTTTTTTTTCCCTACCTTTGAGTGGGCCAAAGCACTCTGTGGCCAAAGTTACCCCAAATGGGGGTAACTTTGGCCCACTTGCGAAAAAACCCTTTCAAACCTACTTGGATGATAAGATATTTCAAACAATTCTTTTATAATTAAGGTTTGTTAGATTCATTGAAGTGTTTTAAAAATAACAACAACAATATTTCTATGAATATTTTACAGATTAGAATGTAATAAATACCAAAAATACCAAAACACAATCACATTGTAAAACTAGAGAAAAATATTCCAAATATACATGGTAAATCATTTAATTTGGGTTGATATTGCTTGTTTTGACTTTTTTACCAGCAATAACAAATAACATGGGCTGTTGGCGGGGTAACTAGAGTGGGGACGAGGGGAAATCCTTCCTTCCTAACGATAATTTTGGACCTGCGATAAATAATGTCATAATAAAAGACGGGCCATGTATATAACTTATCAAACCCTCGTATGACACAGAAGACACCATGACACCGTCAAACAAACAAACAAACAAACAAACAATTCATCGTTATCATCATCATTTTTCGGCTGCAGAGCAGGCAACCACAAGTTTCTTCCATGCACGACGGTCTTGAGCAAGCGTGACTATCTGTCGTTCTTGGATCATGCCTTCATTGTATCATGCCTTCATTGTCCCCTAGTTAGCGTTGTATATATGCAAGTCAAATATGATGTGCATGATAGCATTATTATCATGTGTTGGTGCGTAGTAGGCATACTATTTGGCAGGCTCTTCTTCAGGGAGACGGAGAATGTGTCCAAGAAATCTCAGCTGGCGGCTCTTTACACGGTGGATAAGAGGCTCTGTCTCGGTCATGTCATAATGGGCCCCTCCCCTCACGTGTATCCGTGTGAGCTGGGCGGCCCCTTACCGTCTTATACACGTCTAGCCACCTTTCCTTTCATTATTATCTATTGTCTTTCTATTGTTGCATCAGCCCTTTATTTTGTATGAAGAGGTCACCATTCTGGTCACGGCGTATGAACAGCCCGTTATCGAGCCAAGAGACCATTATTAGACAAAGGATTTTGATAACGTCCTCTAGCTCACATGGGGCTCACATAACGTCATCTGCCCTGTAGTGACCTCTTCCAAAAATATTGAGCAGATGAACAAAAGAAGACAATAATAACAAAGAAAAGAGAAGTTGATTACCTACGAAGAAGGGTTTTTACACTATTATCACCTATCGGATAAGCGGATAAGATTAACACTTCTGAGTAAACATCTCATAAACAGATTTTAAGTAGGCCTAGCAACAGTGAACATGATCAATAGTTTTTCAATAGTTTGAAATCCTGATCCTGAAGTATGTCTATTGCTTATGCATCAATGATTGAAATATAGAGACAACTATGAGTTTAAAACGGATCACACTGTTTTATCACACATAGTTGGCAAAAGTATTTTTATTGAATTTATATCGACAGGCCTACAATGAAAATATTTTATTTCAATGATAAAGTAGGCCTAATAATAATGCAATGATTACAATTTAGATCTGGATACACAATCAAGCCTTATTAATAGGATGTGCATATATAAGTCCAAATAAAAATAAAAACTAGTTTCTCGTCCTAACTTTTTAAAAAAGGAGGATGAGGGCACATTTTTTTGTTAGTAAACAATGCAAAATATCCATTACCAGCGTGGTATTGCATGATTGATTGCATAACTTGAAGAGGTCGAGGCCTTGGTACAATCTTTTTATTTCATGGTTCTGGCCCTGGGTGGGATGTTTGTGAACATAAACCTGCTATGCTCATTGGACTATAGTAAAATTATTACCAAGATTTCAGCTTTTTAAATACTTAACAAAAAGGTTATGGAAAAAATACAGAATTCCTGAAAAACTATGCGCGAGGGGACGAAAAACTGCTTTATATTTTTTACTTGGCCTTAATAGCACCAGAAAACAAACTTCATAGTAGTGGATTTTTTTATTACCAATTCTTCAATTTAGGGGGGGAAATTGAAAATGGTGTATCCAAGGAGGGCACACATTCAGGAGACTCTAAAGGGGGACTCAAGGAAGTTTTTGATTTTATTTTTTGAATTTTGTGAATGCTCTAATTTTTGAACTGTTAATCAAATGCACATACATGTATACATTTTTTGAAAGGAAATGGATAAGAGAATCCGAATTTCTTATTTTTTAACCATATCTAATACTTTTTGAAATTTTGACCAAAAAGTGCCAAAAAGAGATTTTTCAACATATTTAAAATTTTGTTGGCACTTTTTAGTCATTAGTATTAGATTAGGTTACAAAATGAGAAATTCGTCCCCAGGTTATTGTCTTTACATCATAATCAAGCGATTTGGGCATTTTTTACTCAAAATTATTTTGCTAGCTTTGTTCAAAAATGTTGGGTCAATAAATGTTAAGTGATTTTTTTGTGATTTTCTCAAAAAAAATCAACATTTTGGGTCAAAATTGGTGCCAATTTTGGATTCTCTGATCCATTTTCTTTCCAAATCTGTATATTTTTATATACATTTGAGTCATAGTTCAATAATTACAGCACTCACAAAATTGACAAAAAGTGACTTCCTTGAGTCACCCCTAGGGATCGATTAATTAACTTCTATCTAATTTCAAGACTTTGATTGGGGAATCGAACAGCAAATAAAGAAGTGGCGGCGACAGCAACACTTTGTTGTTGTTGTTGTTGGAGGTCAAACGTGGGGTGGGGGTCAAACGTGGGGTGGGGGTCAAACGTGGCGTGGGGGACGTGGGGGGGGGGGGCGTGTTGGTGGGGGGGGGGGGGAAGAAATCATTTTTTGGGAAAAAAACATTTTTGAGTTCGCGCGACCGTGAAAATGTTAGCTTTCATTAATGCAACAAAGCCTTAGTTAACTGAATTTAGGCTAAAAGTATGTAATTTTAATACTAAAATTCAACATTTTCGATTGGTTGTGGTCCAAATGGGGTAGGGCCCAGGGCTTGAGTGAGCTTACTGGGCTTGGGAGGGTAAAGGTCGTGACCAGGTGACTGGGTTAATTACGTTCTACGTCTTACGTAGCGGTCATGATATTTTTAATAATTGTATTTTCTTTTTCGTATAAATCTATTATACGCAACTGAGAAGACGCTGAAATCTAGAATATGTACACTAATGTAGCCTGATGATCGTCGTGATGCAGTAAGCACGGCGTGAAACACAGTGTAGCCAATGTAAATTGTGTTTATTACCATTTTATATACAATAATTTAGTATAGAATATGATACAAAATCATAGATAACTCACATTCTGTTAGTTTCTTGTCAATAGTCACTTGTACACATGAAGACATTTTCCAAGTATATCCAAACATACAAATGCGTAGTCCTTGTTATCGGCGATTTGCACAATCGTCCGTTATTACAAGACTTCTCATTCATTTCTCATTTGATCTTGGTAATGAAGACACTCTCGGTGACTATCTGTGGTTGTATGGATTTCGAAGATGGTATGACATTGGATGATCAGACGATAAACCACCGTGATGTTATCTTGACGAAAGCTAATGACCAAATGATACACCTGACTGATCAGTTAAAAGAACTGCAGATTATGCTAATTCCTTTATATCAACTATTAATTTTGTGTTGTACCACATTATATAACTAAAGTAGCTCATGGGTCATGGCTTGTTAACTTTAAGGAGATTGTATTTAGGGCGTCATGCTTCTGGTCACCATGATTATTATTACTTAGACTCTTGCCAAGTTTCACGATGGCAACATTATGCATTTTATAACAAACTCCTAATATAGATCATTTGCACAGTTAAAAAAAGATGAGTACATACAATAATACATTATTATCTTGAATACGGTGTTTCAACGTGTATGAAAGATAAACCCCTCATAGTAGACCATCAGCAATAATAATGGTCGCCGGCGCGCCTCTTTTGCAGGCTCGGCCTACGGCCTCGCCTGCAAAAGAGGCTTGCCGAGCGCCCATTATTATTGCTGATGGTCAACTACTCGTCCTTTATCTAATACATAGAAAAACAACAGAGTCCAACACGGTGCACAATTAGCAAACAACAGCCGCATCGATTTTTTTTGTCACCGGGTTCATACCATTCTATAGATGAGGTGACCGTTGTTTACATCAGTAGTGTTTACAAATTGATTAGCGCCTGGTCTAAAGACATGCTAGAGGTACTAGTCCATGACTACTGCATACATGATACATACTATTCGAAAGCAAAACACACATCACTGAGCGCCAATTTTAAACGGTGCGCACGCATACTGCCGGGCAACCAGATTTAGTACCTGGTCTCTCATTGTGCTTAGGGATGCATACCATGACTGCACTATTACACGGTAAGCATTGTAAGGAATGATCAATCAAGTGTGAATTAAAGCCCATTCCCTCTAGGTGCGCACGCATACTGCCGGGCACTACGTCACCGGTCACACCATCTATACCGGGACCTCATCGGCCTGGAACCGGGCTCATACGACCTCCTTACCAGGTCCTCACCGGCCGGAAGTCATCAAACCCAGGCCCGTAAGAAGGGGGGCGATGGTGGCGATCGCCCCCCCTTTGAAAATCTTCCCCGGAAAATTTGTACACAGATGAAAAAAAATTCGCGCGCTACGCGCGCATTTGTCTTCCCAAAATGCAATATTCTTTTCTACAAGCTTGTTTAGAGCCAAAATGTACCTCGATCGTGCAAAAAATAGGTGCAAATTCGACAAATTTCGCGCGCTACGCGTGCATATTTGACTCACATTTTTGTTGTTGTTGAAAACGCCCCCCCCCCCCCTTTGAAAAAAGTGTCTTACGGGCCTGAAACCGCCCTTTATAAGCTGTGTGCTCGCCGCTTCACTTACATTCCGGGAATCTCCGTATTAGTCACATGTATCTGTGTGAGCTGGCCGGCCCCTTACCGTGTGACAAATTGGTGCAGACAAAATGTGATTTTTGAGATAAAAAACCAAATTGTTGGCACTTTTTGGTCAATATTTTCAAAACTAAAACAAATTAAACCAAAAAAACCCACCCGATCCTAGATAATTAACTTTAGATGATTTTGGTGAAATTTTGAAATTTTTAATCAAAAACTGTTTTTGTTAGGTTGTCTGAAAATGTTTGGCGCCAAAAAAATGATGTTTGGGCAAAAATGTAAAAATCACTATTTTTAGTGAAATTTTATACCAAAAATGGATTCTCTGACTCATATCATTAAAAAATGTATACTTTTATGTACATCACATTTATAGTTTAAAAGTTACAGTGCTTGAACCTAGCATTTCAAAACGAAATTGTTCGCCGTATTATATGTTTCGTCAATCGGGGCGATTCGGATGTTTCAAACGGGTCGCGGACCCTGTCGCGGAATGCGAATCGTTTGTCTCGTGAACCATGGGGTGTGACGTCATCAAAAAAGACTATGCCCGGGCATAGTTGTTGTTCATGACGTCATATTGAAATTGAAGGCATAGCTTAATTATCCCCTCACTTTTAACCCATCAAAAGACAGGAATCTATGTATGCGGTATATAACATTACTTTCTTCAGTATATAGAATTACTATCTTCAGTATAGCATTACTATTTTCAGTAGATACCATAACTATCTTCAGTAGATAACGTTACTGTCTTCAGTATAATATAGCATTACTTTCTTCAGTATATAGAATTACCATCGTCAGTATAGCATTACTATTTTCAGTAGATACCATTACTATCTTCAGTAGATAAGGTTACTTTCTTCAGTATATAGCATTACTTATACTATTTTCAATAGATTGCATTACTATCTTCAGTAGATAACGTTACTTTCTTCAGTATATAGCATTTCTTTCTTCAGTGATAGAAATACTATCTCAGTATAGCATTACTATTGTCAGTAGATACCATTACTATCTTCAGTAGATATCGTTACTTTCTTCAGTATATATAGCATTACTTTTTCGGTATATAGAATAACTATCTTCAGTATAGCATTACTATTTTCAGTAGATTGCATTACTATCTTCAAATCAAATTTATTTCCATAAAAAACAACACTACATCAAAAATGTAAAACTCAAAAACAACAAAAGCGTATGGAGGAGTAGGCCACCCCTTTAAATATGTTCTGGGGAAATGGTTTCTAGATACACCCAATGCAGTGTTTCTATAAGAGCATTTTAGACATTTTTAAACAATTGAATATATATGATTTATTTGAGAAATTGTTGTAATACAGGAATGTAATTCAATCAAATAGGTCACAGACTTTAAGAATATATTTATATTTGTATCTAAATGATTATTTCTAGACAGAAAATATTTTTATTAAAGTGTTTTGAAATAAGATATTGTTGTTTTGATTTTAAAAGGTTACTTAAACCATACATTGCTGCTTCTGAGCAGCGATAGCTTTATTCCAAAGTCTCTCACATCAGAGCATTGAAGCAAAGGTTTGTGTAATCAAAAGGTAACGGTCTTTTGAAGCAATCAGTGTTTCTAGATTGTATAGTAATATAAATTAGACACAATAGTTTGCTTGGAATAGGTCAGGTTCAAATACAAATAGCCTACATCAATCAGTTTTTTACATCATTAGTTTTAAATAGATTGATCCTAGTGTCAATCATACTGGAAATGTGGAATTGCCTAAGGGTAAAAAAGGTGTTTCTATTTTATAGTATTTTTTTCCAAACGGGAGAATGACTGATCCATGGGTGGTGTGTGCTATCATAGATATTCTACTATAGGGACTATAACAATTGGACTATGACAATTGAATATACATTATCACCCTTGATATAAATGTATATCTATAGATGCAATAAGACAAAGTGTTTCTATATAGTAGAGGCACAATTCCCATCATTATCCCAATAAAATAACTAGGGCAAAAGTTAGTCAGTAGATAACGTTACTTTCTTCAGTATATAGCATTACTTTCTTCAGTATATAGCATCACTATCTTCAGTATAGCATTACTATTTTCAGTAGATACCATTACCATCTTCAGTAGATAACGTTACAGTCTTCAGTTAGCAATAATATCTTCAGATATCATTACTACAGTAGATAACATTAATTTTTTCATTAGATAACATTACTATCTCATGTAGATAGCATTAATATCTCACAGATACCATTACTATCGTCAGTATACAGTCATAAAAAAGTAACTATACAAGTAATAAATGGGCTTTTTACTTTAAAAATATATATCCTACCTAAAAATATTAAATCATGAAGTTGTTGAGAAATGTATCGTCTTAAATATTAGATATTGCACGCTACAGTAGACCAGCCAATGGCAATAAATGTGCTTTAAAATAATTTATCACGACATTTTTTGTTACAGCTTGACACCCAGGCTAATTCAAGTCCTTAAATAGTTAACTTTCGAATGAATTGGGGGTAACAAAAATAGAAATCGTTTTTTGGGCCGTTTTCAGCATAAAAAGACCATTTTCGGGCACAAAATATGTTTTTGCGTTTTCAGTGTAAATTTCATCTTTGAACAATTTACTATCCACCAATAACCAGCTCGATGTCGTTTAATGTATTTAAGAAATAATTCGTACCTAAAGCTGCTTATAGCTAAAATACAAAGAAAATAAAGGCACAAGGGAGTACAAACAAAGGGCACCTTTCTCACTTTTATAGTTTTATTTGCCACTTTATTCGCTAGTCGATTAATCTATCACATTGTAAGGTGAGCAATTCAATTTTAAATTTTTAAAAGAATGGCGATGACAAAAGGTGTTAAATCAACAAACTAGTTTGACATGACATGACATGACATGGTTTATGACATTTATAGATATTTTATGATGACAAATAGGGTAAAATTTAACATTAAAGTTGCATTCAAGGGTTATTTAACATGAGTGTATAGAATAACTAATAGTGAATTAGAGGCGTATCTAGCCGGAGTCTTATATGCACCCCAGGCATCCCTAAACCAACTTTTTGAATTTACTTTCATCATGTTCATGGTCCTAAAACATATTAAGGGTGTTACCAATGTCAATGCTAATGTTATTTGAACTTATATATGGCTCTTAGGTGCCAAACAGCTCCTTTCACAGACCTAAAATCACCCTTGGCTCTCCCCAGCTGCATTGGACATTTTGCAAATAAAACATACTGTTGCTGCATAGGCCTCAGGAAGAAAAACTGTTTGCCGGGACCGACTGACCCATTTTATTTAACTGATTTTTTTATAGATTTTTTGTTGTTGTAAATCTTAAAAAATTGTTTTAAAATATTGTTAATTTAATATTTAAAAAAAAATCACAACAATTTGTGGAAAACAACAACGCCCGACCGACCAACAGGCTTCTCCTGGACCTCATAATCTACCAATTCTCAAAATTATGGGGTCCGAGAAGAATTTATGGGGTCCAAGTCAAAAATGTAATTTGCGAATTGTGACTTCGGAATTGGATAAACGGGGACTACAGCGCTGAAATGTCCAAAAATTGTCTTCTCTATTTATTTTGTTGTTTGTAAAGAGAAAGATAAGTCAATAAATGACTTTCAAATATTTGTAAGCTTACACATGCAAAATTATCTTGACACACGATTAAAAATTATTGCGTCCAGATGGACGCAATAAAGAGTCCAGTTTAAAATGTACTGCTTTTTTAGCAAAAATATTGCGTCCCCAGACGCGAAAACGCAATGTAACGAGAAGCCTGCCGACCAACCTTCTGAGAAGCCAGTTTGCCTTTAGAACAGCATTGGGTTTTTTCGTCGCCCTATCGGAAAAGTTAAATTGTTTTGTGCTTTCACAAACTTCAAAAACTATCTCTCCTACTTTGCTCTCATGTGGTATAATAATTTGGTCATAATTGTGTATTTTGTAAAGTTTGTAATGCTTTGTTTGGATATGACAATAAACAGATGGTATTTGAAATGTGTACTATTTCTGAGTAAAATGATTGTGTATTTGTGTGAAGACATTTTGGAGTAGTTATAGTATCAGTAAAACATACTCTCTCTGTCCTTCA
>CM069456.1:67011881-67171360 GCA_035610835.1 Ophiura sarsii
ATTGAGAAAGAAATGTAAAATATTGAATCCAATGAAAATGCTTTATAGGTGAATTTCATTAAAAAAACATAATGCAGGTAGTATCCCTTTAATTTGACTACTTTCCCTACAGATTCATTTTGAAATCAGCACAAAATTTCAGTCTAGAAAAACTGTTCAAATTTTGTGGTGTATTTCATGCGAGGTTAAAAAAGAAATTCATTCTGCGAGCCTGGACTAGGTGTATAGGGCCCATAAAAGGACTTAATTATTAAAGCCCCGCCTTAATATGGTCACCACTCTACAATACAGTGACTTATACTATCAGTGTTTGTGTGTTGGGACATACATGGAATAGGAAGTATGATAGCGCCACCATCAAGATTGTAACACAACCCTGGATGTTTTATAATAGGCAGGACCTGGCAGGAAGAGACCTTTGAGCATTATTGTGGCTTGGATTTCAAAGCAGAGAGAAGCAAGCATCGACTCGTCATCATATCTTTTACACAACTACATGTAGCAGTCAACTTTGTTGTATTTTACTGTGACAGATTTACCCACTACTTAAATAGCTTCTCTTCATTTCTGTTTATGTTATAGCTTATCCTACGAGCTTATCCTCAGAGTCCTACGAGTTTTGACAGTACACCATACCGACTCAAACTCAACAACATTCATTTCTACACTACAACTGCAAGAGTGTGTAGCAGTTTTTGTAACAGGTAAGGCATCAGTTATTATACAGAGTTTCTATGAAAGCCTCAGGCAACTTTTTACGGAAAAAGGTGGAAAAGATACTTCTGATTACTTATTTTAATGAAAAATTAACCTAGGTAATTCAATAAGTTCTTTTTGTATCTGGGTGTTTCCATAAATAAGGGCGCCAATGTGTGACATACACAAATTAGGTCTAAATATTCAAAATGTGTCTATATTAACTGAATAACCACTTTCATAATATGTTCCATTATTCTATTTCATGAAAATGGATCAGACCAGGGCATTGAAGCGTACAGAGATACATTTTCACCATTATAACATCAGTATTTCTTTGAAATACTTGTCTCCCCGTGTAACTGAGACACCAAAAGACACCAAAATTTTCAATTATGCCTGGCAACTGCAGAAACTGTCTGATCACTTTTATTTTGTTTTTTCTAAAAGCATTTACCATTGCTTTACTCTATAAACATCATTAATAGTGAAAAGATGAGATTACCTATTTTTTGAGTGGTGGAATTGATATTTCATGCGTCCCCGTGTAACGGAGACACCAAACCTTAATTTCCTTGTAACTCTAATTATATTGATAAAGTGGAAACTTTTGTTCCATGTATGCTAGGAGCCTATACCAAGAGATAGATTGTACACAATTTATTCATAAAGTGTGCTGGCACATAACTACGATGTTACCCTAAAGTTCTCACAGCGTAACATTTTTGGAGACACCAAACATAATATTCAAACTTAAAAACAGCTATATTTTCTATGTTTGTTGCAATTTCAGTTCAACTCTTTTATATTACTTTAACCTATCAGAGAGGCTTGTAAAATCAACAAAAGGGAAATAAGATGGAGATTATTGTCACTGTTAAATTTAAAGAAAACTGCCTTCACCGTGTAACGGGTTTTTGAGACACCAAATGTTACACGGTGACGGTAAAATTGCCATGTATTCAATTATTACTTCTCAGTCATTTGCTTATGAAAAATGTGTTTAACACTTCAAAACTAGTTTGATATTGATCATTTAGCCTACAGATAACACAATTACTCTAAACAAAATCACCATATTGTTAATATTTTGACCCTGTCTTAAATGTCACACTTTTTTGCCAAAATTGTAGGATATTTTGCCGCATTTTCACCAATGAGAAAAAATGTTGATATAATATACATGTTGTGGGTGTTATACCAGTGCAACTTTATGGACTTAATCAGATTTTTAAATGAAAATTAACCAAGTACATTCGTATAACAGGATATTGAACCATTTGAATATAGACAATGCAAATATCCCACTGGTACCTGTATTTATGGAAACACCCATCTATAAAAGTGTTTAGTTCAAATAGTTTGTACCACAATTTTAAAGATTTTTAATTTTTTTTACTTAAACTTACTAAACAGGTTCTGCAATTACTAAACAGGTTCACCGATTACTAAACAGGTTCACCATATAGGCCTAAAAAAGAAGAAATTTGATTGCCCTAACCCGACTGACCCTAAATACATCGCCGACCCTGAATATTTTTTATGATTTTGAGGGAGGAAAAAAAAATATTTAAAAAATATTTAAAAAAAAACACAAAAAAATTATATATATAAAAATTGAACAAGGTATTAAAGTTTCTGACTGTTTTGCTTTCATATTTGGCTATTTTAAGTCCCCAAAGCAGGTGATTTCAAAGACAAACAAAAATCCCGACCGACCTACCCTATTTGGTTTTGTCATGTTAGGCCAATCAAACTATTTTTTAGGCCATTACATTACAGTTGCCTGTAAGGTTTGAGCCCAACTTTTTGACATAATGACAAGCCAAGATATTAGTAATTGCTCTATGAACATGTGCCCCGAGTCTCGACTTTGTCTAGCCAATACAGTCTGGCCATGTTATATATAGCATTTGATGTAGCCCAATTGGGCTAATAATTAAAACTAAAATGAAATCTAGAAATCCTATATTGACACTTTTCCGGGGACTTTTCTCAAAATTTTATCAAATCTGAAATACTAAGCACTGTGTGTATAACGAAATGGAGTTCAAAGCTAGAACTTCATTATATAACCTGGTTAAATCACGCCAAAACCTACAATTTAGGCGTTGGGTGTTTTTTCAACTATCAGTTGCCAATTGATCATCTGCCAGAACTAACGTCCGTGGACACATGCTGGTTATGCATGCCTACTACAGGGCGTTGCGAGCCCAACCACATGTGGTTAAATTATAGTGCTCTGCCGCGTTGTAATCTATATAGTGAACATGAAACATTTTCACGTACACATCTTCCGAGATATATAACCGAATATGCCCGTTGAAACTTCAATTTGTGGCTATATTATCTCAATTGTTCATTTCTGTGCCTTAAATAACGAAAAATCCAGCCAAATCTGAATTTATAAATCGTCACAATAAGAAGCCCTACTAGAAAGCCTTCAGGTCGAAATACCAAGTCGCCCCTGCACCAACGGTCGAAGCAGATTTGCTCAGAAGCGCCGTAGGCAATCCACATGGTGTCTCAATAACTCAGAGAGTTGGCATGGTTGGGAGAGAGAATTTTAAATTTTATAACTGAGAATTGAAATTGTTTTTCATGTTACATTGGATGTATACAGCCGAAATTGCTCGTTCGAAAAACAATTTGTGGGTAAATTATGTAATTTATTCATTTCTGCCCCTAACAGCACGACAAATCCACAAAATCTGCATTGAGTAAATGTCACAATGACTGGCACTCTAGTGTGAAGACCTTGCTTCAAAACCCTAGTAAAATCCAACGTCACAACTGCCAGAGCAGGTACCCAAAGCGCCGTAGGCATTAACAGCTGGTGCAATAAATCAAGGATTTGGAAGGAATAAAACTTGAGTTATAACCACGGATACAACCCCGTTTCCGTGGTCAGGAAATCTCAAAACTTTAAAGGGAACGGAACCGTAATGCCTTTTTACTAAACAGGTTCACAAATTACTACAGGTTCATGAATTACTAAACATGTTGGTTGGACCAGTTTCGTGTTGAATTCATTTAGGTGGCTTTTATTTATCTGAACGTTGATCAGATCGAGGAAAATTTTAGTTTTTTACAAGCTCATTTAAAGCCAAAATGTACCACAACCATCATGGCAAAGTTGGTGCATAAGAGCAAGACATATTTTGAGTGCTATGCGTGCATTTGTTTAGTCAGTAAACAACTGGCTTTTATATGAATGTCACCGTCATATCATAGCCGCACATTTATAGTAAATGATAATTGCTATCATATCTGTTTCACTTTTGTTCTGATGCGGTCATGCAAAGCCAGAGAGAGATTTTGGGTAGCAGAAAAGGAAAATTACTCTCGAAATAAATACCAGTTATTTAAAAAAAATACCCCCCCCCCCCCCCCCCCCCCGTAGCGGCGCCACTGTCCAATATTGGTCCAAATCAGAAACCAACCAGCCAATATTTATATGAATTTATCTACTCTAATAGGTACACCTCTTAGAGAAGGGCAGAATTTTGCAAAATAAACCTTTAACTATAGAGTCTCAAAACTCAATGAATATAGTAAAATTTATCTTCTGACGATTGCAAAACCATGAAACTCAGAGTAATACCTTCTATTCCAGAAGGTTTATTACTTTGAATTTTTAGTATTAATTTATAAATAAAAAAATTAAAAGAATTATGAAAAAAATGTACACTTTTTTGCTGATATATTCATGAATTTAAAATGTTTAATTTTGTATAGCTGCATGTAAGTTACCCGGTACTGAACTCTTGTCATATTGTAGAATTGTATAGATACATTTTAAGAGTCGTTTGTAAAGCAAAAGTAGCTTTCGAGACCATCTCGGCTTCTTCTTCAGCCTTTTGAAGACTACCTCCCCACAATCTATCACGATCTGCTATCACATGATCGTTTTAAAAGGTGGTCACGTGACCAGAGAGACGACAGCATCATCCTGCTGAAAAAAAGGTGTCAAGATCATAACCGCTGAAAGAAAAGGCCGTATTTATAACACAATTTTGTGTCTACAATTAAAGGCATATTATGTGATCTTTTCCAGAGAGCGCCCTCTATTCATGATTTCTTTTTTAAAAAGTAGATTTCCTTGCAGATTTACATTTCTGATCATAAATCGTACATACGTTTCAAGTTACAGAGCGATACGATTCCTAATTACTTCAAAATCATGGTTTTAGAGTGAATTTAGAGTAAAAATATAAACTGTCGTGTTATCCCGACAGTTTATGTTCACTCTAAAACCATGATTTTGAGGTAATTAAGAATCGTATCGCCCTGTAACTTGGTATGTTATCTGCTTTCAATTTTTTTGTTGATGTTGAGGGCGTTCCCTGGAAGATCACATAATATACCTTTAATCTGAAATTTGCTTGGATATCCCAAACCAAAAGGGAACAAGCAAGAGATCAACCTATGAATACAGTTGCTACCCTGGTTGCGGGGGGTACTCAGATATTGTTTGGGTAGGGATGTGCCACCAGCAAAATGAAAATTGACCCAAACATTCACCCGGTTGGCAATGGACCCATATATTTACCAGAGACCTATAATTTTCCTACAAAATTGACTGATTTTGCTGAAATTTCTGTGAACAAAAGCAACTGTTAGGATTTTAGACCCATTCATGTACATTTACCAACACTGGCTATGAAAAGGGGCCTCATTTACCAGGGGGTGAAAATGGGACCTTATTTGGTGGGACATCCCTGTGACCTTATATCCACTAAGTAGCCCACCCCACCCCCTGGGTTACTACCCCCACCCCACCCCCATTCCTGGTATCTGATAAATAGATTTTTCACAACATTTCAGACTTATATCTCTTCTTGTGTGAGTGTGACCCAGAGACACCATCAATATGTCAGTAATAGGGAAACAACTGATAAAGGCAGCTAGGGAGGGTGATGTGATCACTGTGGAGAAGCTCATCAAGGAGGGAGGAGATGTTAATTATGCCGATCAATATGTGAGTACAAATATTATCAATCTTTAACCTTTGGGACAATTAAATTCTTAATACTAATAAATTATTAATACAAATTAATGCAAATCTTTATCAATCTTTGGCATTAATCCAATAACAGTGCTTAAACAGGAAAATATAATATCAATTAGTATTGCCCAATGTAGATTTTCTGTGATGGAGTTAACTGCTGGGGAATGTTGCAAAAGGGGTTAAATATATATTGCATGCCTTATATGGTCAATAAAAGATGATGCATTATGTTACATTTGAATAAGGGCTCAGTGGTTTGTGATATGATTAGTGAACGGTTTCATTTATGCTCAATAATATAATCACCTCCCTGATATAATCAAGCATCTATTGAGTCTCATTTATTCGCAATTAGAAATGTTTATTTTTCAAATTGCTACACGTCCCACCATAAAGAGAGTATAACGCATTGGCCAACTAAGGAGAATATACAATTGAAACAGGTTTTCCGCAGCGTGGAAAAGTCGTGGAATTTTATTTTCAATTTCCAGGCGAAAAGTCATGGAAATTTGTAAAAATGACAAAAGTCATGGAATTTTGTGAAGACAAATTTATTTTATTTTTTTAGAGCTTGAACATTCATATTTCAGCATCATAAATCCGCCTTTTATGCACGTACAAGCAATTTGATGAACTAGGTCATGGAATTTTCATAATTTAGTCATGGAAAAGTCATGGAATTTAATTGTCCCAAAGGTGCAGGAACCCTGTTGAAATGCTGAAAAACAAAAATGAGAAATCTTGCCATACAATAATCAAGACTATTTCTAGTGATGGTTTCCTCAAAATTGATATTGTACATACAATAATCAGGAATATTTATACTTGATGAGTGCTAAATAATTGTATTAAGATGGGTATAAATGTAACTGTTGCCTAAAGGCAATTACAACAATAATGAATAATAATCAATATTATAATCATGAGTTATTATATTAACTATGATAACTCCTTGTTATAATAGAAGAGGCCACGAAATAGTAACATTTTGCACCTGTTGTAGTATTGCACAATACAACTTACAAACCAGCTGAGGAATGTTGCAAGATTACTACAAAACAAGACCAGCCAATCAATATGCAAATATCCACGACCCAGATTAAGGGAGCGTTCATAAATACTTTGGTGTGGGGGGGACTGGATAATTATAGGGGGGGGGGGGCCCAAAAAGTGTTGATACTCTGCAAAGGGGGGTCAAAAAAGTGTTTGAGAACCCTAACAGAGGGGGGTCAAAAAAGTTTAAACACTTATTAGTTTTCAACATTTTCTGGGGGCTTCGCCCCCAAACCCCTGCTTTACCTGTATGCACATTATTTACTGAACGTTCATAAATCAACGTAAAAATAGCTAATTTTTGTGGCGCGCAACTAGCCCCCAGCTAAAAAATAATGAAGGCCAAATTCATATCAATAGCAGACAACAATTGCGTGCACATTGTATTCAAAGCCAGGATATATAATTGGAGAGAGCATCCTAATTGGTTTCATGAACAGAGAGAGATCCGTGGATCCGTGCATAAATATGTGAAGTTATTCAGGGGATTAAAGACCATGGCACTTAACCAAAGATACCCACAGTGGGAGTTCTGATTCACTCTAGATTCTACAACCTGCCCTCCTAGATGTGATGCGTCCATCAAAATAGAATATGATACACGGTCAAATTCTGTAAAAAATCCCATAAAAGATAACATATCTATGTTCTCTGAACTTGATAACAATGAACGGGGGGGGGGGGGGGGGGGGGGAGGGGGGGGGACAAGAAAGTTTCAGGTGCAGGCAGTAATACAGGGGGGGGGTCAACAAAGTTTGTGGCATGGCGAGAGGGGGTTGTCAAAAAAGTTTTGATATACCAAAAATGAAATTATCCAGCCCCCCACCAAAGTATTTATGAACGGTCCCTAACCTATTTAAAGTTGACTCCAACTACACAAAAGACAGTAACACTTGAGGGGGTACTTGTAATTTAACGGTCCTCACTCTTGATCTAAATCCAAGGTTGCTATAAACAAGACCATCAAATCAATATGCAATACCCATGACCCAGATAAACCTATTCAAAGTTGACTCCAGTCAAACCACATGTCAATCAACACTAGAGGGGGTACTTGCAACTTAACAGTCCACTGCACTAGCCTAACATTTTACTAAAGACAAGTTGTGTATATTGGTCTTGATCTCAATCCAGATTAGAATGTAGTGTACATTCTATTATAACTGTTATTAAATATGTTAAAGTCCTGTTTTATATTTCCATTTGAGGCCAAAAGAAATAAATTGTTGGATTGTCCATAGATCACTTTTAAAGTTGGGTAGGTCGGTCGGGAAAAGTTTTTTCCTCTTTTTTTCTCACTTGCCCTTTTTTCAGGTACTTGTAATTTAACGGTCCTCACTCTTGATCTCAATCCAGATTAGAATGTAGTGTACATTCTAACTGTTATTACGTTAAAGTCCTGTTTTATATTTCCATTTGATCTTCCTCTATCAGTTGTGTACACGGTACATGTTGTAATTAAATGATCATATAGACAGTAACATTTGTAGCTTTTTGTCAGCCTGCTCCATCATTTACTGAAAAATTAATTTTTATTTTCAACAAAAAATCACGCATGAAATTTTTTGCAGTCTACATATTTTGAAAATGTTTGCTTGTTTTTATTTTCGCCATTGTGAGCGACCTTGCATAGAACTACATGCAAAATACATAATATTTGTTTGTTTTTATTTTCGCAATTGCTGATTATAGCATGAAAAGCGCGAAAATAAATGTAGCGCATAAATTTCCACTTGTACAGTATTCAGTATTTTACCATTAAATTATGTTCATTAATAATGCTATGGCGACGGGTGTTCAATCCCTTTCATAAACAAATTTTATTTGTAAAAAAAATAAATTCAATATTTTGAAATATATTCTTTTTTCTCTTTTATTTTAGTCAGCAAATCTTTTTTAATTTGTTTAAAATGTTGAAATAAAAAATCTGAATAAAAACTATGGTTTAGTCTGGTCCGTAGAACGGGATTTCCTTGGCCTAATTATGTTTTTATTTCCATTTAATCTTCCTATAGCATTGTGTACATGTTGTAATTCAGTGATTATGTAACATCAACATTTGTATTTGTTGTCATTTCACAGAACCGTACCGCATTGCACCGGGCAGCTAGGTACTCAGCAGCAGACGTATGTGAGGTGTTGATTACACAGGGCCATGCTGATGTTAATGCTAGGAGTAACACGGTAAGTAAATCATCAGAATGTAGGCTCTGTATGAGATAAATGATATCAATAATGTGGATTATAATAATATTAGGAAATGACAATAATAATAAATGATAGTACTATTAATAGTAACACCTTGCAGCTGACAGAGTGGTTGAGGTAATTGCACAATGCCCCAGCTGTGGAATGTTCCAAGGTGTTGTTATTACAAAACAAAACAAATGTAAGTAAACAAGAATTGTGGTGTTTACTGCACTGTCAATGAGATATCTTGTATTTAAATGAGCACAATAATCATTTGTTGTGAAAGTGGAAATTTGTGTGCGTGTAATTTTTCACGCATTACACATTTTGAACAATTTTGCTTGTTTTTATTTTCACAATTTTGAGCAACCTTACATAGAACTGCATGCAGAATGAATATATTTGTGCATTTTTATTTTTGCAATTGCTGATTTTAGCACGAAAAGCGTGAAATTAAATGTAGCGCATACATTTCCACATCAACATTTGTATTTGTTGTCATTTCACAGAACTGGACCGCATTGCACTATGCAGCTAGGTACTCAACAGCAGACGTATGTGCGGTGTTGATTACACAGGGCCATGCTGATGTTAATGCTAAGGATGAATATGTAAGTAAATCATCAGAATGTGGACTCGGTATAAGATGAATGATATCAATAATGTGGATTATAATAATATTAGGAAATGACAATAATAATAAATAATAGTACTATTAATAGTAACACCTTGCAGCTGGCAGAGTGGTTGAGGTAATTGCACAATGCCCCAGCTGTGGAATGTTCCAAGGTGTTGTTTATTACAAAACAAAAAAACAACAATTGTAAGTAAACAAGAGTTGTGGTATTTACTGCACAGTCTGCACTGTCAATGAGATATCTTGTATTTAAATGAGCACAATAATCATTTGTTGTGAAAGTGGAAATTTTTGTGCGTGTAATTTTTCACGCTTTACACATTTTGAACAATTTTGCTTGTTTTTATTTTCACAATTTTGAGCAACCTTACATAGAACTGCATGCAAAATGAATATATTTGTGCATTTTTATTTTTGCAATTGCTGATTTTAGCACGAAAAGCGTGAAATTAAATGTAGCTTATAAATTTCCACTTGTAGAGTATTCAGTATTTTACCGTTAAATTATGTTCATTAAAAATGTTATGGCGATGTGTGTTCAATCACTTTCATAAACAATTTTTATTTGTAAAACAATTAAATTAAATATTTTGAAATATTTTCTTTTTTTTCTCTTTTATTTCAATCAGCAACATTTTTTTAATTTGTTTAAAATGTTGAAATAAAAAATCTGAATAAAAACTATGGATTAGTCTGGTCCGTAGAACGGCATTTCCTTGGCCTAATTATGTTTTTATTTTCATTTGATCTTCCTATAGCATTGTGTACATGTTGTAATTCAGTGATTATGTAACATCAACATTTGTATTTGTTGTCATTTCACAGAACATGACGGCATTGCACTGGGCAGCTAGGGACTCAACAGCAGACGTATGTGAGGTGTTGATTACACAGGGCCATGCTGATGTTAATGCTAAGGATGTCGTGGTAAGTAAATCATCAGAATGTGGACTCGGTATGAGATGGATGATATCAATAATGTGGATTATAATAATATTAGGAAATGACAATAATAATAAATGATAGTACTATTAATAGTAACACCTTGCAGCTGGCAGAGTGGTTGAGGTAATTGCACAATGCCCCAGCTGTGGAATGTTCCAAGGTGTTGTTATTACAAAACAAAACAAATGTAAGTAAACAAGGATTGTGGTATTTACTGCACTGTCAATGAGATATCTTGTATTTAAATGAGCACAATAATCATTTATTGTGAAAGTGGAAATTTGTGTGCACGAAAAGCGTGAAATTAAATGTAGCGCATAAATTTCCACTTGTACAGTATTCAGTATTTTACCGTTAAATTATGTTCATTAAAAATGCTATGGCGACGGGTGTTCAATCACTTTCATAAACAAATTTTATTTGTAAAACAATTTATTTGGCGACGGGTGTTCAAACACTTTCGTAAACAAATTTTATTTGTAAAACAATTAAATTAAATATTTTGAAATATATTCTTTTTTTCTCTTTTATTTTAATCAGCAACTCTCTTTTAATTTTAATTTTAATTTTTGCAATTGCTGATTTTAGCACGAAAAGCGTGAAATTAAATGTAGCTTATAAATTTCCACTTGTAGAGTATTCAGTATTTTACCGTTAAATTATGTTCATTAAAAATGTTATGGCGATGTGTGTTCAATCACTTTCATAAACAATTTTTATTTGTAAAACAATTAAATTAAATATTTTGAAATATTTTCTTTTTTTTCTCTTTTATTTCAATCAGCAACATTTTTTTAATTTGTATAAAATGTTGAAATAAATAATCTGAATAAAAACTATGGATTAGTCTGGTCCGTAGAACGGCATTTTTCTTGGCTCAATTATGTTTTCTTTTCCATTTAATCTTCCTATAGCATTGTGTACATGTTGTAATTCAGTGATTATGTAATATCAACATTTGTATTGTGTTGTCATTTCACAGAACATGACCGCATTGCACTATGCGGCTAGGTACTCAACAGCAGACGTATGTAAGGTGTTGATTACACAAGGCCATGCTGATGTTAATGCTAGGAGTAACGGGGTAAGTAAATCATCAGAATGTTGACTCCATCAGTATGACCGCATTGCACTTGGCAGCTAGGTGGTCAAAAGCAGACGTATGTGAGGTGTTGATTACACAGGGCCATGCTGATGTCAATGCTAAGGATAACACGGTAAGTAAATCATCAGAATGTGGACTCGGTGGACACCTTGCAGCTGGCAGAGTGGTTGAGGTAATTGCACAATGCTCCAGCTGTGAAATGTTACAAGGTGTTGTTATTTAAAAAACAAAACAAATGTAAGTAAACAAGAATTGTGGTGTTTACTGCACTGTCAATGAGATATCTTGTATTTAAATGAGCACAACAATCATTTGTTGTGAAAGTGGAAATTTTCGCGTGTGTAATTTTTCACGCTTTACACATTTTGAACAATTATGAACAATTTTGCTTGTTTTTATTTTCACGATTTTGAGCGACCTTACATAGAACTGCATGCAAAATGAATATATTTGTGCATTTTTATTATTGCAATTGCTGATTTTAGCACGAAAAGCGTGAAATTAAATGTAGCGCATAAATTTCCACTTGTACAGTATTCAGTATTTTACCGTTAAATTATGTTCATTAAAAATGCTATGGCGACGGGTGTTCAATCACTTTCATAAACAAATTTTATTTGTAAAACAATTTAAATTAAATATTTTGAAATATATTATTTTTTCTCTTTTATTTTAATCAGCAACATTTTTTTAATTTGTTTAAAATGTTGAAATAAAAAAATCTCAATAAAATCTGAATTAGTCTGGTCTGTAGAACAGCATTTCCTTGTCTCAATTATGTTTTTATTTTCATTTAATCTTCCTATAGCATTGTGTACATGTTGTAATTCAGTGATTATGTAATATCAACATTTGTATTTGTTGTCATTTCACAGAACATGACCGCATTGCACTATGCAGCTAGGAAGTCAAAAGCAGACGTATGTGAGGTGTTGATTACACAGGGCCATGCTGATGTAAATGCTAAGGATAACACGGTAAGTAAATCATCAGAATGTGGACTCGGTATGAGATGGATGATATCAATAATGTGGATTATAATAATATTAGGAAATGACAATAATAATAAATGATAGTACTATTAATAGTAACACCTTGCAGCTGGCAGAGTGGTTGAGGTAATTGCACAATGCCCCAGCTGTGGAATGTTCCAAGGTGTTGTTTATTACAAAACAAAACAAATGTAAGTAAACAAGAATTGTGGTATTTACTGCACTGTTAATGAGATATCTTGTATTTAAATGAGCACAACAATCATTTATTGTAAAAGTGGAAATGTTTGTGCGTGTGTAATTTTTCACGCTTTACACATTTTGAAAAAATTTGCTTGTTTTTATTTTCACGATTTTGAGCGACCTTGCATAGAACTGCATGCAAAATGAATATATTTGTGCCTTTTTATTTTTGCAATTGCTGATTTTAACGTGAAAAGCGTGAAATTAAATGTAGCTCATAAATATCCACTTGTACAGTATTCAGTATTTTACCGTTAAATTATGTCATTAAATATGCCATGGCGACGGGTCGGGTGTTCAATCACTCTCATAAAAAATGTTATTTGTAAAATAATTAAATATTGTCAAACATTTTCTCTTTTTTCCTCTTTTATTTTAATCAGCTTAAATTAGAAAATGTTTAAATAAAAAATCTTAATAAAAATATGGATTAGCCTGGTCCGTAGAACGGCAGTTCCTTGGCCTGTTTTAATTTAAATTAAAGATTAAATATCTTCCTATAGCATTGTGTACAGTACATGTTGTAATTCAGCGATTATATAACAGCAACATTTGTTGAGATATCTTATATTTAAATGAGCACAACAATCATATACTGTAAAAGTAGAAATGTTTCCGCGTGTAATTTTTCGCGCTTTGAACATTTTGAACAATTTTGCTTGTTTTATTCTCACTGCGCTTTGCACATTTTGAACAGTTTTGCTTGTTTTTATTTTCTTTATTTTGAGCGACTTTACATAGAACTTACGTACAAAATGAATTTGTAAAAAAAAATTCGGGGGGGGGGGGCGACGATTTCCTCTTCACGGGTTCGAGACCATGTATTTTGAAGGTCATTGTTAATTAAATTCATGCCAGTTTGTCCGAGTCTATATATTTGTATTCATTTTCTCTTACTCGTATCGCATTCTTTGCCCGATCCTTGTGTGGATTTAGTTGAGTTAGTAATAGGTTCTGCTAGAATCATGCTTATAGGCCAACATATAGCTAATATTTAATTTGGAATCGTCACACATTTTCTTTAAATGAGGCTAATCATGGCTTATCATTGTTGTTTTGTGGCAAGTTTGGAATCAAATTGTGCCTAAAAGATTCATCCAAAAAATACCCCAAAATAAATGTCTTGATGAACAAGTAATTGGAAGTCACGTCTCTATAGGACGTAACACAGAGTGTTGACTTTCTTTGGTGAGTCTTAATTTACATCTAGTATTTTGTATAAAGCGTATCCTTATTTTGAAAAACTGTTTGTTTATAAATTTTTCTGTTCAAGGACCTTTTTCTTCCAATGCACTATATTCGTGTGGCTTCCGACATCACACACTAATATTCCAGTTTTAGCTGCGGTCTCATCTGTAAAAGAATAACCTTCCAAGTACTATAAGTACAATTAATGGTACATATAATTTGCACATATATTTTATGTATTTTCAGCAACAAACACCAATGCACTGGGCCTGTGAAAAGTACAATAGCGCAAGTTCAAGTGAGAGCTTGATATGCTTAGAAGTGATCATCCTTCTCTTTCGATCAAAAGCCGATATCACATCGAAAGACAAGGTAAGTGTTATGTTGTGAAACACAAGAAAGTACTATAAGTAATCCTACAATGTAATGACGTTACACATGCTGTCAATCAAAGCTCTTTGTGCTGTAGTGTATGCTAAAATGTTTATTTCTGAATATTTAAGGCCTTAAATAACATATACTTGTTTGTTTTTGCTGACTGCCTACAATAACTGTTTTCAAAGCCAATAAATTTAACATTTTTGTGCTTAAAGGCATATTATGTGATCTTTTCCAGGGAGCGCCCTCTATTCATGATTTTTTTTTAGAAAGTAGATTTTCTTGCAGATTTACATTTCTGATCATAAATCGTACATACATTCCAAGTTACAGAGCGAAACTATTCCTAATTACCTCATAATCATGGTTTTAGAGTGAATTTAGAGTGAAAATATAAACTGTCATGTTATCCCGACAGTTTATTTTCACTCTAAAACCATGATTTTGAAGTAATTAAAAATCGTATCGCCCTGTAACTTGGAACGTATGTACGATTTATGATCAGAAATGTAAATCATGTAAGAAAATCTACTTTCAATTTTTTTTTTGATGTTGAGGGCATTCCCTGGAAAGATCACATAATATACCTTTAATACAATATTCCCAAACATACATCAATGGTAAAAATAAAAACACAAATTCACAAAACATACTTATATAGGCCTATTGTATTCAATAATATTTGGTCAATGATCAGTATAAGATAAAGTATAAAAGCCTAGCATTAGTGGTTCCAAGGCAAAGGTACCATCACAAGTCAACATTTCCTGTGGTAGCTCAACTTCAATGTTATCATGCCTGGCCAGATAGTTGTGGTTTTTGACGGGGTTTGCAATACGACTGCACGACGCACACTCTGGTGATTAGGCCTGTGCGTAGTATACTGCGTTCTATACACATACATAGTCCCATCACTGAGAATAATCTCGTGTTTAGCAGGTCTGATGGTGATGTCATTATTTTCTATAAACGGGATACCGGCCAGTACATCGACATCTAGGCTCTTAACCCATTGTGACCACTAAACCTGAAACTGGGACTCATCCATGCCCATCTCGAGAGAGGGTCATAGTAGTCTCCCCAACAACGGCTAATGGTGTTGAGCCATCTGCTTGGCGGGCCGACTGGGTGCTTTTGACGGTGTCTGCATCCAACGATCTTGCTGTACTTTCACGTATGAGGCTTCCCTCCGCGCCACTATCAATTGTAATTCTAACTGTGTGATGTTTGGGAAAGGTGTTGAAGTATGGTGACTGACGAACCTGAACACGATGCGCACTTGGTATTTCCGATGGATGCGTTTGATCTTGTGCAGGTTGTTCCACATAAGCACATGTGATGTGTGGGGGGGCGGGGGGGGGGGGGGGGGGGGCTTCCTCTTCGTCTTCATCAAAGATACTGACCACTTGGCAGGCCTGTAAAATAAACTTCCTATCCTTGTCGGGAAGGTAAGAACACTCACTCAGGAAATGTTGGTAGTTCCACCTGTTTACATGGGGCAGGATTTAATAGCTGATCTTGGTTGTTGGGAAGCTTGCCGTGGTCTGCTACGGCTGTATAGGAGGCACCTTGGCGGGAAAACTGTTGAGGTACAGTAACAAGCCTGTGTGCACACAGCAGATATCACAATTGGCGTTGCGTTATTGTTTTGTGTGTATTATTTTTTTTAAATCGTCGCCAAAACACTTACCTCGTGCCATATTATCTGCAAGAACCGGTGGCCGAGTGGTTTTAAGGCCCCAGTCAGGAAATTGAAGATTCAAATCACTGCCAGTGAATGTCCTTGCTTAATTTTCGTTGGGACATTCGACGGTGTTTGTCAATATTTGTTGTGTTATTGTCTATTGTAGACACTGGGTTGGTAAACTGCTTTATATTATTTTATAATCATTTAATCATTGAATTGAAATTAATTATTTTGTTTTCTATAGGATGATAAGACACCATTGGATTATCTTGGTGACTTGAAACGAGCAACTGTGCAACAAGAGTATGAAGTAAGTTACTTTCAATTATAATCTATTAAACCATTATTATAATTTTATTGATAAATTTATTTAAAAAATGGTGCACCTTCCTTATTGTAGTGTTTTATGTGTGTTCATGATTTTTGGTATATTTGAACACCTAGCTACGTCAAACCCCAGGCATGGGGTAATATAATACTGTAAGAATGCAAAACTTGAAATGGGGTGAGATTGGGCACGTAATGTGTAAAGTGGTTCAAATTTAACCATTTTCAAGAAAAGGGTACCTTCTTTAAATCCCGTCTAATTCCTTGCATAACGTTTGATATCAAGAAGAGTGTGATGCCCGCAAAAACCCTGACCTATTTTGTTTTACATCATCAATATCTTAAAAGTAATACTTTTCATGCATAAAACTTCTTTTGTATGGATTAAGATTATGTGACATAATTTTTGTAACACTTTTGTATTGTGTTAACCCTAACCCCCCCCCCACCCCCCCCCCCCCCCCCCCCCTGAGTGCTAAAAAATGCTAATCCTAAGTCCCTCTCCAAACGCATGCGCCGTTGGTTTTCGATGACGTGGTCAACCAAGCCTATATAGTGAGCGCAGTATACTGCGCGAATGTGTAGCTGAGGGCTGTGGCTTAGTGGGTGGGACGTGGGGCTTGAGAACAGAGGATCCCCGGATCAAATCCCGGCATGTTCCCGGAGATTTAGTTGGCGTTTTTTTCCTCGAAAATCGTGATCCCGGTCAAAAACCCTAAACCAGGGTTAGGGTTATTGTAGCAGTAGCTACACTAAATATAAATACTCTTTTTAAGAACCACTAACTTTTCAGAGGACAAGGGACAGTCTAACTTTATGGGCTACTTTCAAAAAGCCACCAATTTAGGAAAGGATCGCCAATACTTTTCATTTCAAGGGTAGCCCATGATATACTCTATAGATAATCAGCAGTCAATGTTTTGTTTGATAATCATTTGAATTTAAGCCAATTATGAATGCTTACTGTGTGTATGGACAGATAAACATTCATTGACTTAAAACATTCTGCAATAAGTGGAGGCCATGGTCCAAACTGTGGCTGATTTGAGAGGACATCAAATGTCACCATCTAGGTCAAATGACATCCAAAAGTTCGAATCTATAACGATGGTTTCAGACTTGATGAGCAATGAAAAGAAACTTGAATTAAGGGAATAAAGTTCATCTTGAAAACAAATCCCATCAGCCAAAACTGTGAAAATTAAAACAAATTAATCTTTTTTTTGCAGAACTTTACCACAGTCCACAAGCTGATGCAGCAAAGCAGTCGGCCTATGGATGTGGTAAAGATATGTCTTTGCGGGGACCCAAGAGCCGGAAAAACAACCATCAAAAATTCGCTCACCGAGGTTAGTATATTATCTTCCTGCGCACTGCCTGCCTATCTAACAAGGTTTCTTATTGGATAATAACAAAATATACTCATTGGAATAACCAATTAAAATATGGCTACTAAAATATTGCACTCCAATGTTTATTAGGGATAATATACCTTGGATATATATATCCACACCCTCTAGAAGATGAGTGTGGTTGGGTTAGGGGACCTAAAAGCCCATATTAGTAACTCAAAAAATGTGTGAGTTTTATCTTGAACCCCAGTAGAGTGGCGGATGCAATTATTCTTACAATTTATTTTGATTGGTGCAACAAATGATGTATGCGCCTTTTTGACCAATCAGCTTTTTGACCAAACAGATGATCCTGTAAGATTTTTGTTGAAAGGGTTTTTTTGTTTCCGGAATTATTAATGGATAAACGCACGAGTGTATTGGTATAGGTATATGCACATGATCTTTATTTTGTCTAGACTTTTTCAAAAAAAGGAAGGATGAGGCCCTTTTTTCTTTTAACTTGTTAGCGCACAATCACCGTTTTAGCGATAAACTGTGCGAACCTTAGAGAGGAGGAGACTTCTTTTAATTATTTTTATTTCATGGTTCTGAGGGGGGGGGGGGGGGGGGTCACCACACAAATTGTTTGAAATGCATATAAAAACTAAAGCTGTTACATACATCTCAAATTCTGAAAGACATAAGCAAAAGATTTATGACTAAAATAATAATAGTAATAATACATGGGACTTATTTTAGCGCCTTATAATGTAAACAACCTCAATGCGCAGCAAAGAAAAATCTTAAAAACTACTGAGTTTTTAGAGATAAAGAAAAAAGAAAAGAAAATTGAAGCAGACCCCCAAAAGGATGCGTGATGGGACGCTTAACATGTTTATATTTTTATTTTGCCTCATGTTGATATATGTCCAGTTTTGATTTGGTTCCATAAACAATTCAAATATTGGCTCGATATGTGTTCATTGTGCTTGCAATACATATTGACATGATTCAGAGCTGTCATTTCCCCAATAAAACTATTGATCATTTGTGATCTTTGTTGAAAATAGTTGGAATAACAACTGAACAATTTCACCTTATTATTATCAGCCCATCAAAAGTTTTGAGATTGAAAGATTTGACTTCAAATTCTATGAATTAGGCATATAATTGTCTTTGATTTTTAATCAGGTGTTTTTGTTTTTTGATTTTGTTTTCATGAATGGAATAGAGTGAGGAGGCAGCTGATTATACCCCGACACCGGGGATCAATGTATCGAAGCAGTCAGTAGCTGATGCTGGAAACTTTGTCATATGGGATTTAGCTGGGCAGAAGGAATATTCAATCACACATGGCATGTTCCTTGGTGCCACAGCACAATCCATTTTTCTGGTGCTTTATGATCTAGCATCAGAAGAATCGACAAAGGTAAATAGCATTATTGTCTCTCTTATAAGATGTGTTTTCTACCATGCCATCATCATCAAACTGATCCCTGAAAATTACAACAACAAGAATGTGAACTCTTTATTGGTTTCGATTTAGAACTATAAACAACCTATTATGCACAAATAGCTTGCTGTATTTCTTTTTACATTAACTGATATGAGGCTAATGAACATTTTCTGCATGATCTGGTAAGATGTTGTCTGCTCAGGAAACATTGTCCAAAATGCATTGATTTTTTGCTTTTTGAAATTTATTTTGTTTTTCAAAAAAGTAATAAAGCAGTTGGGCTGGTATGTATTGAATGCATGATGAATGTGAAAGCATATTTTAAACAATAATTAACTTATACTGATTTATAATTATTTAAAAAATAAAAACTCCTGGTGAATATTTTAAATTAATAATTATTTATGTAGATTAAGTAAACATAAATTGTCAAATTCCACAGGGTCACGTGATCATGCTGATGTTTTCTGAGCAGGACTCATGCTCCAGATCAGGCATTGTTGCCAAAGCAGACAGGACCGTATTGCTAAAGATTTATTTTCTCAAATATTTTTTCTAATATGTTCATGTTTTGCAGGCTTCCACTCAGTACTGGCTGCCGTTCATACGTGCGGCGCATGGTCACGAGGAGGAAAAACCGCAAGTCATACTTGTGGGTACACACGTGGACAAATGCCGCAATCAGCGAGTCGGTATGAATTATTTATATACTGTATCTAACAGATTTAATGTTAATTGATAAAAAAAAAACATACTATTGCTGCACATGTGTCACCTGTTCTTCTTCATGCTATGGGTCATCATTTAATAATGCTAAATATCTAGTTTTTATTGGTCGAATACCCCTATTATTAATCTATTTAGTACTTTCCATGCGGCAGGCGTCTGCAGACGACATTCAAAAATGTCACAAAATGTTTCAAAACTATTGAATTTCGTTACCATATCTGGAATCATCATGAGAAATGCATTGAAATAAGTACAAACATGCCTAGTTTTGGTTCAGTAATCCTTGAGATAGGCCTTGAAAGTTGGAAAAGGTTTCTGAAAAATCTGTTTTGTCGGCTGTCTAAGGCCTATAGTAAAACTATTGTACAACTAATACTCAAATGATTCCGTGCAAGCCACCTCATCTGTTATTATTATGCCTTGTTACTCTTGCCGATCTCTTACCCATGTTTCTAAATTCATCATACACAATTTTATCTTCAGGTGAAAGGATTGGGAGCAGTGTGTTAAAAGAGGCAGTAAAGAAAGGATTTGAGGACACGCTGGACATTGACGACGCTGTGATAGTGGTTGATGCCCGGAAAGGGGCTTGCATTGGAATGACCAGGCTGAGAGAGGTCTTGAAGAGACGACGGGAGGAAACAATCGTAAGCTTTTCTATTTAAATTTTTCTATGCAGAAGGTTTTCATAAACTATAACTACTGGAATGTGGGATACAGACCTACATTGTTAGAAAAAAAGTGTTCGAACACTTTGTAGGTGTAATGTAAAGTGTTCCCCCTTCCCCCCTGATCAATGTTGAATCCCACAATTTGCCCACCATTAACACAGCTAGGGCCTCGCAACATTGATCGGTGGGGAAGGGGAGGGATATGAGTAAGGGGATACTTCAGGCTACCAGAAACAAGTTTCGATTTTCACGTGACTCAAATGGAGTGCCTGTTATGGTCCAATAAGCATGGCAATTAGGGTCAGTGTTCGAACACCTTTTTTCTATGATTGTAGTCATAAAACATGAAAAAACCCACATACATGCACAACAGAATAATATTTGAAGAGATACTGAGGTTGTTTCTATTTTTGTGTGTTGATTGGACATTTAAATTATCTACCATATGCCATTTACTGCATTACACTTAATTTGTTTTTTTCTAAAGATAATTTTGATGTCAATCATATTATAGCTTATTTCAAGCAATAACTTGGTACAATGTAACATAACTAACATACTATACATTCTATATTATGGTATTAGGGGAAAGGATCACATTAAAGGATTAATGAATATCCATGAGGTGATAAAGAAGACAGGATTGTTAAAAGTCTTGGCGTAACACTGCAAAAATCAAAATGGCTCATGTCATGTGTAAGACCACAGTTTATTCAGATATTGAATTTTATTTGCTTACAAGTTGCAAAGCATTGTTGCCGGTCTCTCAAAGTGGTCCAACTTTAATTTTGAGAACGATCTTCTAAAGTCTCTTACCCTAGGCCTTTTTTTAAATCCCACATCCAAATGACACCAACTTAAATTCCTCAAAAAGTTGAACCTTTCTTAATTATTAATAATAAAAATCATTTTTTGCTAAAGGAATGTTGATTTCATTGTATATTTTATGTCTAACTCTTTGAAAGGAGTGCAAGGAGTATACATCAGAAAGTGAACATACACTCGAAGAAAAGAAAATTGTTCAATTATAACAATCAAAACACTTTTTTGTATAGAACAACAAAAAACATTTATTTTAAAGAAACAGCCCCCCCCCCCCCCCCCATGAAAACAGAAATTGATAAATTTTGTGAATGACAACTGCACATTGTTAGCTATAGCACATTTTGTTTAAATCCGTTAGTCCTTATGAGCGTTATGGACATTTCTGCAAAAATAATTAAATCAAACCTGTTTCACAGAATTGCTGTGATAATGGTAAATTAAATGAAAACAACACATAACATGTTGGGGCTTAAACAGAACGATTAGTTCGAATATGTTTGATTAGCAATATGGTGCAACTAATCCTGCATAACACGTAAACCACATATTATGGAAACAAATAATCTGTGCTTTATAACCATTACATTTTTTACTCCTCGCAAATACCAGGCCGGTGCCACTGTACACAGTTTTCCATTATCGAGATTGAAGCCTCTAGCATGATAGCGCCCCCTTTCCAAGAGTTACATCACGCGTCTAAATTATGCTAATGAGGTTTTAAGAGTTACATCACACGTCTAAATTATGCTAATGTCATTTTCAGAGTTACATCGCGTGTTTTTACAGATATGGTGCACGCCCATTCCCATATATGGGAGGCTTCAATTTTGCGATTCAAATTTCCTCTTCCATTATAATATAAGCTCCCTGCAAATACGTATTAATGTTGGCATGCAATTGTTTTTTTCTTGATCAAAATTCATCAAAAATGGTGTTTACACTTTAGGCACTATTTATCTGAATGGTTTTACTTGCTCTGTAATATATAATACACTATTGTTTTTACCATTTATAAAAGTGCTGCAAAAGATGTCTTTTGATGATATTCATCTGATAAACGCACATGTTAAAGTTGATCAAGGATAATAATTGACAGAGCAATCCAATCTTGCAAAACATGCCAGTACGTATTTTGGTAAGGAACAGGACTAAATTTCGACTCTGCTCAGTATAAAAACCCTGTTTGTAGGACATGTGTTATTTATGTTTCATTTCATCATTTTCTATTTCAGAGAGACAAAACCATTCCAGTCTTGTGCGATAAAGTGCAGGCACTTATCGAACCTCTTCGTAATGAGGCTGTACCAGTGATCGGTTGGAAACAATATCTGCGCCATACCCAAGCAGAATATGGAGGTCTGGATGAAGAAACTTTGAAATTAGTGACACACTATTTACATTTACTGGGAGAGGTAGGTGACATCAAGTAATATTTTGAAGTCCTGTAATTATATTAGCAAGTATTTTAAATGTATAGTGTACTCACTTCCGCTAGACAGTACATCACTGCATCATTGAGCTACCTCAAGCACTGGGATACGCCCATAATGCATGTCAAGGTGGACGGTACAAACCTGTGCGTAAAATGAGACGCCTGTAAAGTCTCGTCACTGTCTAAATGGAAGTGAAATAGCCTATAGTTAGTAACATTAACATTAACATTATCATTATAGTGTGATGGCCAGAGTTAGAATCATGAAAAGATATTTTAGGTTAAACATTGTTTTCAGAGTGATGTATTATTAAGATTTAGATTCTTTACAATGCAAATGTTCAATATGAATAAATGGTTTTGAAATTAATTGATATAAGGTAGGAGAGAGCGGGGAGTGTTCGCCCCATTTTCATTTGAAGAGGTAGAGACGCCAATTTTAAATATTGAATGGACCTATTGATATTATGTGAAAGATTGATATCTTGGCTACATACGACCATGATCTCAGTACTCTAGGCCTTAAAGGCAAGAGTAAATGATAAAGGCAAGAGTAAATGATAAAGACAAGTGTCTCAAAAGGGCGAACTTGCCCGACGCCGGGGTAGGTTCGCCCATAGGCCGGGGCAAGTTCATCCTAGGCTCAGAATTAGGCTACACAAAGTACCATAATATCCAATACATATAGATTCGTTATTCTTCGTTATTTGATTCCAAAATTTAAGTGTAGGGGTCCAAAATAGAGGGGTGGGGCACTTTTGCGGAACATACTCGTTCAGAATTTAAAAGTAATAAGAAATACCACATTTTGAAATATTCTCCTCTAATATTAGTGTTACAGTACTCCGTTCCAGATAACTATTTTTATAATTACAATTATCCTGTAAGAGGAAAATTACAATTTTGAAATTATTCAAAATCATAACTCTGTAATTCCCTATTGGCGACCCTGCCCCATCATCATAGGGCGTATGTGCCCCATATAGCTCAATAAGTGCATTGACCTATACCACAGATGTCCCACATACATTGATGGGTTGTTAACTGCATCAAATCCATAATCAATCCCATACCTACCTAATGATAATTTACATTAAAACCTTTTCTGCGAATATCTTTGGAAAAAAATCAATATGAAAATGGAAGAAAATTCCCTTTTGCGAGGCAAAACTGATTTTTGGATGATAAGTTGACAAACATGTTACGGTGGTCTGTCACGTTAATGTGGAAAGCTTGCATGCAACATACTGTATCTATTGTGCGTTTGCCAAATTCAACCAGTGGTCGCAAAGATGAGAATCACGTGGTGGGCGAACCTGCCCATAGGGTGTACACTCCCTGCTCTCCCCTACATTGTAGAGAATTTCGAGGTAAACTGGTGTATCTATAATTATATGCATGAATCCATTGAAAGAAGCAAAAACAGACATTTTTGAAGGTTATTTTCTCCTTATTTTGAAACTTGACAATGATGTTAATTAAGCGATCAGTATTTTTTGTACACTTGACCCTATCAGAAAAAGGCCATCGAAAAGACATGCTAACTACTAGCTTTATTGCTTAAATAGTAGGCCTAAGTAAAGGTTTGATAGAAATTATTTAAATACCTATTTAAGAGCAGCATATTTGATGGGAATCATTTGAATACTTTTAAGATCAACTTTTATTGGATGGTTCGTTAGCTTTCATATACCTTCAACGTCATTGGAAGTGATGAAGATGTGTTGCTTAGATGTATGTTAATACATGGTTATTTCATCAATATGAATTACTATATAAGCTTATGGATTTAACTATAAGTTAAAGCTTTACTATATTTTACACATTTCAGCTATCTGAATGTAAGTGCAGTTCTATCTATATCCACATACCTGCTCTGCAAACAATAGTGATTCAAAATTCACATAGATATATCAAATACCTCTGAAAGAAACCAAAATATCCATCATTTATGCTCCACAACCCAACTGCCATGCATCACAGCTAGACAACAACAGCAAATTTAAATTGGCAGTTGGGATCATGTGACATGTATGCAAATTAGATTTTGACTGCTTATTAGGTCTTCAAAACAAAATAAGTCTTCATTGAAAAATATCTAAGTATTAAGTCTTCATATTTGCTGTCATCAATTTTGTCTAAGTGTTTGTCTTCATTTTACTGACTGCCTAATTTCAAATGATATGTCTTCTTTAGGCTTTTGACTGCCTAATAGGTCTTCATTTCGTTTGTCTTCAATTCTGACTGCCTATTATGTCTTCATTTTGTTTGTCTTCATTTGTCGACGCTCATGAAAATGTCTTCGACTGCTTAATAAGTCTTCGACTGCTTATGGGTTGTCTTCGACTGCCTAACGACTGCCTATTAGGCAGTCTTTTATGGTAAGGGAAGTCATGGTAGAAATGACCTTAATCCTCCACGCAAAGAGTGTACCCAGCTAGCCGTTTTTTTAACGTGAAAAAACGTATGAATTAGGTGAAAAACACGTTTCAATATTACGTTTTTGTATTTGTGTGGAATTTTTTTATGGGTTTTAATAACGTTTCCATGTAACCCTATTTGAAAGACACACTCCCGGTGGGGTGGGGGGGGGGGGGGGGGGGGGGGTGGGGGGGGAGATTAAGGTCCTATATCTTCCATAGTGGGTATATCAAATTGAATAGCCCATTGTAGAGGAATGATCGAGTTTACAGTGATCAGTGAAAATGGTTGACTGTTTTATATTTTATGTTCCAGGTGTACTGGGCCAAGTTCACGGACAGGGAAGATCAAATCATCCTTGATACGCAGTGGTTTACCACTGATATCATTGGGGAGGCATTCGCCGGAGACGATTTTGCACACGTTCTTGAAAATAGACCGTTTTACAGTTTGGAAGAACTCTGTGATTTCTTCCCATCCGAAATGGATATACCACAACTGTTAGCATTATTAGATGACATGGATCTTGTACATGTCACAGCTGACAACCTGTATCTCTTACCTGGCAAGCTACCAGAGACAGATTCAGTAGCTGTGGACATACCTGATGCTTACGAGCTGAAAGGCCAAAGTATTGAGTGTGCTGAGGAAATAGACATTATCAATCCTAATGTCTTTCCCTCCATCCAGAAAAAGATCCTAGATGATCATAGACAGGCTTGTGAAGCATCTTGCTCAGCTGTTACATGCAGATTTGGTAGGGCTGTAGTGCATGTGAAGCTCACCAAACTGAAACGTGCAATCAATGTGGTTGTGATATATCCTATGGATGCAAGGGAAGAGTCACATTCCAAACTAGTGTATATGGTCGATTTGATTCAGATCGAGCTTTACACGAAATCAAAGGGGACAAACCTTCGATATGGCTATATCAGTCAGAATGCCCTCCAAATAAACAGAAATCTTGAAAGCCTCTGGAGCTTTACCAGAGATGATCTGATTAAAGCTGAGTACGGATATCTTGGTTTGGTGCAAAAAGATATCAAAACTAAACCAGAGGATATCACAAAGATTCTGTTTATAGGATATGATTTGATGCCCCTACGGGAAATTGGCCCCGATTGCCGGTATGACTGGCTCCCGATCAAGGCATGGACAAATTGTTTTCATCGACTCGATAAAGTCAACGACTTATGGGGTGAAGACTACCGGGCCATAGGTAAAGCTCTAGGAATGCAAGACCACGACGTTGATCACCTTGAGAGAAGCAGGCGACAAGACGAATCTTTAACAGACAACCTCATCAAACATTGGTGCGCAGAAAGAAAGCAGAAGATGTCTATCAGTATGCTCCAACAACTTCTGAGTCGTCTCAGTCTTGTGGAGAATGCTGGTGCATTGGATGCAATTGATGAGGTGGTGGAGGAGTATGTGCAGGTAATCTTGAGGCTAATTGTTTCGATTGACATAGTACTTATATACTTGTGTACTTATAATTGTAGGAACTTTACTTTTGGCTGCCACTCCAACTTGGTTTAATAACACTGCCCTTTGTCCTCTTGTAAAATATGCGGCGGTGTTTTGTTAGAGCTTATTTATATAGGAGTTGTCATAATATCCTCACTCAATTAATTAATTTTGCCCCCCCCCCCCCCTACATACACTCTTCCATACATGAACGTCATGACACATAAGCAAACTCAAATACTGGGAGTTGTTTGCTGCAGTTTTATGTTTCATTCTTATAGGTGACCATAAGCTTTTCACACTAACCCAAATGAGGAAACATTGAAATGTTATTAGGTGTTTAGGTATTCAGTTTTATGTTTCATTCTTATAGGTGACCATAAGCTTTTCACACTAACCCAAATGAGGAAACATTGAAATGTTATTAGGTGTTTAGGTATTAATATAATGTACATTCTTAAATTGTGGTTATGTACATTAGGCCCAAAGCATGCACCAGTTACACGGTACAATAAAACACCCCATTGCAACCACATGATGCTCTCCATTTCACCGTGTAATTGATGCCCAAACCTGGGATCCAGAAGTGAACCAATTTCAAATATATTATGATAATGACAAGTATAAAAGGCCCTTTTTAATTTACTCTCTCAATTTCAATTTACCATCAATGCAGAAAACTAAAGAACGTACCGGACATGAAGCCTTCTCTGAAGTGGGTGCCAGTCATGCTGTTGACAGCTCTTCTGATTTTGGTAAGTAATAATAATATTTGATGATTAGCATGCTTATATAGAGAAATTGATTATGTTGTTAAGTATGCTCAGTAATGAAGATGCTTTCTACATGCATTAGGAACACACCATTAGACTTCGAAGGGGGTAGGAAGTTGGGGTTGGGTTGATTTTTTTTTGCCGCCGCCTTAGATGTTATTTTATTTTTCGGCAAAGTTTTTTTTAAAAATATGTACCTTTATATTGAGTTGGGTGGGCAAAGGTGTTTGGTCTTTTTACTCATCAGTGGGTGAAGTTTTACTTTTTGCCTGTATGGTGAGTGAAGTTTTTTTTCTTTTCAAAAACTTCCTACCCACCCCTTTGAAGTCAAATGGTGCATCCCTTATTAGCCTGGCCCAAGTAATTTGCCTAGATTTAGCCAAGCATGTATCCATATGGACTGACCTTGTAATTAAATAAACAAATAACATTACCGTACCATACCTTGAGCATAATTCCACTAATGCGTGCGTGCAGGCGTACATGGGTATTAGCGTATGTGCGTAAACCTGGTAGTGCGTACCGAGCCGCTTTCAAAATGATCGCACGTCCTCATTGGTTAATCGTGAAATCGACACGCGCATGCATGCATATTTGTTCGCGAATGCATGCATTTGGATGCAGCTCCGCGAACAACAACAAAATACGCTCGCATGAAATAGCTTGAATTATGTCCAAGGCATTATGACAGGGACTATATATAGGGGCATATGGCAACCGCCTACAGGACTCCAGTCCCCGCCCCTCCCTTCTTTACCCCCAATTTGGTGGTTCATTGCAAGACACCCGCTCAGTAGTGTGATTTGGGTCTCCAATTTCTTGGGGGAGGTGAAAAAGGCAGGCCTGTGATCAGGTGAGGGGGAATAGCCGACTAGTTTAGTGAATACAAAAGGTTATTAATTTTCTAATATCATTGGAGGCATCACAGGGGCGTAAGTTTTGTTGTACGGGAGAAGGGGAGAACTGCCACCTGCCTCTCTCTGGTTACACCACAGGAATTTCCACCCAAGATTGACTATTTGCTTACACCTTTTACAGCAATATATGAGGATATATATAGAGATTGCTCGCTGATCAAATTTGTGTGGTATTTCGTATGACTTAAACCTGTAAAGGAGTATTTAAACTAATTAGGAATTCTATGAAAACAAATTGTCACATTTTGGTTAATTGTGTAATAATATAGTTATCATTGTTGCTTTATTCAGGTGTTACCGATGAATTGGTCCGATGGAGACTTGCTTTGAAATGTCAGTGGAAGGCAATTGTATGTGATCTTGTCCCTGATTTGATCACATCAAGCCTTTATTATATCCCTCACGATATCTGCCAAGTCCTTGAAAATCGTTCACAAGACCGCCAAATGAGGAACAGAGAGCTGCTCAAGCACCTACTGCATCGGGACGATGACAAATGGCCCGAAGACTTCCTGCAGGGCTTAAGGGATACTGATCAACATCCCTTGGCCAATGAACTGCAGGAAGAATACCGGCGGATACTGGAGAAGGAAAAAACACGCCAAGCTAGATTCCAGTCGGGTGGACTGAGACGTAGCGCATCTATTAAGTTGGACCATGAAAAGGTATGTTTTATAAACACATACACAAATCTGCACAATTCTTTTTACCACATGGGTTCACAACCTCAAGGCAGACTGGTTGACAGATTATTGTCTGGAAGTTCTGAACCCATATAGTCCATTTTGTAAGAGCCGCCACAAGAAACCATAAAATAAATAAAAAACTTATTGGATTTGTCAGATTCACTACTGATGCTTTCAAGCTTTCATAGAGTCCAAACATCTCAGGATTTTGTTTATTTTCTACCTTTCTTTTAAACTCAAGGTGCCGGCCATGATCAAACAATTTCACACATGTCCAAAATGTTCTCTATTAACATGCTGATATCATATGAGCTTATACTATATTAACCCCTAATTCCCCGGGCCTGTTTTTGTAAATTAAGGTATCAGGGTAGAAAAACTGGTCAAATTTGAGAGGTTATTCATTTTCCGCACGCGCCACGGATCGAAACCGAGCCGCGTATGTGCAAGTCTGATGCTCTACCGACTGAGCTACAATCAAGGAAAAAAAGGTTGGCACACTTTGTCTTAATTACGGAAAAAACCCGCCCCTCTCCCCGGAGGCAATGTTGATCCGAGTCATATTATCAGAAGCCATGGTAGGTCCCCCAACATTGATTGATGGGGGATGGGGAAGGATATAAGAAAGGGGGAGACTTTTGCTTTCTATTAAACAGTGCTATGTCCCAAGTCTGATCTCAATTGCGAGCACAGGGATATTTGTAATAAGTTGCGTCAAGTGTGCCAACTATTATTTTCCTTGATTGTCTGAGCGAAATCCTAAATTCACCATCTGGGATTGGTTTTTTGGCTATAACTTTAGAACCAAATGCCCAATGCTAATGAGGTGTTGCACAATTATTGTAGGGTATATTGTCAACATTCCCAAAAAGTTACAAGTATCAATTACGTCATTTAGGGATTGGTCAGTCAATACTTAGGCAACATATACGTCAAAACATGTTATTTTTACAATTTATTTTCATGGATGTGAAACAAAATGTTGAAGAACAATTAGAGTTCGTATATGTATTAATTGATTTCTAATCAACATTTGATAGACGGCATATAAAGTCAGACAAAAGTGTATTAGGGACTGGCCATTCATTACTAAGGCTGTCTCTGTATATTAAATGTGTGCGACTATAGGTCTATAATAGGCCTTGCAATTGTTATAGTTCATGCAAACATTACTATCTTCAGAAGATAGCAATTAATGACACGATGCCATGTTATGTTCCTAGCATTAAAATATATAATCATGGAAAATAATCATAATAACATTTATTTACAAAATAAATAAAGCCACATAAACAGAATGGCTAATACAAACAAAGATAGAAGAACGAAAAGTCACTTTGTGTATTAGGGACTGGTCATTATTTACTATCGCTGTCTTTGTATGTTAATTGTGTGCGACTATAGGTGTATAATAGGCCTTGTCATTGTTATAGTTCATGCAAACTTTACTATCTTCAGAAGATGACACGTTATGTTATTAGCATTTAAATATGAAATTATGGAAAATAAATAAAGTCGCATATATCAAATAATGCGCCATGAAGACAAAACTCTAAGATAACGTGCCGATTATTTAAAAAATGGACTTTATGATCGTTTAGAAATAAGCTTAGAGGCACACACAAGAAGAAGAAAAATAGAAGCTTGGGCAAGGATTCGAACCTGGGGCCGCGGCGTGGAAGTCTCATATGTTAACCACTACACCAACCGGGCGTGTGTGCATGTTGTAATTGAATTATACGCTATCAATACACGTGCATTGTTATTGCAGCGGTGAATCATTGCAACGGTACACCCTTACAACGCATCAAATTTCTCATTATTATGAAATGCAAAACTTTTTTTCTCAATGGATTAGTGTTTAGTGGACAATGTGAAACTCATAGGCTATCTTTTAGAAGAAATGAATCGCATCTTCGGTATGTTTCAACGGTTCACCCCTGCTGAAATTAAACATATATGACTATAGATTTATATTATTTCAGCAATGGTACACCGTTGAAAGGTAGGTATGCGGTGCTTAATCTTTGCTTAAAAAGTGTCTATACGAACGGTATTTGTCCTCTAATCCCTTATCCATTGAAAAATCAGTTCTGTATTTCGTAACAATGACACATTTGATGATTTCTTATGGTGAACCGATGATATTGATTCACCATGTCAATACACGAGCATTGATAGCGTATAATTCAGTTACAATATGCACACACGCCCGGTTGGTGTAGTGGTTAACATATGAGACTTGCACCCCGCTGTCCCGGGTTCGAATCCTTGTCTAAGCTTCTATTCGATAATTATTTATTTGTTGCTTCTTTTTTCTAACAATCATGATTTGCATTATTTGTTTTTAATCAGCACTATCATTGTGTCTTCTATTTCTTGCATAATCATAATGTCCTTGATTTTGGTACCGAAAGAGTGCAGATGTACTCATTCTTATAAATGGGCGTAATGGCTTGACAACTTTGATTTATTGTCAAAACAAAACAGGCATATTTCATGTTGGGTCTATATTTTTAAGTTATATAGACACTGGTATTAAGATATATAGATATAGATACTGGTCTTGAGATATATATAAACGACAGGAAGATGTTTTCTCAACGTTTAGCTGATGATATATGAGGTCGAGCATCCATCTGAATTTAAGTAACTGGTCATGTCTATAGTTTCACTGCCATTTCAAGTGAAAAACATACCTCCGTATTTAAAAGTGACCGGTCCCTAAAAGTACGTTGACGCATATTGTTTGAACACGTGACCAGTGTTATAACCTATCTGTCCTCCAAATCTGGTGAAGAAATCTTTGTTTAATCTCATGTTATAGCCAAAAGACTTAACACAGATGATTTTTTTAGCAAATGACTCAGACAATCAAGGAAAAAAAGGTTGGCACACTTTGTCTTAATTACGGAAAAAACCCGCCCCTCTCCCCGGAGGCAATGTTGATCCGAGTCATATTATCAGAAGCCATGGTAGGTCCCCCAACATTGATTGATGGGGGATGGGGAAGGATATAAGAAAGGGGGAGACTTTTGCTTTCTATTAAACAGTGCTATGTCCCAAGTCTGATCTCAATTGCGAGCACAGGGATATTTGTAATAAGTTGCGTCAAGTGTGCCAACTATTATTTTCCTTGATTGTCTGAGCGAAATCCTAAATTCACCATCTGGGATTGGTTTTTTGGCTATAACTTTAGAACCAAATGCCCAATGCTAATGAGGTGTTGCACAATTATTGTAGGGTATATTGTCAACATTCCCAAAAAGTTACAAGTATCAATTACGTCATTTAGGGATTGGTCAGTCAATACTTAGGCAACATATACGTCAAAACATGTTATTTTTACAATTTATTTTCATGGATGTGAAACAAAATGTTGAAGAACAATTAGAGTTCGTATATGTATTAATTGATTTCTAATCAACATTTGATAGACGGCATATAAAGTCAGACAAAAGTGTATTAGGGACTGGCCATTCATTACTAAGGCTGTCTCTGTATATTAAATGTGTGCGACTATAGGTCTATAATAGGCCTTGCAATTGTTATAGTTCATGCAAACATTACTATCTTCAGAAGATAGCAATTAATGACACGATGCCATGTTATGTTCCTAGCATTAAAATATATAATCATGGAAAATAATCATAATAACATTTATTTACAAAATAAATAAAGCCACATAAACAGAATGGCTAATACAAACAAAGATAGAAGAACGAAAAGTCACTTTGTGTATTAGGGACTGGTCATTATTTACTATCGCTGTCTTTGTATGTTAATTGTGTGCGACTATAGGTGTATAATAGGCCTTGTCATTGTTATAGTTCATGCAAACTTTACTATCTTCAGAAGATGACACGTTATGTTATTAGCATTTAAATATGAAATTATGGAAAATAAATAAAGTCGCATATATCAAATAATGCGCCATGAAGACAAAACTCTAAGATAACGTGCCGATTATTTAAAAAATGGACTTTATGATCGTTTAGAAATAAGCTTAGAGGCACACACAAGAAGAAGAAAAATAGAAGCTTGGGCAAGGATTCGAACCTGGGGCCGCGGCGTGGAAGTCTCATATGTTAACCACTACACCAACCGGGCGTGTGTGCATGTTGTAATTGAATTATACGCTATCAATACACGTGCATTGTTATTGCAGCGGTGAATCATTGCAACGGTACACCCTTACAACGCATCAAATTTCTCATTATTATGAAATGCAAAACTTTTTTTCTCAATGGATTAGTGTTTAGTGGACAATGTGAAACTCATAGGCTATCTTTTAGAAGAAATGAATCGCATCTTCGGTATGTTTCAACGGTTCACCCCTGCTGAAATTAAACATATATGACTATAGATTTATATTATTTCAGCAATGGTACACCGTTGAAAGGTAGGTATGCGGTGCTTAATCTTTGCTTAAAAAGTGTCTATACGAACGGTATTTGTCCTCTAATCCCTTATCCATTGAAAAATCAGTTCTGTATTTCGTAACAATGACACATTTGATGATTTCTTATGGTGAACCGATGATATTGATTCACCATGTCAATACACGAGCATTGATAGCGTATAATTCAGTTACAATATGCACACACGCCCGGTTGGTGTAGTGGTTAACATATGAGACTTGCACCCCGCTGTCCCGGGTTCGAATCCTTGTCTAAGCTTCTATTCGATAATTATTTATTTGTTGCTTCTTTTTTCTAACAATCATGATTTGCATTATTTGTTTTTAATCAGCACTATCATTGTGTCTTCTATTTCTTGCATAATCATAATGTCCTTGATTTTGGTACCGAAAGAGTGCAGATGTACTCATTCTTATAAATGGGCGTAATGGCTTGACAACTTTGATTTATTGTCAAAACAAAACAGGCATATTTCATGTTGGGTCTATATTTTTAAGTTATATAGACACTGGTATTAAGATATATAGATATAGATACTGGTCTTGAGATATATATAAACGACAGGAAGATGTTTTCTCAACGTTTAGCTGATGATATATGAGGTCGAGCATCCATCTGAATTTAAGTAACTGGTCATGTCTATAGTTTCACTGCCATTTCAAGTGAAAAACATACCTCCGTATTTAAAAGTGACCGGTCCCTAAAAGTACGTTGACGCATATTGTTTGAACACGTGACCAGTGTTATAACCTATCTGTCCTCCAAATCTGGTGAAGAAATCTTTGTTTAATCTCATGTTATAGCCAAAAGACTTAACACAGATGATTTTTTTAGCAAATGACTCAGACAATCAAGGAAAAAAAGGTTGGCACACTTTGTCTTAATTACGGAAAAAACCCGCCCCTCTCCCCGGAGGCAATGTTGATCCGAGTCATATTATCAGAAGCCATGGTAGGTCCCCCAACATTGATTGATGGGGGATGGGGAAGGATATAAGAAAGGGGGAGACTTTTGCTTTCTATTAAACAGTGCTATGTCCCAAGTCTGATCTCAATTGCGAGCACAGGGATATTTGTAATAAGTTGCGTCAAGTGTGCCAACTATTATTTTCCTTGATTGTCTGAGCGAAATCCTAAATTCACCATCTGGGATTGGTTTTTTGGCTATAACTTTAGAACCAAATGCCCAATGCTAATGAGGTGTTGCACAATTATTGTAGGGTATATTGTCAACATTCCCAAAAAGTTACAAGTATCAATTACGTCATTTAGGGATTGGTCAGTCAATACTTAGGCAACATATACGTCAAAACATGTTATTTTTACAATTTATTTTCATGGATGTGAAACAAAATGTTGAAGAACAATTAGAGTTCGTATATGTATTAATTGATTTCTAATCAACATTTGATAGACGGCATATAAAGTCAGACAAAAGTGTATTAGGGACTGGCCATTCATTACTAAGGCTGTCTCTGTATATTAAATGTGTGCGACTATAGGTCTATAATAGGCCTTGCAATTGTTATAGTTCATGCAAACATTACTATCTTCAGAAGATAGCAATTAATGACACGATGCCATGTTATGTTCCTAGCATTAAAATATATAATCATGGAAAATAATCATAATAACATTTATTTACAAAATAAATAAAGCCACATAAACAGAATGGCTAATACAAACAAAGATAGAAGAACGAAAAGTCACTTTGTGTATTAGGGACTGGTCATTATTTACTATCGCTGTCTTTGTATGTTAATTGTGTGCGACTATAGGTGTATAATAGGCCTTGTCATTGTTATAGTTCATGCAAACTTTACTATCTTCAGAAGATGACACGTTATGTTATTAGCATTTAAATATGAAATTATGGAAAATAAATAAAGTCGCATATATCAAATAATGCGCCATGAAGACAAAACTCTAAGATAACGTGCCGATTATTTAAAAAATGGACTTTATGATCGTTTAGAAATAAGCTTAGAGGCACACACAAGAAGAAGAAAAATAGAAGCTTGGGCAAGGATTCGAACCTGGGGCCGCGGCGTGGAAGTCTCATATGTTAACCACTACACCAACCGGGCGTGTGTGCATGTTGTAATTGAATTATACGCTATCAATACACGTGCATTGTTATTGCAGCGGTGAATCATTGCAACGGTACACCCTTACAACGCATCAAATTTCTCATTATTATGAAATGCAAAACTTTTTTTCTCAATGGATTAGTGTTTAGTGGACAATGTGAAACTCATAGGCTATCTTTTAGAAGAAATGAATCGCATCTTCGGTATGTTTCAACGGTTCACCCCTGCTGAAATTAAACATATATGACTATAGATTTATATTATTTCAGCAATGGTACACCGTTGAAAGATAGGTATGCGGTGCTTAATCTTTGCTTAAAAAGTGTCTATACGAACGGTATTTGTCCTCTAATCCCTTATCCATTGAAAAATCAGTTCTGTATTTCGTAACAATGACACATTTGATGATTTCTTATGGTGAACCGATGATATTGATTCACCATGTCAATACACGAGCATTGATAGCGTATAATTCAGTTACAATATGCACACACGCCCGGTTGGTGTAGTGGTTAACATATGAGACTTGCACCCCGCTGTCCCGGGTTCGAATCCTTGTCTAAGCTTCTATTCGATAATTATTTATTTGTTGCTTCTTTTTTCTAACAATCATGATTTGCATTATTTGTTTTTAATCAGCACTATCATTGTGTCTTCTATTTCTTGCATAATCATAATGTCCTTGATTTTGGTACCGAAAGAGTGCAGATGTACTCATTCTTATAAATGGGCGTAATGGCTTGACAACTTTGATTTATTGTCAAAACAAAACAGGCATATTTCATGTTGGGTCTATATTTTTAAGTTATATAGACACTGGTATTAAGATATATAGATATAGATACTGGTCTTGAGATATATATAAACGACAGGAAGATGTTTTCTCAACGTTTAGCTGATGATATATGAGGTCGAGCATCCATCTGAATTTAAGTAACTGGTCATGTCTATAGTTTCACTGCCATTTCAAGTGAAAAACATACCTCCGTATTTAAAAGTGACCGGTCCCTAAAAGTACGTTGACGCATATTGTTTGAACACGTGACCAGTGTTATAACCTATCTGTCCTCCAAATCTGGTGAAGAAATCTTTGTTTAATCTCATGTTATAGCCAAAAGACTTAACACAGATGATTTTTTTAGCAAATGACTCAGACAATCAAGGAAAAAAAGGTTGGCACACTTTGTCTTAATTACGGAAAAAACCCGCCCCTCTCCCCGGAGGCAATGTTGATCCGAGTCATATTATCAGAAGCCATGGTAGGTCCCCCAACATTGATTGATGGGGGATGGGGAAGGATATAAGAAAGGGGGAGACTTTTGCTTTCTATTAAACAGTGCTATGTCCCAAGTCTGATCTCAATTGCGAGCACAGGGATATTTGTAATAAGTTGCGTCAAGTGTGCCAACTATTATTTTCCTTGATTGTCTGAGCGAAATCCTAAATTCACCATCTGGGATTGGTTTTTTGGCTATAACTTTAGAACCAAATGCCCAATGCTAATGAGGTGTTGCACAATTATTGTAGGGTATATTGTCAACATTCCCAAAAAGTTACAAGTATCAATTACGTCATTTAGGGATTGGTCAGTCAATACTTAGGCAACATATACGTCAAAACATGTTATTTTTACAATTTATTTTCATGGATGTGAAACAAAATGTTGAAGAACAATTAGAGTTCGTATATGTATTAATTGATTTCTAATCAACATTTGATAGACGGCATATAAAGTCAGACAAAAGTGTATTAGGGACTGGCCATTCATTACTAAGGCTGTCTCTGTATATTAAATGTGTGCGACTATAGGTCTATAATAGGCCTTGCAATTGTTATAGTTCATGCAAACATTACTATCTTCAGAAGATAGCAATTAATGACACGATGCCATGTTATGTTCCTAGCATTAAAATATATAATCATGGAAAATAATCATAATAACATTTATTTACAAAATAAATAAAGCCACATAAACAGAATGGCTAATACAAACAAAGATAGAAGAACGAAAAGTCACTTTGTGTATTAGGGACTGGTCATTATTTACTATCGCTGTCTTTGTATGTTAATTGTGTGCGACTATAGGTGTATAATAGGCCTTGTCATTGTTATAGTTCATGCAAACTTTACTATCTTCAGAAGATGACACGTTATGTTATTAGCATTTAAATATGAAATTATGGAAAATAAATAAAGTCGCATATATCAAATAATGCGCCATGAAGACAAAACTCTAAGATAACGTGCCGATTATTTAAAAAATGGACTTTATGATCGTTTAGAAATAAGCTTAGAGGCACACACAAGAAGAAGAAAAATAGAAGCTTGGGCAAGGATTCGAACCTGGGGCCGCGGCGTGGAAGTCTCATATGTTAACCACTACACCAACCGGGCGTGTGTGCATGTTGTAATTGAATTATACGCTATCAATACACGTGCATTGTTATTGCAGCGGTGAATCATTGCAACGGTACACCCTTACAACGCATCAAATTTCTCATTATTATGAAATGCAAAACTTTTTTTCTCAATGGATTAGTGTTTAGTGGACAATGTGAAACTCATAGGCTATCTTTTAGAAGAAATGAATCGCATCTTCGGTATGTTTCAACGGTTCACCCCTGCTGAAATTAAACATATATGACTATAGATTTATATTATTTCAGCAATGGTACACCGTTGAAAGGTAGGTATGCGGTGCTTAATCTTTGCTTAAAAAGTGTCTATACGAACGGTATTTGTCCTCTAATCCCTTATCCATTGAAAAATCAGTTCTGTATTTCGTAACAATGACACATTTGATGATTTCTTATGGTGAACCGATGATATTGATTCACCATGTCAATACACGAGCATTGATAGCGTATAATTCAGTTACAATATGCACACACGCCCGGTTGGTGTAGTGGTTAACATATGAGACTTGCACCCCGCTGTCCCGGGTTCGAATCCTTGTCTAAGCTTCTATTCGATAATTATTTATTTGTTGCTTCTTTTTTCTAACAATCATGATTTGCATTATTTGTTTTTAATCAGCACTATCATTGTGTCTTCTATTTCTTGCATAATCATAATGTCCTTGATTTTGGTACCGAAAGAGTGCAGATGTACTCATTCTTATAAATGGGCGTAATGGCTTGACAACTTTGATTTATTGTCAAAACAAAACAGGCATATTTCATGTTGGGTCTATATTTTTAAGTTATATAGACACTGGTATTAAGATATATAGATATAGATACTGGTCTTGAGATATATATAAACGACAGGAAGATGTTTTCTCAACGTTTAGCTGATGATATATGAGGTCGAGCATCCATCTGAATTTAAGTAACTGGTCATGTCTATAGTTTCACTGCCATTTCAAGTGAAAAACATACCTCCGTATTTAAAAGTGACCGGTCCCTAAAAGTACGTTGACGCATATTGTTTGAACACGTGACCAGTGTTATAACCTATCTGTCCTCCAAATCTGGTGAAGAAATCTTTGTTTAATCTCATGTTATAGCCAAAAGACTTAACACAGATGATTTTTTTAGCAAATGACTCAGACAATCAAGGAAAAAAAGGTTGGCACACTTTGTCTTAATTACGGAAAAAACCCGCCCCTCTCCCCGGAGGCAATGTTGATCCGAGTCATATTATCAGAAGCCATGGTAGGTCCCCCAACATTGATTGATGGGGGATGGGGAAGGATATAAGAAAGGGGGAGACTTTTGCTTTCTATTAAACAGTGCTATGTCCCAAGTCTGATCTCAATTGCGAGCACAGGGATATTTGTAATAAGTTGCGTCAAGTGTGCCAACTATTATTTTCCTTGATTGTCTGAGCGAAATCCTAAATTCACCATCTGGGATTGGTTTTTTGGCTATAACTTTAGAACCAAATGCCCAATGCTAATGAGGTGTTGCACAATTATTGTAGGGTATATTGTCAACATTCCCAAAAAGTTACAAGTATCAATTACGTCATTTAGGGATTGGTCAGTCAATACTTAGGCAACATATACGTCAAAACATGTTATTTTTACAATTTATTTTCATGGATGTGAAACAAAATGTTGAAGAACAATTAGAGTTCGTATATGTATTAATTGATTTCTAATCAACATTTGATAGACGGCATATAAAGTCAGACAAAAGTGTATTAGGGACTGGCCATTCATTACTAAGGCTGTCTCTGTATATTAAATGTGTGCGACTATAGGTCTATAATAGGCCTTGCAATTGTTATAGTTCATGCAAACATTACTATCTTCAGAAGATAGCAATTAATGACACGATGCCATGTTATGTTCCTAGCATTAAAATATATAATCATGGAAAATAATCATAATAACATTTATTTACAAAATAAATAAAGCCACATAAACAGAATGGCTAATACAAACAAAGATAGAAGAACGAAAAGTCACTTTGTGTATTAGGGACTGGTCATTATTTACTATCGCTGTCTTTGTATGTTAATTGTGTGCGACTATAGGTGTATAATAGGCCTTGTCATTGTTATAGTTCATGCAAACTTTACTATCTTCAGAAGATGACACGTTATGTTATTAGCATTTAAATATGAAATTATGGAAAATAAATAAAGTCGCATATATCAAATAATGCGCCATGAAGACAAAACTCTAAGATAACGTGCCGATTATTTAAAAAATGGACTTTATGATCGTTTAGAAATAAGCTTAGAGGCACACACAAGAAGAAGAAAAATAGAAGCTTGGGCAAGGATTCGAACCTGGGGCCGCGGCGTGGAAGTCTCATATGTTAACCACTACACCAACCGGGCGTGTGTGCATGTTGTAATTGAATTATACGCTATCAATACACGTGCATTGTTATTGCAGCGGTGAATCATTGCAACGGTACACCCTTACAACGCATCAAATTTCTCATTATTATGAAATGCAAAACTTTTTTTCTCAATGGATTAGTGTTTAGTGGACAATGTGAAACTCATAGGCTATCTTTTAGAAGAAATGAATCGCATCTTCGGTATGTTTCAACGGTTCACCCCTGCTGAAATTAAACATATATGACTATAGATTTATATTATTTCAGCAATGGTACACCGTTGAAAGGTAGGTATGCGGTGCTTAATCTTTGCTTAAAAAGTGTCTATACGAACGGTATTTGTCCTCTAATCCCTTATCCATTGAAAAATCAGTTCTGTATTTCGTAACAATGACACATTTGATGATTTCTTATGGTGAACCGATGATATTGATTCACCATGTCAATACACGAGCATTGATAGCGTATAATTCAGTTACAATATGCACACACGCCCGGTTGGTGTAGTGGTTAACATATGAGACTTGCACCCCGCTGTCCCGGGTTCGAATCCTTGTCTAAGCTTCTATTCGATAATTATTTATTTGTTGCTTCTTTTTTCTAACAATCATGATTTGCATTATTTGTTTTTAATCAGCACTATCATTGTGTCTTCTATTTCTTGCATAATCATAATGTCCTTGATTTTGGTACCGAAAGAGTGCAGATGTACTCATTCTTATAAATGGGCGTAATGGCTTGACAACTTTGATTTATTGTCAAAACAAAACAGGCATATTTCATGTTGGGTCTATATTTTTAAGTTATATAGACACTGGTATTAAGATATATAGATATAGATACTGGTCTTGAGATATATATAAACGACAGGAAGATGTTTTCTCAACGTTTAGCTGATGATATATGAGGTCGAGCATCCATCTGAATTTAAGTAACTGGTCATGTCTATAGTTTCACTGCCATTTCAAGTGAAAAACATACCTCCGTATTTAAAAGTGACCGGTCCCTAAAAGTACGTTGACGCATATTGTTTGAACACGTGACCAGTGTTATAACCTATCTGTCCTCCAAATCTGGTGAAGAAATCTTTGTTTAATCTCATGTTATAGCCAAAAGACTTAACACAGATGATTTTTTTAGCAAATGACTCAGACAATCAAGGAAAAAAAGGTTGGCACACTTTGTCTTAATTACGGAAAAAACCCGCCCCTCTCCCCGGAGGCAATGTTGATCCGAGTCATATTATCAGAAGCCATGGTAGGTCCCCCAACATTGATTGATGGGGGATGGGGAAGGATATAAGAAAGGGGGAGACTTTTGCTTTCTATTAAACAGTGCTATGTCCCAAGTCTGATCTCAATTGCGAGCACAGGGATATTTGTAATAAGTTGCGTCAAGTGTGCCAACTATTATTTTCCTTGATTGTCTGAGCGAAATCCTAAATTCACCATCTGGGATTGGTTTTTTGGCTATAACTTTAGAACCAAATGCCCAATGCTAATGAGGTGTTGCACAATTATTGTAGGGTATATTGTCAACATTCCCAAAAAGTTACAAGTATCAATTACGTCATTTAGGGATTGGTCAGTCAATACTTAGGCAACATATACGTCAAAACATGTTATTTTTACAATTTATTTTCATGGATGTGAAACAAAATGTTGAAGAACAATTAGAGTTCGTATATGTATTAATTGATTTCTAATCAACATTTGATAGACGGCATATAAAGTCAGACAAAAGTGTATTAGGGACTGGCCATTCATTACTAAGGCTGTCTCTGTATATTAAATGTGTGCGACTATAGGTCTATAATAGGCCTTGCAATTGTTATAGTTCATGCAAACATTACTATCTTCAGAAGATAGCAATTAATGACACGATGCCATGTTATGTTCCTAGCATTAAAATATATAATCATGGAAAATAATCATAATAACATTTATTTACAAAATAAATAAAGCCACATAAACAGAATGGCTAATACAAACAAAGATAGAAGAACGAAAAGTCACTTTGTGTATTAGGGACTGGTCATTATTTACTATCGCTGTCTTTGTATGTTAATTGTGTGCGACTATAGGTGTATAATAGGCCTTGTCATTGTTATAGTTCATGCAAACTTTACTATCTTCAGAAGATGACACGTTATGTTATTAGCATTTAAATATGAAATTATGGAAAATAAATAAAGTCGCATATATCAAATAATGCGCCATGAAGACAAAACTCTAAGATAACGTGCCGATTATTTAAAAAATGGACTTTATGATCGTTTAGAAATAAGCTTAGAGGCACACACAAGAAGAAGAAAAATAGAAGCTTGGGCAAGGATTCGAACCTGGGGCCGCGGCGTGGAAGTCTCATATGTTAACCACTACACCAACCGGGCGTGTGTGCATGTTGTAATTGAATTATACGCTATCAATACACGTGCATTGTTATTGCAGCGGTGAATCATTGCAACGGTACACCCTTACAACGCATCAAATTTCTCATTATTATGAAATGCAAAACTTTTTTTCTCAATGGATTAGTGTTTAGTGGACAATGTGAAACTCATAGGCTATCTTTTAGAAGAAATGAATCGCATCTTCGGTATGTTTCAACGGTTCACCCCTGCTGAAATTAAACATATATGACTATAGATTTATATTATTTCAGCAATGGTACACCGTTGAAAGGTAGGTATGCGGTGCTTAATCTTTGCTTAAAAAGTGTCTATACGAACGGTATTTGTCCTCTAATCCCTTATCCATTGAAAAATCAGTTCTGTATTTCGTAACAATGACACATTTGATGATTTCTTATGGTGAACCGATGATATTGATTCACCATGTCAATACACGAGCATTGATAGCGTATAATTCAGTTACAATATGCACACACGCCCGGTTGGTGTAGTGGTTAACATATGAGACTTGCACCCCGCTGTCCCGGGTTCGAATCCTTGTCTAAGCTTCTATTCGATAATTATTTATTTGTTGCTTCTTTTTTCTAACAATCATGATTTGCATTATTTGTTTTTAATCAGCACTATCATTGTGTCTTCTATTTCTTGCATAATCATAATGTCCTTGATTTTGGTACCGAAAGAGTGCAGATGTACTCATTCTTATAAATGGGCGTAATGGCTTGACAACTTTGATTTATTGTCAAAACAAAACAGGCATATTTCATGTTGGGTCTATATTTTTAAGTTATATAGACACTGGTATTAAGATATATAGATATAGATACTGGTCTTGAGATATATATAAACGACAGGAAGATGTTTTCTCAACGTTTAGCTGATGATATATGAGGTCGAGCATCCATCTGAATTTAAGTAACTGGTCATGTCTATAGTTTCACTGCCATTTCAAGTGAAAAACATACCTCCGTATTTAAAAGTGACCGGTCCCTAAAAGTACGTTGACGCATATTGTTTGAACACGTGACCAGTGTTATAACCTATCTGTCCTCCAAATCTGGTGAAGAAATCTTTGTTTAATCTCATGTTATAGCCAAAAGACTTAACACAGATGATTTTTTTAGCAAATGACTCAGACAATCAAGGAAAAAAAGGTTGGCACACTTTGTCTTAATTACGGAAAAAACCCGCCCCTCTCCCCGGAGGCAATGTTGATCCGAGTCATATTATCAGAAGCCATGGTAGGTCCCCCAACATTGATTGATGGGGGATGGGGAAGGATATAAGAAAGGGGGAGACTTTTGCTTTCTATTAAACAGTGCTATGTCCCAAGTCTGATCTCAATTGCGAGCACAGGGATATTTGTAATAAGTTGCGTCAAGTGTGCCAACTATTATTTTCCTTGATTGTAGCTACATGGGGAGGTTCAAAAACTTTTTTTAACAAGTTGAACCACTCGCTGAGCGTGGCACAAGATTGATGGGCTGCCACGCGGTGCAAGATTGTAGCACTGTCGTGTTTTATAGTGTCCAGGAAGGTTAATCTTGTTTATATATGTTGGTCCTTATATACACTTCACCCCACCTCACCCCACTTACTCACACACACCTCACACCCCACCCAACCTCACACTTCACCCCACCTCACACATCACCCCACCTCAAACTTCACCCACCTCACACGTACTTCACCCCCACCTCACCCCACATCACACTTTACCCCTACCTCACAGCCCCACCCACCTCACAGCCCCACCCCACCTCACAGATCCACCCCATCTCCCAGACCCAGACCACCTCAGCCCCACACATCACCCTACCTCACACACACACCTCACCTTACCCCCTTCACAGCCCCACCCAACCTCTTAGCCCCACCCCATTTACAGCCCCACCCACCTCACAGCCCCACCTACCTCACAGTCCCACCCCACCTCACACATCACCCTACCTCACACCCATACCTCACATCCACACCTCACCCACCTCACAGCCCCATCCAACCTCTTAGCCCCACCCCATTTACAGCCCCACCCACCTCACAGCCCCATCCCATCTCACAGCCTCACCCCACCTCACAGCTCCACCCCACCTCACAGCCCCACCTGCCTCACAGCCCCACCTCACACATCACCTTACCTCACACATCACCACACCTCACACTCAGTTAACCTCAATGTTTTCTGTTAAAAGTATGAATGATTCAATACCCGAGTAAAATGGATTCATGTTCTATTTATTTTTGTAGGGAGCTGCAGCTGCCGCGGCTACCGGAACTGGTTGAAGGTGACCGGGTTATCATGGCTACCCATGATGCCCATGGGTACTGCTGATGGTGATGGTGCCTTATGTGTGAATAATTGAAGAGATACACGCAGTGAGTTATCCTGTACTCCCAATAAAAAAGACACTCCGCTGATGAAGTACATGCAGGCCTTGTATGTACCGGGGGTCGAGCCCCGGGGGTCGAGCGCTATTCCATGTCATGGGATGATGGATTTCATGTATTTAATAACTTTGAATTATATGACTTGCTGTTGTGATATAGCATGCCTACCACATACATTCTTCAACCAAAAACGAGTTGGATGTGAGCCATGTGAGCCCGATCACAATTGCCCCATAGACCAATTCAGAGATGCATAAACAATAGAAAACAAAACGGAATAGTACGCTTCTTTTGGCTGTATCTCAAAATCGATATTCCGGACGCGACATCCGACTCACTTTGCTTGACTGCATCACAATTATATAGGAAAAATCGGTGTTAATGGTTTCATGTGATACAACAGGCTTGCTTAAAACATTAAAATGTGATAACATATTTATTTTATGGTGCTATGCACAGGATTTAGATCAATCAAGATCTTAAGTTGTTTTTATCGAGATATTGTATTCATTCATGTTAAATCATAGGCAATCTGTATTTTGTTATGTTTTAAATTTTTTATAATTATGTATAATTGTTACACTATAAGCACCATTTTGAGATTTGTTAAAAAATACCACCAAGATGTTGTAGTGGTAGTATTTATTTTTCGTAGAGCTTTATTATTTATCTTGAGGAAATGAATTAGAAAGTTGCATTGTTTTGTATAATTTCCTACATTGGAGTGGTATTTGCATTATGTTAAATTTCAAAATGGTGTCTTTCACTTTTTGGGAATGCATTTTTAATACATGTATGTTAATAATAATTTTATTTGCTTAAAAACATGACAAGACCAGCTGCACTCAGTAACAAGTGCTGTGACAATATACATTATAACAATAGAAAGCAAACTCCATTTGATGTAAATCGCTCCTGTTTGTGACGATATTATCTAATAATTACGATTGTGCTGTTCACGATTCACAAAATAAGAGATAGTACAGAGTGATATCAACTTATTCCGGAGTAGATTTGTTTGAATTGGGAAGACATGTTAAAGGCATATTATGTGATCTTTTCCAGAGAGCGCCCTCTATTCATTATTTTTTTTAGAAAGTAGATTTTCTTGCAGATTGACATTTCTGATCATAAATCGTACATACATTCCAAGTTACAGAGCGATACGATTCCTAATTACCTCAAAATCATGGTTTTAGAGTGAATTTAGAGTGAAAATATAAACTGTTGTGTTATCCCGACAGTTTATTTTCACTCTAAAACCATGATTTTGATGTAATTAAGAATCGTATCGCCCTGTAACTTGGAATGTTTGTACGATTTATGATCAGAAATGTAAGTCTGCAAGAAAATCTGCTTTCAATTTTTTTCGATGTTGAGGGCGTTCCCTGGAAAGATCACATGATATACCTTTAACGATTGTTTTCCCTGTTTTGCAATTTGTTAAGACCATTTCTAATCAAGGAATGGCAATGGTCTATAAAGAAAACGATCAAGAAATAGTTTGTTCACAAACTTTAGCAATCACAAATAATAATTGTTATAATATAAATGAGGCCCTCAGTGACAATTAGTAAGACTTTTTAAAAAATAATAAATAATATGTATTTTTAAAATGTTCGACAAAATTTCAATTTTTTTCTTCATTTAAAATATTATCCACTTTATCAGAAATGTTCTTAAATATATTCACAATTTCACTAAAAAATGAATTAAAAAACTTTAAGTTATAATTCGGTGCCGAAGAACTTTTTTTCTTCTTCTCTTTTTAGGTCTAATTTTGCTACACTAATATACCCATTTATTACCTATCACTTTGAATGCCATTGTGATGGGCTCGTATTAATTGGTACCAAGAAGAAAATCTGTCCGAAAAGTGAACCATTTTTCATAAAATAAACCATACAGTATTTGTTTACATCATATTTCCCTATGTTGAATTTAGCACTTTGGTTGGAATTGGCCAAGGAATTACTATGATGGGTTAAATGACCGTAATGAGATCTAGTTAGTGGAAGAGCATATTATATAAAGATGTTATTCAATGATGTAGGTATCGTAATATGGTCTATTTAGTTGGTGAATTGAATATATTGAATAGCATATTTTATAAAGATTTTATTCAATGGTATAGGTACCATATAATTAGGTCTAGTTGTTGAATATTTAATAGATTGAATAGCATATTTTATAAAGATTATATTAAATGATATAGGTACCATATAATTAGGTCTAGTTGGTGGATATTGAATAGATTGAAGAGCATAATATATAACGATTTTATTCAATGATATAGGTATCGTTAATAGGTCTAGTTGTAGTGAATATTGAATAGATTTAACAGCTATAAGATTTATTTTATTCAGTGATAGTTACCATACTGGTCTAGTTGGTGAATATTGAATAGATTGAATAGCATATAAGATTTTATTCAATGATATAGGTACCATATTATAATTAGGTCTAGTTGGTGGATATTGAATAGATTGAAGAGCATATAAGATTTTATTCAATGATATAGGTACCATATTATAATTAGGTCTAGTTGGTGGATATTTAATAGATTGAATTGCATATAAGATTTTATTCAATGATATAGGTACCATATTATAATTAGGTCTAGTTGGTGAATATTGAATAGATTGAATAGCATATAAGATTTTATTCAATGATATAGGTACCATATTATAATTAGGTCTAGTTGGTGAATATTGAATTGAATAGCATATAAGATTTTATTCAATGATGTAGGTACCATATTATAATTAGGTCTAGTTGGTGAATATTGAATTGAATAGCATATAAGATTTTATTCAATGATATAGACCATATTATAATTAGGTCTAGTTGGTGGATATTTAATAGATTGAATTGCATATAAGATTTTATTTAAAGATATGTATCGTAATTAGGTCTAGTTCTAGAAACATAGTCCAAATTAAAGCAAATATAGTTGAATGTCTTATAATTATTTACTTTGATAAAGAGGGGTTTTTCACATTGTCTTATGCTTTATATCTTCACAGATTAGTTTGAACTTCATCTTATTGAACTTAATTTCGTTGTTTTCAAAACTAAATGTATCCCAAAGACTATTTACACCACACTCTTAGGCCTTCATACACCAAAATGTGTGACTGATATTCAATTTATTTGTAGACAAATAATTCTTGTGCCGTTAAGAATTTTCAACAAAAAAAATTCAAAAAGGAAAAATATGTCAGTCACCAGTGTTTGACACATATTTTCAATCAATCCTTAACAGTCTCCTAAATGTCAAGAAATCTGCCTTGATTGATCACTGTGTACAATCTCATAGTTCACCCTATATAACACCACACCTACCAGTGGCGGATCCAGGATTAAAATTTACGGGGGGCGGACAACAACAAAAATCGGAAAAGGTCCCCATTTTTTGTTGCCGTAAGCTCGTGAAATTCTGCTAAGTGGGGGGGGGGGGGGGGGGGGGGGGGGGGGGGGGGGGGGGGGGGGGGGTAGCGATGTGGTTGTCCCGAAAACCGGCAAAAAAAAAATCGCACGGTACAAGTGGCAAATGTACCAACGGAACCTACCTATGTCTCTGAAAAAGGTAAAGTGGTACACAAAAAAGGTATATTGTCAAATTTTACGAGGGGCGCGTACACGTTAAAGGTATATTGAAAAAAATTACCTCCGCCCCCCCCCCCCCCTGTATCCGCCACTGCCTACTAATCACAAAACTAATCTGTGTACTAATTCATTCATTACCATGGTTGATCAATTTGATTACTAACTTATATTTGTCATCACTGTCAGTGTCAATTTTTGTCTTGCCTGATTATTTCTTCAGAATGAGACTATGAAATCATATCTGTGTGTCTGTTTAGGGTGTGTAGGGGTGGGGTGTACATGCATGGTGTATGTTTCATTTGGTTGTTAGTTTTGTAATGGCTATCATTACAAAATTATGTTTTGATTCCAACTAGATTTGTTAACAGGGTCAGAGACTAGGATTGACAATTTTATGGTCATTTGGAGGTCATGCAGGGTCAGAAGTTAAATCAAATTTTAGGGTGTGTAGGGGGTTCTCGGGTGTCCATGCATGAACGGTGTATGTTTTTATTTGGTTGCAAGTTTCGTAATGGCAAACTTATTAACAGGAGAGACTGGGATTGACAATTGTCAAATCCAAATTTATTTATCTATCATCTATTCATTTAATTTATTCATCCAGTCCATATATTCATTAATAACTCTACTACACCATACGGCAACTGTGCGGAAAAAGTGTTTCTATAACCCGGCGTGCAGGTTTTTTGGCTACAAAACGGACCCATGCTATATAACGAGGCGAATATACTCGCCGAGTGTCGACTGGGAGCCGTGGTGTAGTGGCTAGGATCTGGGCCCTGAAGCTGGAGGTCCGTGGTTCAAATCCCGGGGGGATCGGGGTGACCTTTCTGGTGAATTTTGGGTGTCGGAAAAAAATTCTGTTGCCGTGTGGTGAAATAGAGTTAGGGTTATCCTATTTATTTTCATTATTTATTCATTTATTTCATTCACCTATTTATTTTATTTTAATTAATTATTCATTTAGTCATCTTTTTTAATTATTTATTCATTTATTTTGTTCATTAGTTATTTATTTTAATTGTTTATCCATTTTTCCTTTCTTTATTTATAAAATTGTCCACATATTTAAATCATATATATTATAATTAGTTATTAATGAATTAGTTACGGTATTCATACATTCAACATGTAGTTATACTAATATTCGTTTGCATTTCTCGTTTATTTTATTAATCCATGCCTAATGTGAATCAAATGATCTAGCTAATCGTAAGTATGGATACACTATCCAGGGTCCAGTGGTCCACTGGGATCAAGGGGGAAGTAGTTTGGTCAAGGTATGTTTCTTTTTCCTCTATTTATTATTATTTGATAGTTGATATTAAACGGTAAATTTGGCAAAACGCTGTCAAAAAGTGCTTAATGGTGCGATGTTTATACCAGAGCGAATATACATGAATCGTGAGTCAACCTTTAGGCAATAGACACGTTCATGACTCATTAGTTACATACAGCATGGACTAAATCCATACTGCACTCTTCAGATGATGGCTGTCGAAGGCCATCATCTAAAGAGTGCATTAGCATGGATTTAGTCCATGTTGTACGAAATTAATTAGTCATGAACATGTCTATTGCCTAGAGGTTGACGCATCATTCATGCATTTATTTATTTATTTTTATATCTATTTATATCTATTTAATTTTTTTAATTTTTTTAATTTTTTAATTTTTTAATTTTTTAAAATTTATTTAGTATTTATTTATTTATTTATTAGTATATTTATTTATTTATTTGTTTAATTTCGTTTCATTTATATTTTTGATTTATTGATTCATTTATTTTATTTTTAATTTTTTTATTTATTTATTTATTTATTTATTTATTTATTTAGTATTTATTTATTTGTTTATTAGTATATTTATTTATTTGTTTATTTTAATTTCATTTTTTATTCATTTTTTATTTTATTTTATTTCTTTATTTTATCTTTCTTTCTTTCTTTCTTTTTAAGTTTTCTATTTTTTATTGTATTTATTTATTTATTTACAAACACTTCTTACCCAACCCTTCTGAAATCTAAATAGTGAATCCTTCAGGTCGAGGAGGAACAAAACTTGTTCTATGGGTGGACCAATCTATTAATGTTTTTGATCTTTGGAAACAAAGAAACACCCACACAAAATTCCAGATCAGCCAATCCAAGCTGAGAGGATTGCTTGCCCACAGAACAAGGTTTTTTCTTTCCGTCGCCTTACTGTCATAATCAGCAGAGATGTTCAACAAATGGCGTTTGTTTTTATTGTTATATATTGTCTCAACAATTTTATGTCTTGTCATGAAAATGTTTACAGGCATGCGTGTTATAGTCTCTTATGCTTCTTATATATAATGTATATTACATACATTATACTCCATATAAAGGGTTCAACAAAAGAAAGTATACCACTTGTTTATGTCATTTTGAGTAACTTTTAATTTGTTTTTGTCCAAACAGGCTAGATAGGCATTTAGATGAATCTTTTAGGCATAATTTGATACCAAATTTGCCCCCTAACAACAAAGATAAACCATGATTAGCACCATTTAAAAAGAAATATCCCATTTTCAAAAGTCGCATTTCCAATACACAGCACGAGAAGAAAGGGCCAATTGTTAACACACACATATGCCGTATTTATCCCGTACTGATCACCGCGCATATCCCTCAATGCGCGGGCTAATTCAAATGTAAACTGATGCATGGGTGAAGGATTTGAATGTAAAGGAATGTTATGGATGGGTAGAACATGGACAGATTAACCAAATCTTCTCGTGCTGTGTATTGGAAATGCGACTTTTGAAAACGGGATATTTTCCTTTAAATGGTGCTAATCATGGTTTATCTTTGTTGTTAGGGGGCAAATTTGGTATCAAATTATGCCTAAAAGATTCATCTAAATGCCTATCTAGCCTGTTTGGTCCAAAAAAAATTGAAAAATACTAAAAATGACAAAAACAAAATTGTATACTTTCTTTTGTTGAACCCTTTATATATACATACTCTAGCAGTTAGAGATGGCAAGTATGTTTATGTATGCGATGATGTGAATGGAGTGACACAGTGACATCACTGTCTCATGGAGTGAAATAGACTATAATTACATAGTTCCATTTGATACTTAGTATATATCTTTTTTTCTTCGCTTTTTTATGAATAAAACAATTAAATACAAACTTTCGTTTACGACTCAAGTGCTTCATTGTGTGTACGAACAATAATGTGATATAATCTTAATTCTCATGGTGACATTAATGGCCAAAAACATCAATTCCAAATTTGGTTTCATGATAGTGAATGTACTTCAATATTGCAGCAAGAAGGTATTATGTCCCATGGTGGTTCTCCATATCACACCCATCCCTGATATTATGTCCCATGGTGGTACTCCATATCACACCCCTCCCTGGTATGTCCCATGGTGGTACTCCATATCACATCCCTCCCTGGTATTATGTCCCATGGTGGTACTCCATATCACACCCCTCCCTGGTATTATGTCCCATGGTGGTACTCCATATCACACCCCTCCCTGTTATTATGTCCCATGGTGGTACTTCATATCACACCCCTCCCTGGTATTATGTCCCATTATAGTACTCCATGTCACACCCCTCCCTGGTATTATGTCCCATGGTGGTACTCCATATCACACCCCTCCCTGTTATTATGTCCCATGGTGGTACTTCATATCACCCCCTCCCTGGTATTATGTCCCATGGTGGTACTTCATATCACCCCCTCCCCGGTAATATGTCCCATGGTGGTACTTCATATCACACCCCTCCCTGGTATTATGTCCCATGGTGGTACTCCATATCACACCCCTCCTGGTATTATGTCCCATGGTGGTACTCCATATCACACCCTCCCTAGTAATATGTCCCATGGTGGTAATCCATATCACACCCCTCACTTACGTCCCAGGGTGAACTCCATATCACACCCCTCCCTGGTATGTCCCATGGTGGTACTCCATATCACATCCCTCCCTGGTATTATGTCCCATGGTGGTACTCCATATCACACCCCTCCCTGGTATTATGTCCCATGGTGGTATTCCATATCACACCCTCCCTGGTATTATATCCCGTGGTGGTACTCCATATCACCCCTCCCTGGTATTATGTCCCATGGTGGTACTCCATATCACACCCCTCCCTGGTATGTCCCATGGTGGTACTCCATATCACACCCTCCCTGGTAATATGTCCCATGGTGGTACTTCATATCACACCCCTCCCTGGTATTATGTCCCATGGTGGTCCTCCATATCACACCCCTCCCTGGTATTATGTCCCATGGTGGTACTCCATATCACACCCCTCCCTGGTATTATGTCCCATGGTGGTCCTCCATATCACACCCCTCCCTAGTATTATGTCCCATGGTGGTACTCCATATCACACCCCTCCCTGGTATGTCCCATGGTGGTACTCCATATCACACCCTCCCTGGTAATATGTCCCGTGGTGGTACGCCATATCACACCCTCCCTGGTAATATGTCCCATGGTGGTACTTCATATCACACCCCTCCCTGCTATTATGTCCCATGGTGGTACTCCATATCACACCCCTCCCTGGTATGTCCCATGGTGGTACTCCATATCACACCCTCCCTGGTATTATGTCCCGTGGTGGTACTCCTTATCACACCCTCCCTGGTAATATGTCCCATGGTGGTACTTCATATCACACCCCTCCCTAGTATTATGTCCCATGGTGGTACTCCATATCACACCCCTCCCTGGTATGTCCCATGGTGGTACTCCATATCACACCCTCCCTGGTAATATGTCCCGTGGTGGTACTTCATATCACACCCATCCTTGGTATTATGTCCCGTGGTGGTACTTCATATCACACCCCTCCCTAGTATTATGTCCCATGGTGGTACTCCATATCACACCCTCCCTAGTAATATGTCCCATGGTGGTAATCCATATCACACCCCTCACTTACGTCCCAGGGTGAACTCCATATCACACCCCTCCCTGGTATGTCCCATGGTGGTACTCCATATCACATCCCTCCCTGGTATTATGTCCCATGGTGGTACTCCATATCACACCCCTCCCTGGTATTATGTCCCATGGTGGTACTCCATATCACACCCTCCCTGGTATTATATCCCGTGGTGGTACTCCATATCACCCCTCCCTGGTATTATGTCCCATGGTGGTACTCCATATCACACCCCTCCCTGGTATGTCCCATGGTGGTACTCCATATCACACCCTCCCTGGTAATATGTCCCATGGTGGTACTTCATATCACACCCCTCCCTGGTATTATGTCCCATGGTGGTCCTCCATATCACACCCCTCCCTGGTATTATGTCCCATGGTGGTACTCCATATCACACCCCTCCCTGGTATTATGTCCCATGGTGGTCCTCCATATCACACCCCTCCCTAGTATTATGTCCCATGGTGGTACTCCATATCACACCCCTCCCTGGTATGTCCCATGGTGGTACTCCATATCACACCCTCCCTGGTAATATGTCCCGTGGTGGTACGCCATATCACACCCTCCCTGGTAATATGTCCCATGGTGGTACTTCATATCACACCCCTCCCTGCTATTATGTCCCATGGTGGTACTCCATATCACACCCCTCCCTGGTATGTCCCATGGTGGTACTCCATATCACACCCTCCCTGGTATTATGTCCCGTGGTGGTACTCCTTATCACACCCTCCCTGGTAATATGTCCCATGGTGGTACTTCATATCACACCCCTCCCTAGTATTATGTCCCATGGTGGTACTCCATATCACACCCCTCCCTGGTATGTCCCATGGTGGTACTCCATATCACACCCTCCCTGGTAATATGTCCCGTGGTGGTACTTCATATCACACCCATCCTTGGTATTATGTCCCGTGGTGGTACTTCATATCACACCCCTCCCTAGTATTATGTCCCATGGTGGTACTCCATATCACACCCCTCCCTGGTATGTCCCATGGTGGTACTCCATATCACACCCTCCCTGGTAATATGTCCCGTGGTGGTACTTCATATCACACCCATCCTTGGTATTATGTCCCGTGGTGGTACTCCATATCACACCTCTCCCTGGTAATATGTCCCAAGGTGGTACTCCATATCACACCCCTCCCTGGTATTATGTCCCGTGGTGGTACTCCATATCACACCCTCCCTGGTATTATGTCCCATGGTGGTACTCCATATCACACCCTCCCTAGTAATATGTCCCATGGTGGTACTCCATATCACACCCCTCCCTGGTATGTCCCATGGTGGTACTCCATATCACACCCTCCCTGGTATTATGTCCCGTGGTGGTACTCCATATCACACCCTCCCTAGTAATATGTCCCATGGTGGTACTCCATATCACACCCTCCCTAGTATTATGTCCCATTGTGGTACTCCATATCACACCCTCCCTGGTATTATGTCCCATGGTGGTACTCCATATCACACCCCTCCCTGGTATTATGTCCCATTATAGTACTCCATGTCACACCCCTCCCTGGAATTATGTCCCATGGTGGTACTCCATATCACACCCCTCCCTGGAATTATATCCAGTGGTGGTACTTCATATCACACCCATCCTCGGTAATATGTCCCATGATGGTACTCCATATCACCCCTCCCCTGTAATATGTCCCTTGGTGGTACTGACTCCATATCACACCCTTCCCTGGTATTATGTCCCATGCCCCTCCCTGGTATTAAGTCCCATGATGGTACTCCATGCACCCCCTCGCCTGTAATATGTCGCGTGGTGGTACTCCATATCACACCTCTCCCTGGTAGTACGTCTCTTGGTGGTACTCCATATCACACATATGTCCAATGGTGGCACTCCATATCACACCCTCCCTAGTATTATGTCCCATTGTGGTACTCCATATCACACCCTCCCTGGTATTATGTCCCATGGTGGTACTCCATATCACACCCTCCCTAGTAATATGTCCCATGGTGGTACTCCATATCACACCCTCCCTGGTATTATATCCCGTGGTGGTACTCCATATCACCTCTCCCTGGTATTATGTCCCATGATGGTACTTCATATCACATCCCTCCCTGGTATTATGTCCCATGGTGGTACTCCATATCACACCCTCCCTGGTATTATGTCCCATGGTGGTACTCCATATCACACCCCTCCCTGGAATTATGTCCCATGGTGGTACTCCATATCACACCCTCCCTGGTATTATATCCCGTGGTGGTACTCCATATCACCCCTCCCTGATATTATGTCCCATGGTGGTACTCCATATCACACCCTCCCTGGAATTATGTCCCGTGGTGGTACTCCATATCACATCCCTCTCAGGTATTATATCCCATGGTGGTACTCTATATCAAGGACGCTCTATTTATATATCCTGGCTCTATATCACACCCTCTCTAATATTATGTCCAATGGTGGTACTCCATATCACATCCATCCTCGGTAATATATCCCATGATGGTAATTCATATCACCCCTCCCCTGTAATATGTCCCGTAGTGGTACTCCATATCACACCCTTCCCTGGTATTATGTCCCATGCCCCTTCCTGGTATTATGTCCCATGATGGTACTCCATATCACACCCTTCCCTGGTATTATGCCCCATGCCCCTTCCTGGTATTATGTCCCATGATGGTACTCCATATCACACCCTTCCCTGGTATCATGTCCCATGCCCCTTCCTGGTATTATGTCCCATGATGGTACTCCATATCACACCCTTCCCTGGTATTATGTCCCATGCCCCTTCCTGGTATTATGTCCCATGATGGTACTCCATGCACCCCCTCACCTGTAATATGTCGCGTGGTGGTACTCCATATCACACCCTTCCCTGGTATTATGTCCCATGCCCCTTCCTGGTATTATGTCCCATAATGGTACTCCATGCACCCCCTCGCCTGTAATATGTCGCGTGGTGGTACTCTATACCACACCTCTCCCTGGTATTATGTCCCATAGTGGTATTCCATATCACCCCCTCTCCGATAATATGTCCCAATGTGATACTCCATATCACACCCTTCCCTGGTATTATGTCCCATGCCCCTTCCTGGTATTATGTCCCATGATGGTACTCCATATCACATCCTCCCTGGTATTATAATGATAAATAATATAATAATGAACATTTGTAATGCGCGCAAATAGGCCAAAGCACTCATGGCGCATTGAGCAATTAAACAAAAGAAACAATGTAACCAGAGCAGAGAACATTATACATATACAAATAATGCATACAAAGAGCAACAATTTACAATGCAATAAATCACAATCACAAATTATGTCCAATGATGGTACTCCATCACCCCTCCCCTGAAATGTGTGCCGTGGTGGTACTCGATATCACACCTCTCCCTGGTAGTATGTCTCATGGTGGTACTCCATATCACACCTCTCCCTGGTAGTATGTCTCATTGTGGTACTCCATATCACACCTCTCCCTGGTATTATGTCTCATTGTGGTACTCCATATCACACCCTCCCTGGTATTATGTCTCATGGTGGTACTCCATATCACACCCTCCCTGGTAGTATGTCTCATTGTGGTACTCCATATCACACCCTCCCTGGTAGTATGTCTCATGGTGGTACTCCATATCACACCCCTCCCTGGTAGTATGTCTCATGGTGGTACTCCATATCACACCCTCCCTGGTAGTATGTCTCATGGTGGTACTCCATATCACACCCTCCCTGGTAGTATGTCTCATGGTGGTACTCCATATCACACCCCTCCCTGGTAGTATGTCTCATGGTGGTACTCCATATCACACCTCTCCCTGGTAGTATGTCTCATTGTGGTACTCCATATCACACCCTCCCTGGTAGTATATCTCATGGTGGTACTCCATATCACACCCCTCCCTGGTAGTATGTCTCATGGTGGTACTCCATATCACACCCTCCCTGATATTATGTCCCATAGTGGTACTCCATATCACACCCTCCCTGGTATTATGTCCCGTGGTGGTACTCCATATCACCCCTCCCTGATACTATGTCCCATAGTGGTACTCCATATCACATCCTCCCTGGAATTATCTCCCGTGGTGGTACTCCATATCACATCCCTCCCAGGTATTATTTCCCATGGTGGTACTCTATATCAAGGACGCTCTATTTATATATCCTGGCTCTATATCACACACTTCCCTGATATTATGTCCAATGGTGGTACTCCATATCACATCCATCCTCGGTAATATATCCCATGATGGTACTTCATATCATCCCTCCCCTGTAATATGTCCCGTGGTGGTACTCCATATCACACCCTTCCCTGGTATTATGTCTCATAGTGGTATTCCATATCACCCCCTCTCCGATAATATGTCCCAATGTGGTACTCCATATCACACCCTTCCCTGGTATTATGGCCCATGCCCCTTCCTGGTATTATGTCCCATGATGGTACTCCATGCACCCCCTCGCCTGTAATATGTCGCGTGGTGGTACTCCATACCACACCTCTCCCTGGTATTATGTCCCATAGTGATATTCCATATCACCCCCTCTCCGATAATATGTCCCAATGGTGGTACTCCATATAACACCCTCCCTGGTATTATGTCCCATGTTGGTACACCATATCACACCCCTCCCTGGTATTATGTCCCATGGTGGTACTCCATATCACATCCTCCCTGGTATTATAATAATAAATAATATAATAATAAACATTTGTAATGCGCGCAAATCTGCCAAAGCACTCATGGCGCAGAGAACATTATACATATACAAATAATGCATACAAAAAGCAACAATTTACAATGCAATAAATCACAATCACAAATTATGTCCAATGATGGTACTCCATCACCCCTCCCCTGAAATGTGTGCCGTGGTGGTACTCGATATCACACCTCTCCGCGGTAGTATGTCTCATGGTGGTACTCCATATCACACCTCTCCCTGGTAGTATGTCTCATTGTGGTACTCCATATCACACCTCTCCCTGGTATTATGTCTCATTGTGGTACTCCATATCACACCCCTCCCTGGTAGTATGTCTCATTGTGGTACTCCATATCACACCTCTCCCTGGAAGTATGTCCTGTGGTGGTACTCCATATTACACCCCTCCCTGGTATTATGTCCCGTGGTGGTACTCCATATCACACCTCTCCCTGGTAGTATGTCTCATGGTGGTACTCCATATCACACCTCTCCCTGGTAGTATGTCTCATGGTGGTACTCCATATCACACCTCTCCCTGGTAGTATGTATCATTGTGGTACTCCATATCACACCTTCCCTGGTAGTATGTCTCATGGTGGTACTCCATATCACACCTCTCCCTGGTATTATGTCTCATTGTGGTACTCCATATCACACCCTCCCTGGTAGTATGTCTCATTGTGGTACTCCATATCACACCCTCCCTGGTAGTATGTCTCATGGTGGTACTCCATATCACACCCTCCCTGGTAGTATGTCTCATGGTGGTACTCCATATCACACCTCTCCCTGGTATTATGTCTCATTGTGGTACTCCATATCACACCCTCCCTGGTAGTATGTCTCATTGTGGTACTCCATATCACACCCTCCCTGGTAGTATGTCCCATAGTGGTACTCCATATCACACCCTCCCTGATATTATGTCCCATGGTGGTACTCCATATCACACCTCTCCCTGGTATTATAATAATAAATAATATAATAATGAACATTTGTAATGCGCGCAAATCTGCCAAAGCACTCATGGCGCATTGAGCAATTAAACAAAAGAAACAATGTAACCAGAGCAGAGAACATTATACATATATACAAATAATGCATACAAAAAGCAACAATTTACAATGCAATAAATCACAATCACAAATTATGTCCAATGATGGTACTCCATCACCCCTCCCCTGAAATGTGTGCCGTGGTGGTACTCCATATCACACCCTCCCTGGTAGTATATCTCATGGTGGTACTCCATATCACACCTCTCCCTGGTAGTATGTCTCATGGTGGTACTCCATATCACACCCTCCCTGATATTATGTCCCATAGTGGTACTCCATATCACACCCTCCCTGGTATTATGTCCCATGGTGGTACTCCATATCACACTCCTCCCTGGTAGTATGTCTCATGGTGGTACTCCATATCACACCTTCCCTGGTAGTATGTCTCATGGTGGTACTCCATATCACACCTCTCCCTGGTAGTATGTCTCATGGTGGTACTCCATATCACACCTCTCCCTGGTAGTATGTCTCATTGTGGTACTCCATATCACACCTTCCCTGGTAGTATGTCTCATGGTGGTACTCCATATCACACCTCTCCCTGGTAGTATGTCTCATGGTGGTACTCCATATCACACCCCTCCCTGGTATTATGTCTCATGGTGGTACTCCATATCACACCCTCCCTGGTAGTATGTCTCATTGTGGTACTCCATATCAAACCTCTCCCTGGTAGTATGTCTCATTGTGGTACTCCATATCACACCTTCCCTGGTAGTATGTCCCATAGTGGTATTCCATATCACACCTCTCCCTGGTAGTAGTATGTCTCATGGTGGTACTCCATATCACACCCTCCCTGGTAGTATGTCCTGTGGTGGTACTCCATATTACACCCCTCCCTGGTATTATGTCCCATGGTGGTACTCCATATCACACCTTCCCTGGTAGTATGTCTCATGGTGGTACTCCATATCACACCTTCCCTGGTAGTATGTCTCATGGTGGTACTCCATATCACACCCCTCCCTGGTATTATGTCTTGTGGTGGTACTCCATATTACACCCCTCCCTGGTATTATGTCCCATGGTGGTACTCCATATCACATCCCTCACTTACGTCCCAGGGTGAACTCCATATCACACCCTCCCTGTTAATATGTCCCAGGGTGATACTCCATATCACACTGCCCCCTGGTATTATTCACACACACATATCACACCCCTCCCTGGTATTATGTCTCATGGTGGTACTCGATATGACACCCCTTCCTTACGAGTCACAGTGGTACTACATATCACACCCTCCCAGGAATTATGTCCCATGGTGCTACTCCATATCACATCCCTCGCTTACGTCCCAGGGTGATACTCCATATCACACCCTTCCCTGGTAATAAAGGGGTAAAAAAAGTAAGTCCCCCCCCCCTAAAATTAGATTACTTTTGTTTACATAACTTCACACACAATTAGACGTTTTGAAAAATTGAAACGATTATGAAGAGAGTAAACGCCTGGCTACCATTAGAAAGTTTTACATTTTCGATATCATGTTTACTTTTCCCAAAACAGTCACATTTCCTCAAAATGATGTTTTCAGAAAAAGTGGCACTAATTACTTGTATTGGATTTTGACAAATTTCATGTTAACGGAAACATCATTTTGGAGATATTTGACTTTTTCGGGAAAAGTAAACATGATGTTGAAAATGGAAAACTTTGTACGGATAGCTAAGCGTTTTTCCTTTTCAGAAAAGTTTCAATTTCTTAAAACGTCTAATTGTGTGGTAATGCTATACTGAAGAAAGTAATGCTATCTACAGAAGATAGTAATGTTATCTACTGAAGTTAGCAATTCTATCTACTGAAGATAGTAATGCTATCTACTAAAGATAGCAATGTTATCTACTGAAGAAAGTAATGCTATCTACTGAAGATAGTAATGCTATCTACTAAGGATAGTTATACTATCTACTGAAGATAGTAATGCTATCTATTGAAGATAGTAATGTCAGTAGATATCATTACTATCTACTGAAGTTAGCAATTCTATCTGCTGAAGATAGTTGTGCTATCTGCCGAAGATAGTAATGCTATATACCGAAGATAGTAATGCTATCTACTGAAGATAGTAATGCTATTTAATGAAGATAGTAATGCTATCTACTAAGGATCTTCAGTCGATATCAGTACTATCTTCAGTAGATAGCATTACTATCTTCCGTAGATAGTATAACTATCCTTAGTAGATAGCATTACTTTCTTCAGTAGATAGCATTACTATCTTTAGTAGATAGCATTACTATCTTCAGTATATTGTATTACTATCTTCAGTAGATAGCATTACTATCTTCAGTAGATAGCATTACTTTCTTCAGTAGATAGCATTACTATATTCAGTAGATAGCATACTATCTTCGATAGCATTACTATCTTCAGTAGATAGCATGACTATCTTCAGTCGATATCATTACTATCTTCAGTAGGTAGCATTACTATCTTCAGTAGATAGTATAACTATCCTTAGTAGATAGCATTACTTTCTTCAGTAGATAGCATTACTATCTTCAGTAGATAGCATTACTATCTTCAGTATATTGTATTACTATCTTCAGTAGATAGCATTACTATCTTCAGTATATTGTAATACTATCTTCAGTAGATAAAATCACTGTCTTCAGTAGATAGCATTACTATCTTCAGCAGATAGTATTACTATCTTCAGTAGATAGCATTACTATCTTCAGTAGATAGCATTACATTCTTCAGTAGATAGCATTACTATCTTCAGCAGATAACATTACTATCTGCAGTAGATAACATTACTATCTTCAGCAGATAGAATTGCTAACTTCAGTAGATAACATTACTATCTTCTGTAGATAACATTACTTTCTTCAGTAGATAGCATCACAATCTTCAGTAGATAGCATTACTATCTTCAGTAGATAGCATTACTTTCTTCAGTAGATAGCATTACTATCTTCAGTAGATAGCATTACTATCCTCAGCAGATAGCACAACTATCTTCAGCAGATAGAATTGCTCACTTCAGTAGATAGTAATGATATCTACTGACATTACTATCTTCAAAAGATAGCATTACTATCTTCAGTAGATAGTATAACTATCTTCAGTAGATTGCATTTCTATCGTCAGTAGATTGCATTACTATCTTCAGTAGATTGTATTACTATCTTCAGTAGATAGCATTACTATCTTCAGCAGATAGCACAACTATCTTCAGCAGATAGAATTGCTCACTTCAGTAGATAGTAATGATATCTACTGACATTACTATCTTCAATAGATAGCATTACTATCTTCAGTAGATAGTATTACTATCTTCAGTAGATTGCATTACTTTCTTCAGTAGATTGCATTACTATCTTCAGTAGATTGCATTACTATCTTCAGTAGATTGCATTACTATCTTCAGTAGATAGCATTACTATCTTCAGCAGATAGCACAACTATCTTCAGCAGATAGAATTGCTCACTTCAGTAGATAGTAATGATATCTACTGACATTACTATCTTCAATAGATAGCATTACTATTTTCAGTAGATAGTGTAACTATCCTTAGTAGATAGCATTACTATCTTCAGTAGATTGCATTACTATCTTCAGTAGATAGCATTACTAGCCTTAATATATAACATTACTATATTCAGTAGGTAACATTACTATCTTCAGTAGATAGCATTCCTTTCTTAAGTAGATAGCATTACTATCTTCAGCAGATAGCACTACTATAATTATTCACCAGATAGTATTACTATCCTTAGTAGATAACATTACTATCTTCAGCAGATATAATTGCTAACTTCAGTAATAATAATAAACGGTGCTTATATAGCGCAATTCCAAAAATTGATCATTGCGCTTTACAACAATTACATCTATATTGGATAACAATAATACAAAGCAAAATGAATTATATATAATACAACATCAGCAAGAGGAATCACAAGAATAAATGAGTTTTGAGGCTGCGAATTGATTGTGGCAACTTAACATTACTATCCTCAGTAGATAGCATTACTATCTTCAGTAGATAGCATTACTATCTTTAGCAGATAGAATTGCTAACTTGAGTAGATAACATTGCTATCTTCAGCAGATAGAATTGCTAACTTCAGTAGATAGATAACATAACTATAACTTCTGTCTTGCATTACTATCTTCAGTAGATAGCATTACTAGCCTTAATATACAATTTGAAATTTGGACTTGATCCCGCTACATGGTTTTACAGATCTGTTTCGTAAGGACCGTTAGGTCCTCACTCGTCAGAAACTTGATACAGAATGATGGTACACATTAATATAATAAGCACCAGTGCAATCATGTATACACATAATTGATTTTACATAGAAAGATAACCTGAAAGTTTATATAATGTTCATTGATCACAAGATGTCACTCAAGAGGTGTATTGTCAAGTACACTATTGATAGGTCCTATACTTGATCTTCCAGACACACAGATTAACATGATCATTGTCTATTTATCATGTCTGAAGTTGCACAATAAGTGTTTTTTTCTATGGCGGCATGCACTTGTGAGTTCATTCCTTTTGTTCAAAGAAGACATGTCTGGTTTGTGAATGATGAAGTATTTCTCTTCTAAACAAAGGTGGCATATTTTACTAGCTGGTGAATAAGGCTTAGCTTTGCTTATTATTGTCCACTTTATTGAATATGGTACATTGTCATCCTTTAAATCCCAAATATGTTCACTTAATGTTGTGGCACACTTCCTTTCTTTGTCCTTAAAACTATTGATGTGTCCAGAATAGCGCGATTTGAAACTGTTGCATGTAAGTCCTACATAAGTTTCCATGTTCATGTTATCCTGGCGGGTAACCGTGGCCTGGTAAATAACACTAGTAGTCTGGCATTTCCCATCTAATGGGCACTGTCGGTTAGATCTGCAGTTACAGCTGTCATTGTTGGCTGTTTGTTTGGGTTTAAGTTTTGAGAGTACGGATTTGTTATGGGTGGATATGATCCTTTGCATGTTAGGCATACAGCTATAGCTTAGTTTGATTGTGTTTCTGTTCAGTAGTTTATGAAGTTGATGGCCCTCTGGAAAGCATTTGTCCAAGAGGTGAAAGAACTTTTTTCCGATGTTGGTAGAGACATTGTCACTGTAGGGGGGGTTAAACCATGTTATATTCCTTCTTCGTTTCCTCGTGGTATCATTATTCTGTTGCTTGGGTGGGGTATATTTAAGTTGGTAATCATATCCGCTTTTTTGTAGTGCTTGTTGATAAGGTGGCGATGCTTCATTGAAAATTGTTTCATTAGATGAGATGTTGGAAAGCCTCTTGTTGATGCTGTCTGGGATATTATTAATAATTGACGGTGGGTGGTTGCTGTGTTTATGGACATACAACGGCGTATTGTTCGGCTTCATATATGGTTTATACGTGCCAGTTGTTAAGTTCAATGTGATATCAAGGAAGTCCACTGTTTTCTTGTTGGCCTCGATGGTAATTTGCAGGTTGTTTCTTGCAAATATGGCACATATCTTTTTCTTGATGAGCTCAACCTGTCTAGGTGTTTTGTGGCAGATCGCAAGACCGTCATCTCTGTATAAGCCCACGTTTACGCCAAGGTGTTGTAACTGAGACAGAAGAAGAGCTGTGGTCCCAATACAGAACCCTGTGGGTCTCCCTCTGTCAGAAGAATATCATCAGACACAACCCCTTTAATGTTGACTGACTGGACACGTCCACTTAGGTAAGAGGAAAACCACTCAAGGGTGGTACCGGCAATTCCATAGCGATCACGCAAACGTTTGATGAGGATCAAATGCCGCGGAGTAATCTAACAGAATAAATATATAATAGCCTTAATATATAACATTACTATATTCAGTAGATACCATTATCAACACGGTGGGATGGTAAACTGCTTTATATTATATTATGTATAATATAAAACATTATTATATTCTGTCTTAGAGTCATTCAGCATCAGTTTTTATTGTGTATCGACCATGCTTTGACATCATGAACACATTGCTCCAGATTGCGAATAGCTGTTGATCGTTCAGAACGATTAAGTAGAGCTGGGTATCATTAGCGTAAGTCATGTAATTTATACCATGAGCTTCAATGATGTCACCCAAAGGGGCAGTGTACATGGTGAAGAGCTGTGGTCCCAATACAGAACCCTGTGGGTCTCCCTCTGTCAGAAGAATATCATCAGACACAACCCCTTTAATGTTGACTGACTGGACACGTCCACTTAGGTAAGAGGAAAACCACTCAAGGGTGGTACCGGCAATTCCATAGCGATCGCGCAAACGTTTGATGAGGATCAAATGCCGCGGAGTAATCTAACAGAATAAGCACTGCTTCTTGATAGTTGTCAACTGCGCATAGAAGGTCATTTTGAACTCGTAGCAGCTCGTACTCGTATTCTTCAGTATAACATTGCTATCTTCAGAAGATAGCATAAATGTCTGCAGTAGATTGCATTTCTATCTGCAGTAGATAGCAGTACTATCATAAGTTGATATCATTACTATCTCCAGTAGGTAGCAATGTTATCTTTAGTAGATAGCATTACTATCTTCAGCAGATAAAATTGCTAACTTCAGTAGATAGCATTGCTATCATCAGTAGATAGCATACTTTATTCAGTAGATAACATTACTATCTTCAGTAGATTGCATTTCTATCTGCAGTAGATAGCAGTACTATCATAAGTTGATATCATTACTATCTCCAGTAGGTAGCAATGTTATCTTTAGTAGATAGCATTACTATCTTCAGCAGATAGAATTGCTAACTTCAGTAGATAGCATTGCTATCATCAGTAGATGGCATTACTTTCTTCAGCAGATAGAATTGCTAACTTCAGTAGATAGCATTGCTATCATCCTTAGATAACATTATTATCTTCAGTACTACGAGGGTCATTCAATAAGTTCTACCTCCTACCTCATAACTTTATTATTATATGAGCCAGTCTTATCAAATATCACACGATTGTAGCTTAGGACCTCAGCTACAAATCCAATGTAAATTGATCTGAGTACTGATTGTACTTTTCCGTACATTCAGTGAGAACCAAACCTCGATTTAGTGTGACGGAAACGGATGAAAAACAGCAACATATCGCCGAAGTGCTTTTCAATTGGCATATTGTAAGAGGCAAAACATACCTATCGGTCAATTATAACCGTTCTGAATGTCAGATATCTCTTTAACAGACTGTATACAATAAAATTGACTGATTGGTTTGGAAAAATATGCCCTCTGATTAGCCAGATCCAGGTCAGGACAACCATTCAGTTTGCCCCTCCCCTAGAGAACCCTGTAAAAGTCATATTTGACTTTCATGAGAACTAAGCGATCTTCAATATACCGAACTAAACAGAGGGATTTAAAGTCTGTCAAAGCGATAATTTTCTATCATTGACTGCAATTTTCTATTCTGAAGGTTGCACATAAGTAAAACTCATTAAGTGACTATTCTGGTAAATATTTTTAACATTCGAGGCATCATTGTCGCTTAAGTTGTAACAACGAAAATTTGACTGATTAGCAGTATTCCGGTATGCCAAAGGCATAGCAATACATTTGAGTTGATAGTACACTATTTGCTAGCCTACAAGAGTTAATATTGCTTACAATCTTTATCTATACATGATAATACTGTAATATATTCAGATATCATTCATTAATTTCCATTTTCAGTATTATATCATGCTCTTATATCTAACCATTCGATACGAAAAAAACACCCGAAAAACATGTGTATATTTTTAAGGTAATATTCTGTGTCCGTTGTCCAAAATCTCTCTCTGGCTTTGGCGTCATAACAACAAAAGTAATACAGATATCAATTATCTATTACTACCAAATTATGGCTATGATTCGCAGCTATTATCATGATAAATGTCATGAGGTTGACATTAATATTAGCGATGTTATGAGGGAGGAGGTAGAACTTATTGAATGACCCTCGTAGAAAGCATTACTATTTTCAGTAGATAGCATTTCTATCTTCAGTAGATAGCATTACTATCTTCAGTAGATGGCATTACTATTTTCAGTAGATAGCATTAGTTGATAGTATATAACTTGCCTCTCACATGATTTGTTTTGAAAATTAAGTATTTCTAGATAGTTTTTTTCCCTACCTTTGAGTGGGCCAAAGCACTCTGTGGCCAAAGTTACCCCAAATTGGGGTAACTTTGGCCCACTTGCGAAAAAAAACCTTTCAAACCTACTTGGATGATAAGATATTTCAAACAATTCTTTTATAATTAAGGTTTGTTAGATTCATTGAAGTGTTTTAAAAATAACAACAACAATATTTCTATGAATATTTTACAGATTAGAATGTAATAAATACCAAAAATACCAAAACACAATCACATTGTAAAACTAGAGAAAAATATTCCAAATATACATGGTAAATCGTTTAATTTGGGTTGATATTACTTGTTTTGACTTTTTACCAGCAATAACAAATAACATGGGCTGTTGGCGGGGTAACTAGAGTGGGGACCGAAGGGAAATCCTTCCTTCCTAACGATAATTATGGACCTGCGATAAATAATGTCATAATAAAAGACATACCATGTATATAACTTATCAAACCCTCGTATGACACAGAAGACACCATGAAATGAAATGACATTCATCGTTATCATCATCATTTTTCGGCTGCAGAGCAGGCAACCACAAGTTTCTTCCATGCACGACGGTCTTGAGCAAGAGTGACTATCTGTCGTTCTTGGATCATGCCTTCATTGTATCATGCCTTCATTGTCCCCTAGTTAGCGTTGTATAGTCAAATATGATGTGCATGATAGCATTATTATCATGTGATGGTGCGTAGTAGGCATACTATTTGGCAGGCTCTTCTTCAGGGAGACGGAGAATGTGTCCAAGAAATCTCAGCTGGCGGCTCTTTACACGGTGGATAAGAGGCTCTGTCTCGGTCATGTCATAATGGGCCCCTCACGTGTATCCGTGTGAGCTGGGCGGCCCCTTACCGTCTTATAGAAAAACAACAGAGTCCAACACGGTGCACAATTAGCAAACAACAGCCGCATCGATTTTTTTTGCCACCGGGTTCATACCATTCTATAGATGAGGTGACCGTTGTTTACATCAGTAGTGTTTACAAATTGATTAGCGCCTGGTCTAAAGACATGCTAGAGGTACTAGTCCATGACTAATACTGCATACATGATACATACTATTCGAAAGCAAAACACACATCACTGAGCGCCAATTTTAAACGGTGCGTACGCATACTGCCGGGCAACCAGATTTAGTACCTGGTCTCTCTCATTGTGCTTAGGGATGCATACCATGACTGCACTATTACACCGTAAGCATTGTAAGGAATGATCAATCAAGTGTGAATTAAAGCCCATTCCCTCTAGGTGCGCACGCATACTGCCGGGCACTACGTCACCGGTCACACCATCTATACCGGGACCTCATCGGCCTGGAACCGGGCTCATACCACCTCCTAACCAGGTCCTCACCGGCCGGAAGTCATCAAACCGCCCTTTATAAGCTGAGTGCTCAAGCTCGCCGCTTCACTTACATTCCGGGAATCTCCGTATTAGTCACATGTATCTATGTGAGCTGACCGGCCGGCCCCTTACCGTGTGACAAATTAGTGCAGACAAAATGTGATTTTTGAGATAAAAAAACAAATTGTTGGCACTTTTTGGTCAATATTTTCAAAACTAAAAAAAATTAAACCAAAAAAACCACCCGATCCTAGATAATTAACTTTAGATGATTTTGGTGAAATTTTGAAATTTTGAATCAAAAACTGTTTTTGTTAGGTTGTCTGAAAAATTTTGGCGCCAAAAAAATGATGTTTGGGCAAAAATGTAAAAATCACTATTTTAAGTGAAATTTTATACAAAAAATGGATTCTCTGACTCATATCATTAAAAAAATGTATACTTTTATGTACATCACATTTATAGTTTAAAAGTTACAGTGCTTGAACCTAGCATTTCAAAACGAAATTGTTCGCCGTATTATGTTTCGTCAATCGGGGCGATTCGGATGTTTCAAACGGGTCGCGGACCCTGTCGCGGAATGCGAATCGTTTGTCTCGTGAACCATGGGGTGTGACGTCATCAAAAAAGACTATGCCCGGGCATAGTCGCGACTGTGCCTGGGCATAGTTGTTGTTCATGACGTCATATTGAAATTGAAGGCATAGCTTAATTATCCCCACACTTTTAACCAATCAAAAGACAGGAATCTATGTATGCGGTATATAACATTACTTTCTTTCTATATATAGAATTACTATCTTCAGTATAGCATTACTATTTTCAGTAGATACCATAACTATCTTCAGTAGATAACGTTACTGTCTTCAGTATATAGCATTATTTTCTTCAGTATATAGAATTACTATCGTCAGTATAGCATTACTATTTTCAGTAGATACCATTACTATCTTCAGTAGATAACGTTACTTTCTTCAGTATAGCATTACTAATACTATTTTCAATAGATTGCATTTCTATCTCCAGTAGATAACGTTACTTTCTTCAGTATATAGCATTTCTTTCTTCAGTGATAGAAATACTATCTCAGTATAGCATTACTATTGTCAGTAGATACCATTACTATCTTCAGTAGATAACGTTACTTTCTTCAGTATATATAGCATTACTTTTTTCGGTATATAGAATAACTATATTCAGTATAGCATTACTATTTTCAGTAGATTGCATTACTATCTTCAAATCAAATTTATTTCCATAAAAAAACAACACTACATCAAAAATTTAAAATTTAAAAACAACAAAAGCGTATGGAGGAGTAGGCTACCCCTTTAAGAGTGCATGCCTGAGAGAATAGGATGATATGACAAAATATAGGAACATGAAGGTTGTCCAATATTGCTCATATATAGTTTGATGGGTACAGTTGATGAAAGATTCAGGCTGACAAAGTTTGAAAATTCTGACCCCCCCCCCCCCCCCCCCCCGACTTGGATTTTCTGCCCCATGGCATTTTAGCCCCATTTTGAGCCATAAAATCATATAAAATCGTTTAAATTGTCTCTGTTTCTAAAGGCACAAAATGAGATTCTTTGCATCAACTGATTTTTGAATCCAGTCCATATATCATTGATATACAGCATTGGTATTGTGTAGATTCAACCAAAAATCACCCACCTCATTCTGAATTACGAGGGGGTCAAAGAAAAAAAGTGCCCCTACGAGGCATTGATTTTTGTGACGAAAATGGGGCAATCTTTAAATGTGAATAGGATTTTATCCCAGCAGTGAATTGAAGAAAAAAAATTCGTAGCCGAATAGCTAAATCACTTGTCTCTTCAGAAAACGTAAATATGTTCTGGGGAAATGGTTTCTAGATACACCCAATGCAGTGTTTCTATAAGGCATTTTAGACATTTTTAAACAATTGAATATATATGATTTATTTGAGAAATTGTTGTAATACAGGAATGTAATTCAATCAAATAGGTCACAGACTTTAAGAATATATTTATATTTGTATCTAAATGATTATTTCTAGACAGAAAATATTTTTATTAAAGTGTTTTGAAATAAGATATTGTTGTTTTGATTTTAAAAGGTTACTTAAACCATACATTGCTGCTTCTGAGCAGCGATAGCTTTATTCCAAAGTCTCTCACATCAGAGAATTGAAGCAAAGGTTTGTGTAATCAAATGTAATGGTCTTTTGAAGCAATCAGTGTTTCTAGATTGTATAGTAATATAAATTAGACACAATAGTTTGCTTAGAATGGGTCAGGTTCAAATACAAATAGCCTACATCAATTAGTTTTTTACATCATTAGTTTTAAATACATTGATCCTAGTGTCAATCAAACTGGAAATGTGGAATTGCCTAAGGGTAAAAAAGGTGTTTCTATTTTATAGGTTTTTTTCCAAACGGGAGAATGACTGATCCATGGGTGGTGTGTGCTATCATAGATATTCTACTATAGGGACTATAACAATTGGACTATGACAATTGAATATACATTATCACCCTTGATATAAATGTATATCTATAGATGCAATAAGACAAAGTATTTCTATATAGTAGAGGCACAATTCCCATCATTATCCCAATAAAATAACTAGTGCAAAAGTTAGTCAGTAGATAACGATACTTTCTTCAGTATATAGCATTACTTTCTTTAGTATATATATAGCATCACTATCTTCAGTATAGCATTACTATTTTCAGTAGATACCATTACCATCTTCAGTAGATAACGTTACAGTCTTCAGTTAGCAATAATATCTTCAGATATCATTACTACAGTAGATAACATTAATTTTTTCATTAGATAACATTACTATCTCATGTAGATAGCATTAACATCTCACAGATACCATTACTATCGTCAGTATACAGTCATAAAAAAGTAACTATACAGGTAATAAATGGGCTTTTTACTTTAAAAATATATATCCTACCTAAAAATATTAAATCATGAAGTTGTTGAGAAATTTATCGTCTTAAATATGAGATATTGCACGCTACAGTAGACCAGCCAATGGCAATAAATGTGCTTTAAAATAATTTATCACGGCATTTTTAGTTACAGCTTGACACCCAGGCTAATTCAAGTCCTTAAATAGTTAACTTTCGAATGAATCAGGGGTAACAAAAATAGAAATCGTTTTTTGGGCCGTTTTCAGCATAAAAAGACCATTTTCGGGCACAAAATATGTTTTTGCGTTTTCAGTGTAAATTTCATCTTTGAACGATTTACTATCCACCAATAACCAGCTCGATGTCGTTTAATGTATTTAAGAAATAATTCGTACCTAAAGCTGCTTATAGCTAAAATACAAAGAAAATAAAGGCACAAGGGAGTACAAAAGGGCACCTTTCTCACTGTTATAGTTTTATTTGCCACTTTATTCGCTAGTTGATTAATCTATCACATTGTAAGGTGAGCAAATTCAATTTTGAATTTTTAAAAGAATGGCGATGACAAAAGGTGTTAAATCAACAAACTAGTTTGACATGACATGACATGGTCTATGACATTTATAGATATTTTTATGATGACAAATAGGGTAAAATTTAACATTAAAGTTGCATTCAAGGGTTATTTAACATGTAGAATAACTAATAGTGAATTAGAGGCGTATCTAGGCGGAGTCTTCCATGCACCCCAGGAATCCCTAAACCAACTTTTTGAACTTACTTTCATCATGTTCATGGTCCTAAAACATATTAAGGGTGTTACCAACATTAATCTTGGTGTTCTAAAGGGTTATTCAAGATGGCATCCAAAATGGCCGCCAAAATGATCAAATCTCATAAAATGTGGTAGTGGGAGATAGGGTTAATGAAGAAATGTGATACTAAATTGCGTAACAGGGAGGGTCACGAGGTGGAATGAAATAGTGTGGTTTCTTGCAAGTATAAACATGATGGGATACGGCTTGGGGTAATGACGGGATCGAAGCATTCAATTTCAGGTCAGAATATTAGTATAGGCCTGCATTATATTTACTCATTATGTATGATATGGGGTAATGACGGGAAACATTCAATTTCAGGTCAGGAAATAGGCCACCGTATACCACAAAAGTATCACGACCGGGCACGTTGGTACCACCCGGCGTGGAAGTTTTTCGATGAAAAAATGGACCCAGCCCATGCCATAGTCATGATAGTGGCGCAATTTACTGCGCCAACCATACTCTATGGCGCATACGATATACATGTATATGGCGCCAACTAGCTTTGACACCGTGGTGTAGTGGGGAATCGTTCGCCTCTGGTGCTGGAGGTTTATGGATCAAATCCCGGGGACTCATGGGTTATAATATCGCAACACTACATTATTATCCAGCCGCCCCACCAAAGTATTTATGAATGCTCCCTAAAATAGAATTTTACACCATTACCCTCTGACCTGACGGGACATTGAGGTTGTAGAGCGTCCTCTCTAGATCATAGATTGAATTGATAAAAATAACTTATACTTAGTGTAAATGTGAAAATCTATAGCGGGGTAAAACAAGCAATAACATGTTTTGATTTAGTTTATATCTATGTAATAGTGATTGAATAGTATTTAATTAATAATATTTTATTGTTAAATTTAAATTTCATGCCATTTATGTGAGGTTAAAAGCCCAGGTATTGAATTACTTGGTGAAACACTCAAGAAAAACCGTAACACCAACTGTATGACATAAATTTAAAAAGACATGTCAGGGTTTGCTGATAACTCAAATCTTTCGGTTGAACTGTATGCACGACAGGCCAATAGACGATTTTATAGGAGCTTCAAGAAACGGAGGACTCATTGCACATGTACATTGGCGTGGGTTTTCACCTGAGTTGTTTTGTTCCATTAAGCCGGTGTGAATTTTACGCAAATATCTCCCCGTTTATCTCAATTCATTTTAAATAAATTTATCATGAGGTAAGTGATCTATTTATCTGTCGCAAGTTGTTTAGATAAATGCATAAACTTCGAAACATAGCGGTATATCTGGTAAGTGGTAGAGCTGTTCTTCATCTTTCTGACTGATGAACGGATTTTGTGTCAAAAAAAGGAACTCATAGTCATAGTCATGAACTGCATTAAATTGGTTTCGTTCCTATCTAATTGATTGGTCTACCCAAGTGGATATAGCTGGTAAACTCTCAGATCCTATCATCTCGCAGTTCGGTTTGCCACAACCATGACAACAAGCTTCGGCAATATCCTCAAATTAGGTCTTTAAACAATAACAATTACTGTTACATACGGAATAAAGCACACGGCGTGGCACGGCAGCTATCATTATCATATTTACAATAACAATGTAATTCAAAGATAGGGATGTTCATATCATTGACTATAGAGGGCGACATATTTGACCAAAATATGTAGAAAACTCATGTTTACCTCTTTTAAATTCAGCGGAAAAGTACGAAACTGCTAGGATGTATTCACTGATGTATAAATAACCCCACACAAGCAACTAGACATCATGAAAGTAAACCCTTAATTTACCTAAAATAAAATGGTTTTAAAATGTGCATGACTTAAACTACTTTTGGTTATAACTTTTTTATTATTCAGCCTGCAGACAAGGTTGAACCATCATTTTGTATTGTAAAGTACTTTGTTTCCATGTATTCCATTTTCAAAGAGATAATTTTATTTTCAAAATTTTATGAACATGCCTATCAAAGACAAATCAATTGCTGCCTTCCCTTGTGCTTTATTATTCTGTATGTAAGACCTATTTGAGGATATTGCCCAAGCCTCCTCAAAATTAAATTCCATAAGTATTTCCTAGGTTCCAGGGATACGCAGTGCTACACGCAAATTTTACCCCGTGTTGTGTATTAATGTGTGGTGGCATGATATAATTTTTTTTTTATAAACCCAATTTTCAGTGGTATGCACTTAATTAGTACAACAAATCATACTTAGTGATATTTGTCATCAGTTGGTATTATTCATCATAGGGTATTTTGCATGTTTCACTATCTGTCCCCATCCTAAGTATGACTCCTTCTAAATATGATTTTTGTGGTAATTTCTGATTTTCTGTATCGCTTACCAGAGCTCAAAAACACACTTCTTTGTGCTTGTTCTTATCTACTCTTTCTCATCTATCTTGCCATTCCTTTAACATTTTGTACAAATGCACTATTCCCTTGAAATTTAAGGTGAAATTCTAAGCCCATTCACTTAACGGCACTAACGATGTTTATCGAAATCGGCGCCATGTTTTAGTCTCATTTAATATTTTCGTTAGTTCGCAAGTGGTGTGCGTAGCGTACATAGACGTTTGTTATTTTGCGATTGGGGATGAGACTAAATCTGGACGGCGATATCGCGAAATGTCTAAAACAAAATTCTGCCATTGCGTTTACACGGCGGAGAATTATGATTAAATATGGAATAATTTAGCATTTTCATGTTTTAAAAAGTGGCTGGAAAGAAAGATGAGGACTTTATGAAGGTGCGTAGCTAGTATGAAAATAAACGGAAATGCAGTTTTGCTGTAATTCACCCATTGTCACCCGGCTCTCATTCGAAAGCCACACCATTCACTTTATACAGCAAATCAAATTGACAGTTTCTCGCTATACAATTTCCCCATACGTTGGTAGGGAAAAAAAACCACACCAACGTATGGGTTTCCTGTACTAGCACTTAATACCGTCCAGGCTACATTTGACATCTTAGAAAATGTCACTTGGGCTTAGCAAATACTACAGAGTTACAGATATAATTCAAACATGAAAATCGGTGGACCGTGGATTACATCGTCGTCAAATAATAATAATAGTGGAAACTTATAAAGCGCAAGTATCCGTCAAACAAAGCCGCTCACTGCGCTACAGACAAATGACGCTCCATTACCGGGGGTAGGGATGTTCATATCATTGACTATAGAGGGCGACATTTTTTTTGAAAAAAGTTGACCAAAATATGTAGAAAACTCCATGTCTACCTCTTTTAAATCCAGCGGAAAAGTACGAAACAGCTGGGATGTAGTCACTGATGTCTAAATAACCCCACACAAGCAACTGCACACCATGAAAGTAAACCCCTTTTTCCTAAAATGGTTTAAAATGTGCATGACTTGCCCAGTTTTCAGCAATATGAGGCAAACTACTTTTGGTTATAACTTTTTTATTATTCAGCCTGCAGACAAGGTTGAACCATCATTTTTTTATTGTAAAGTACTTTGTTTCCACGTATTCCATTTTCAAAGAGATAATTTTATTTTCAAAATTTTATGAACATGCCTACCGGGGGTCATATGGTGCATGATACAAGTGACAGGTGCATAAGCTATATTAAAAAAATACTGATCGGGAGCAAAATATATGCGAATAACCGTAATTGCATTGCTTTTTCTATGAGAGAAAGAAATTATGACCAGTTATGGTCTAAATAAAAGTAAATTTGAGAAAGTTGTATTGTTCTGTTGCTATGATGATGATTAATTCTCTGATTGGATAATTCCATGCCAAAACAACAAATTTGCCAACAATCTTGGCTGGTCACCCTCATGGATTTGGCTGAAAATTATTCCTAGAAGGCAGGGTCTTAGCTAGGATTTAAAATCTGCCCGTCCAAAAAACAAAACAAAAAAAGTTGTAATGAATGACGTGCGAAGCACCAAGGTGCGAAGCACCGCGTTCCGCGCTAGCACGGACAGGGGGGAGTCTGAGGGGGGATGTGCCCCCCTCAGCGTTCGAAAGAAATTCAATTTTCGAACCCATTTGGAGTGATTTGGGGGGCACTTTTGACCGATATTTTATTGAAAATGTTTGTTGTTAAATGTTAAATAAATAGCCCTTTTTAAAAAGTAATAAGCTTACTTTATGAGTCCCATTTTCTTCTCTGCATGAAAATATATTAATTTTGAAAGTTATCCCTGGTAGAGAGGTTTCATTATTTGCATTATATTCCAATTAATGTCTGCCGTTTTTGACATTTTTTCCCGCCAAAGAAATGATTTCTTTCGTATTCGCGCGGCCATCTTGGCCTACATCCCCTAGTTGATCTTGAATATTACCATTCGGAACATTGATGACAAAATTGTAGAGGGCGGCATAGTCTTAGTCTACCAACCGCCGGCGGCAGTATTTTGCATTGCGTCATCGATATCGGACCACGTGCGCGATTAGTGGTACCCATTTTACAGCACGACGTAACATAAGAAAAATAACATACGGGAACCAAATGCTGTTTACATGATGATTGAAAGGTATTCCCCGAGCCAAGTTCGCATTGGTACGATTGTTACTTCCATGGTACGATAGATCGAAGTATTTAAAATGACATTTCAAGATTTTCTTGCACTATTTATGGTCGATTTTTATGCACAAATTAGAAATGTAGTTACAATTCCGCTAAATCGCGGGATACTTTGAGAAAACCCGAGGGAATACCACCAGAACGACAAGTGTTTTTTCCAAGCATGGTAAAGGTTAATAATAATACATGAATATCCATCTCTTCATCAGCCAAGGTCTGAACGCATCATAAACAGTATCATAATATTTGATCGGGATGTTCAATGCTTGTAGAATTGATATAAGTCGGATTCTGGACCGTTTAATATAATGATGACTACCATTAATTTTGTACTAGATTTTATAGTGCCTACCGCGCCGTATTATTTATTTAAAGTGCTCGCTTATCATGATCCTTGGAAGTTTATAATGAATTAATGATTTATTTATTTATTTTTCTCCAAAAAACGGCCCGTCAATAAGACGGGTTGAGGATATTTCCACCCGTCCACTTTAGAAACTGCCCGTCCAAAAGACGGGTGGACGGGTGGCTGGCTAAGACCCTGCTAGAAGGTATATGCCTAGAAGGTATAATGAACACATGCAAAAAACTAGCGCTCAAATCAAAGCGGTTTCAAAAATATGGCCCATCGAAATTTGACACCAAAACCCCTATTTTGTCATCCCGATTTTTATTAAATATATTGAATTTAGAATAACGCACACGTCTCAAATTTGGTAAAAGATATTTAGCTGTAAATTGTTACCTAGGTGATTGCTACTCAAATAAACAGAATGATGTTAGTAACAACTGTATCTCATCAACTTTCGGTCCCGTGGGCCTCCGAACATGTCTTCATATTTCAGATATTTGAATATGTTTTATTTTTAGACCCCCTCAAACACAGAACTAGTTATCACAGAATGTTCAAATCACTTGTGGATGTTGTATAGCCATGCAACTTAACTCACAAACAAGTGTATGCCTTTCAGACCTTTTATTACATGATGGCCGGGACCCAAAGATGGGTCCGCAGACAAAAAAAAATCATAAAAATCGCCCCTCTGCCGGATGACCTTTGATCCTGTAGTGAAGTCCAACATACCGTCAAATTTGAAACTTCACACTTAAGTACACTAACATCAGATCTACATCTGTGCAAAACCTAAACTTTGTACAGGACTCAGCTGCAATGGTGTTTTGATATTGTGTGACTTGTATCACTTGCCTTTTAAAAGGAATTCTTGCAGTATACGATACAATGTATTAAAGGCATATTATGTGATCTTTTCCAGAGAACGCCCTCTATTCATGATTTTTTTTAGAAAGTAGATTTTCTTGCAGATTTACATTTCCGATCATGAATCATACATACATTCCAAGTTACAGAGCGATACGATTCCTAATTACCTCAAAATCATGGTTTTAGAGTGAATTTAGAGTGAAAAATAAGTTTATTTTCACTCTAAAACCATGATTTTGAAGTAATTAAGAATCGTATCGCCCTGTAACTTGGAATGTATGCATGATTTATGATCGGAAATGTAAATCTGCAAGAAAATCTGCTTTCAATTTTTTTTTCGATGTTGAGGGCGTTCCCTGGAAAGATCACATAATAGAATATATTTTTAAATTTCCAAAATGTTCGGAGGCCCACAGGACCTCTTGATGAGATACAATGTGTCTGAAGTCATATTCTGTTCATCTGGGTCGCAATCACTCTAGGTAGCAATTTACAGCTAAATATCTTTTACCAAATTTGAGATGTGCTCGATCCAAAATTCAATATATTTAAAAACGCAACTCAGGTTGAAAAATATGCAGGTTGGTGTCAAATTTCAACAGGCCATATTTTCAAAACCGCTTTGAATTGAGCGCTAGTTTTTTGCATGTGTTCATGTACTATGATTTTCAGTCAAATCTGAGAGGGTGACCAACCAACCCATATTTGGCATGGAATGACCCGATTGTCAATTTTCAGGAATGCACCTGGAGCAAGAAGAGGACGTGGTGGCCGTGGTGGCAACCAGGGAGCTGTGCCATTGATGGGTAGCCCTCCTGGTGCATTCAGGGGACCTGTTGGGTAAGTTGAATTATTGGAATAGTGAATAATACTATTAATATATACAGTAACACTGCAAATTCTGAGCGATTACTTCTGGACAAACTACAAGTAAACTCAAAAATAAACACAAAAGTAAACACAAAAGTAAACGTAAAAGTAAACGCTTCTTGCATTTTGCACCCAATTGACCTCAAAGCACGCTCCAAGTGAGTGAATATAATCACAGATGTTACCACCATCTGTGATATAATTGGACAGTTATTGATTAGAGGCTGGGTGGAAAACAGCTTAGTTGTTGGGCTCACAAAAGTGTTTAGTATTGCATTTACTTTTGAGTTTACTTTTAGTTTGTCCAAAAGTAAACGCTCATAACTTGCAGTGTAAGATGTTCTTAGTAGTGCCAAGTCATGGAAGGTTCTTGTTTGTAACATCAATCAGGGAGCTGTGCCATTGGGTACCCCCACACACATCTCGTAATCGCAAACGGCGTACATGGAGTCCAGAGTCTGGACTCAGACCAACAATGTGTACATATTAATTTGATTTTATCGACGGTTCCTACCTTTGTAGATTATATAGATTTTAATTAATTTGCAATTGTGGGCTTGGTGTATTTCCTATGCACTCTTTCGTGATTAATTCACACAGACATCGGGGGGGTTTCTGGTAAATTATTGAAATTTAAAAGAGATGCGCCACTCGTTCAAACTCAAGAAAATATTGGTAAATAACAAATTGTCATGTGCGTTGATTAGTCTCAATCCAGATTTGTTATGCAAAACACTGGGACGCTGCTGTTTCCAATTCATTGGTACACGTATGTAGCGTCCGTTTGAAGCCACAGTCAAAGACACTAAAATGACACGATGAAACGGCCATTGCCACGAAGGCAAAAAGAGGCTGACTTGTACACTGTCCTCAAACATGCATTGCTACGTCGCGTCGCCAGTATATTATTACTACACACGATAGCGGTTATTTTAAGATTCTGGAGATGTACCCTACGGTAATCACACGTCGCCAGTCACAACAATTTATGCAGATAATGCAGGTGAATTGTCACGCGCCGGTATATAACAATGGTAGTGTCTAACCGATCAGCTCATGTCAGCCGATCGCCGATCACCGATCATTTCCCTTTGATCGGCCGATCCGATCACCGATTAAATGCGCAAGTGAACTGCAATGCCTAAATAACAGTACATTTCCCTCGTGTGTGTTGCCGTAATAGTGTAAATATAGTAGCATATGTGTACTTAGCAAAACAGATTATAACGAGTGAAAAACAAGTTCAAATTGTTTAAATAAAAAACATAATTATTTAATATTTTTATTTATCGTGTTTACCTGGTCCATGTCTCTAAGGACACCTGTCAATCAAGTGTCAAGTCATTGTTTACAGGGGTAGAATTTCGTTATGAGCCGCGAGAATCCAAACGGATTCTCCCGGAAGGATTTTGCGAGAATCTGGATTCTCACAAATTTTGAGAATCCATGGATTTTTGCGAAATGAATGGAAATAATATCAAGAATAAGGCTATAAGCTTGCACAACTTCCAAATTCGGCATGTTTGTTGACTAAGGGTCAAATACCAGTCATCTAAGGTCCTGTTTTGGACTTATAAAAAAAGTAAAAATAAAAAAATAAAAAAAAGTTCTTTTTTTGGTTTTTTTGCGTGAATCCAAATGGATTCACGCTGTAGTGTTTTTACGCGAATCTTCACGCGAAACGAAATTCTACCCCTGGTTTACATTTTACAAACGTTGCGATTGCTAGCGGCTGAGTACGACCGACCATGTGCGATTTGAAGCTTTGCACATGGCACGCTGGGTATTCCCACAATTCTTTCTTTGTTGAAAAATACACCATAATTCATAAACACAGATACCTGATAGTAAATTAATGTATTTGAGATTTTCAATATATTTAATTCTAATCCATAAACCCGAAGTTTTAACTTAGTTTAGTGAATCTTTTAGTACATAGAAGTGAAACGTAGCCTAGCCAATGACAAGCCTTGTTTGATAACGCCTTTGGCGGGCCATGACGTGGGTATTTCCCGTAATAAAAACGAAAACAAAACATTGAATGTACATTCGCTGAATCCCGGCGATCGAACTAATCTGAAAACAGGCGAGTTTGAAAGGATTTGTACCCTTATAGGCTTCGCTAAATTCACCTGGATAAACTAATTAACTATATAGTAATGTATGTTATGTGAAGAAGTAAGAAGGCGAGTTTGAGAGGAATTTTAATGGAGAAAAGACGACATGATAAGCTTTTATTTATATAGTGATTGATCGATCGGTTATCAGATCAGTAGATGAAGGAATTTTGCCGATCACTGATCAGATCCCGATCAGACTTATATCGGGCCGATCGGGAAACTCCCGATCTGATCGGTTAGACACTAAACAATGGGGAAAAGGCAATATTTTGACAAACTGGTATAGTTGACACTTCAATAAAGTGCAGTTTCTCGGAATTCACGGCAGATTTTGTGAAATAAGATAAGTCATTGAGACCTGTTATATGGTATACTACTATAGAACATATTTGCAAACACGTAGCTGTTCACTGTTCAATGCGTAATGTTTTTTTGTGTAAACATTTGTTGTAAAAAAGAATGTGCCAAGATATCACAGGAGCTCTTTCAGGTCTTCAATTAGCAAGCCAATTGAGGACCTGAAGTTGTCCTCAGAAGGTTAAGCTATGTACTGTAGACAAGAAACTACGACACACAGCCAATTTGTAATTTTTTCACACAACTTTAATATGTGGGATGAGCTGGAGTAGTCAAAGCATCACTGCCTGATGCACAACTGTAATAAGTACTTATCTTCTTTCATAGAAGTAGTAACAATATTATACCATGCTTTATACACCATGCATTAAAAAGAATACACCATGCATTAAAAAAGAATACACCATGCCTTTACCATGCTTTAAACACCATGCATTAAAAAGAATACACCATGCATTAAAAAAGAATACACCATGCCTTAGTCAAGAATACACCATGCTTTAGTCAACAAAAAATGTAAGCCCATCCTACGTTAAGTAGGACGAGGATCTGGATCCGGACCACGATTTGGAAGGGATCGAGTTCCCCGAATGGAGCAACTCTAGCCTTCCACAATTTCACAGGCAAAACCATGAAAACGAGCATAACAAATATGGTCCAGACCCTTATCCCCCTAAAAAAACTGCCCAACCCTTTACACGCACAAAAACACGTAAAAAACTGCCAGTCATCGGCCGAGTCCGGCTCAGACCCAAGCCAGCAAAATCAGGTCTTATAATGCCTGAGCGACCCAATCAACTCCTCCAATATGAATAACTGGGTGGGTTGGGTGGGATTTTAACCATGCACCTATGACTACTCCAACCGACATTGAAACACCAAACCCAAAAACAGCGCGAACTCACGCCACGACTCGATACATCACGCCACCTGATTGGTCGAGCACTAGGCATAAATATTAAATTGGCCAGTCACAAATTTAGGTAGGGAGACCAAGGCCGCAGCTACAACCACAAATGGTATGAGTGCCGATAAGGACCGAGGCAGGGCAATTCTATTTGCTGGCCATCCCCCCTCTGAAAATAAAATCCAAAAGCAAGACGCAAAGACCAAAACAGGGGAACCTCATGAAGACAAAATCGCCTTTTATTAGATGGGACTAATAAAAACCGGAATTGTCCTCAGAAGGTTAAGCTATGTACTGTAGACAAGAAACTACGACACACAGCCAATTTGTAATTTTTTCACACAACTTTAATATGTGGGATGAGCTGGAGTAGTCAAAGCATCACTGCCTGATGCACAACTGTAATAAGTACTTATCTTCTTTCATAGAAGTAGTAACAATATTATACCATGCTTTATACACCATGCATTAAAAAGAATACACCATGCATTAAAAAAGAATACACCATGCCTTTACCATGCTTTAAACACCATGCATTAAAAAGAATACACCATGCATTAAAAAAGAATACACCATGCCTTAGTCAAGAATACACCATGCTTTAGTCAACAAAAAATGTAAGCCCATCCTACGTTAAGTAGGACGAGGATCTGGATCCGGACCACGATTTGGAAGGGATCGAGTTCCCCGAATGGAGCAACTCTAGCCTTCCACAATTTCACAGGCAAAACCATGAAAACGAGCATAACAAATATGGTCCAGACCCTTATCCCCCTAAAAAAACTGCCACCCAAGGGTTCCATGGTTCCATACGGAACCAAGGAACCCTTGCCACGCCCCCCCCCCTCTTTTTTCCTCCTTCTACTTCTATTATTACCAAGCTCATTGCATCTTCTATTACCAAGCTCATTGCATCTTTCTTCACTCACAAATAAACTACTAACAAATCAATGGCAATGCATATTAGCCCCCAAAAAATTAAGAACTTACCATGGCTATAATTAAAGAATTTTTAACACCCTGATGATAGATCCAAACAATGCACTACTATTTATGTTGAACACCTCGAATATATTCTGCTTAGTAGCATACAATTAAACTAAAAAACTTATCATTGGCTTTGCCTATTAGCACACAAATTTACTAAGAACTTACCATGGCTTTAATTAAATGTGTTTTAACACCTTACTGATATATCCAAACAATGCCCCGCGTACCTCTTTTTATCGCCATAACAAAATTTGCCTATTGGCACACAAATATACTGCAAAGCTTTTCACTATCAATGCATAATGTCAGATTTTTGTTGTTGTTGTTGCATATTAGCACACACAATTTTTTTAATTTTATTTTTTTTAAATTTTTTAAATTTTTTAAATCATCATTGTCCTTAATGATCTATTTTACATAAACTTAAAAGCAAGAGTCTTATTGTACTTTTAGCTGCAAGCCTGTCCAAGTGGCGGAAAACCCACCAAATCTGCAGAAGGAGGATTGGCGCAAAAGTACCTGATTCCACCATGTCATTCCCCTTAGGGGTTAAGTGGACGCCATCTTCTCTACTAACAGTGAATGAGATCTCCTAGTGATGCCTTTGTGGAAGATTACCCTATTGCCTCCTGGTAAACTCCTGCATGAGTTAAATGCCTGCCTGTTCATGTCGGCCCTAACCTTCTCACCGGCATTGTCCCTGCCCTCGTTGTACCAAAATAACCGAGGTAAAATGCATGACCAAAAAATACAGCAACGGGGCAACATCGGTCGTAGCTCTTTGAAAATGGTCTCTATCTGTATCAGCAAATCCTTCTTGGTCACAGCTTAGTCATAAAAGATGTCATTGCCTCCGTTGTGGACCACCAGTGTATTGGGCGCTGGGGCTGTCACCTACCAACCATGTTCTGTGACCTACATAATGCACACACAAATCAAAGAGAGAAAGGACAGCAGATATGGTGTTGCAACATAAAACATTTAACACCACTTATTGACTTGACTTGGCATGACTTGACTTGATATGACTTGACTTGATATGACTTGACTTGATAAGACTTGACTTGACATGACTTGACATAACTTGATATGACTTGACTTGACATGACTTGACTTGACTTGCCTTGACATGACTTGACTTGACATGACTTGACTTGATATGACTTGCCTTGACATGACTTGCCTTGACATGACTTGCCTTGACATGACTTGATATGACTTGACTTGATATGACTTGACTTGATATGACTTGACTTGATATGACTTGACTTGATATGACTTGACTTGATATGACTTGATATGACTTGACTTAATATGACTTGATATGATATGACTTGACTTGATATGACTTGACCTGATATGACTTGACATGATCTGACTTGACCTGACCTGCTTTGACTTGGCATGACTTTTCATGATCTAACTTAACATGACCTGACTTGGCATGATTTGACTTGACATGACTTGACCCGAATTTACTTTACATGACTTGACATCAACCCCTGCTTGACCCGACCTGACCACACCAGACTTGACTTTCATATTATTATCTTAATTTTTTATATTTTGCTGTTGTTAACGCAGCCGCATCTGCAGCACTGCTTAACTATTGTGCAGGGAAATGTCATCTAATGCTAACACACATTTTTATTTTATTTTTTATTTTAATTTTTAATTTTATTATTAATTCTTTATTTTATTTTATTTATTTATTTATTTACTTATTATTTATTTATTTATTTTAATCTTTATTTTCTCCTTGTATTATTCTATCATTTATTATTTTTCTCCTCTTATTTCCTCCTATATTGTATTATATTTATTATATTTTATTTTCTTTAACAAACGCTTTTATCCCATATTTCTATTTAATTTTCGAATTTAATTTTTCTTTAATTTCATTTAATCTAGACATACAAACCCCCATCCTTGCATTTAAATAACATTTCTATTATTTATACCATTTATCCCATGTCCCTCGCCCCCGTCTATACCAAACTTTAACACGCATCGCGGCACCCCGCACGCTCAAGTTCAACCATAAGCATGTACATACATGCACAGCATTTCGCAAACCCATCCAGCCCACGGCAACAGCATGCGCCGTCCACGTGATTCCCATGTGAAAAATCCTGGAACTGTCTCATGTATAACTGAATAATTAGCACACAAAGACCACGTGTGATTTTTATGAATGAACTACTGACAATGCCGCTATAAAGCTACGCATAATTAAACCGCTGATGAATAAACATTAAGTGGTAGGGCGGGGTCTAAATACATCGTTTATCTGGGTGCTTTGCCGGCTGCTGGCGGCCCTCCCCCTGATTTACCGCAATGTGTACAACTATAATCAAATTTACATGATTTTCTTGTGCATTTTAACCCATTAAAATCAAAACATACAGATGCTCGCGAGGGATTTAACTGATCTTGAAAAGCAGGTATACTATAATACTGCCTTGATAAGATTGGGAAGGCGTCTGAAAGCCTAATGAGGAGCCTGGCTAGCGCTTGTGGCTATGAACATAAACCATAACTCAGCGTCGATCGTCGCCCATGAGTTTTGTGGTTTTCTCTGTTGACGAACGCGAAAGTTAGTGTCATACGCGGACCAACCTGCGCTTTTAAAACGGAGTGCCGCAGATCTCACAATCTGCATGTATTTCAGGATCTCCTGACTGCGTTGGGGGTGATAACTGAGGTAGATGGACGTGTACACCAGAAACGCGCTGGTCCATGTTGAGATTGATGTTATTTTGGGCTTAGGCCTACTTGGACCGGACTGCCTAAGAACTGGATGGCCCTCAAAATCAAATACCATGGAAACACTCCCGTTTTCCCCCTCAGAATGACCTCCCCAATTTTCTAATAGGAGATTCAACTCCACATACTCGCCCCTACCAATTTTTTGCTGGATGGCTTGAGGCACTCCCTCGCCCAGCGGATCACACACTGACGCTAAAGGGTTAACATTAGTAGCAGGCGGGATGGCCCCGCTAAACATGCTACTACAATTATACAACGACTCACCGCTTTGACTATCACGGGCCGGTTGACTCACAGGCACTGTAGGCCTCCTTGACATCGGGGCTTGTTGTAATTCCGGTGACGCGGTCGAAGCCGCAGGAGTTGGCCTGGCTAAAATGCCTCCCGAGTTGGACGGCAAAGCCTCCTCACCCGCAGCCGCTACCGCTCCTTGCTGATCTTGTCCTGCATCCTGCAACGCCCGTCTAAGAACTTCGTTTAAGACGTCTGTTTGCTCCGCCGAGGAATTCCGGGTTGTCCTCTTGTTCGGAGCCGAAGCATTTGCGTTAGCGCCCTTGCGCTTTCTACCCATCGTTAACTTCTAAGTCAATTTAGTCAATTTATAACTTGCCGTCCAAGGCCTACTAGTACTACTGCGAGCACTTTGTGTCGTAATAAAATTTACAAAGCTAAATGTGAAATCTCCAAAATTCACTCTTTTCTGTACTGCCGCCTTGCAGAATTGAAACAAAACGACTATCACTTTTATCCACGATAAATTGTCTCTAAGATCCAATAGTAATTCGATGAAAAAACGTCCGATTTCCGCTAAAACTAGTGAAATTTATAAGACGAAATTATTTTAACCATGCACCTATGACTACTCCAACCGACATTGAAACACCAAACCCAAAAACAGCGCGAACTCACGCCACGACTCGATACATCACGCCACCTGATTGGTCGAGCACTAGGCATAAATATTAAATTGGCCAGTCACAAATTTAGGTAGGGAGACCAAGGCCGCAGCTACAACCACAAATGGTATGAGTGCCGATAAGGACCGAGGCAGGGCAATTCTATTTGCTGGCCATCCCCCCTCTGAAAATAAAATCCAAAAGCAAGACGCAAAGACCAAAACAGGGGAACCTCATGAAGACAAAATCGCCTTTTATTAGATGGGACTAATAAAAACCGGAATTATCTCTGGGGTACCCCTCATAAGTGCAAGTTAAATAATCACAGTTCTCTATAGATCTAAATGAACCTTGGTGTTTAAGTGCCAAGTTACAGTGGAAGGCCGTCAGTCATGGGGTATGAAAGGAATTTTGTGGGCATTTGGCCTCAAGCCCCCCTTATTTTAGCGCTTGTTTTATGGCCAGAAATAAGTTCAAAGTTATAATGAAATATTTTGAATTTGTCACTTTTATGGAAACAAATTTTCCGCCCAAATCCACCCAGGGCATCATGGTTTATAATGGAAAGTTTTGTTTTTTTGATGTCTAAATGTAACACTCATTGACAGCATTTATTTTTATATTGCAGAAATTGTAAATTAACTCATAGTTTATCTCTTTGTTCTTAGATGGAGAGGTTCCGGCCCGTTTGTTCCACATGTGCCCTTTGACCTTGTACAGGTAAGATTTATAAACTTTAAAAAAAAGAAAAAAGAAAAAAAAAGTAGGCCTACCCATTTTATCGATATCTTAACTGTGTATCTGATTGCCCTTGTTATTTAACTTGAATTTAGGCCGCTGTTTCGTAATTCAAGTAGCGACATTTTGATATCTTGTTGGCTACCAATTATACCAACGATTGTAAACTGTTCAAATTGACAAATGAAGCAGTTTCAAATGATTATTTGATGAGTTGTGTGATAATACTAGTATACTACTCACTGCCAAGAAGTAGTCATTGGCCGAGCATTACACCACCTGGTAATAAAATGATGGCGTTATCAATCGTGTCCCTGTAGAATCAGTACCGCACTCGTAATCGAAAGGTTGTGAGTTTGAGTCCCCCTGCGGCCAATGTGTTGGGTCCTTGACACTTTACCCCACTTGCCTCTCTCCACCCACAAATAAAAGTGGGTAGCTGTTTTGAAAATTCGCTGTTTGGGGATAATCACAATCTAAGTGTCTGATGGGAAATTGCGCAATTATCACTATTTGTGTGATATGCATGAGTTGCAGTGAACCAATTGATTGGCCTTTCAGAGCTCTTTGTAATGTAGAGAGTTACCAGTCTGATTTCGTATTACTCAGTTTATTAACCTTGTTAAAAGCCTGTTGGGCTAATTGTTCGCATTTGCTCTTTATATACAAAATAAATTGCATCCTATAGTGGCAATTAAATGTACCTGCTTTGGGCGTAATTGTAAAAGCGCTATATAAAAACTGACATAATTTTGTGTGTGTATTGTTTGCTGTTCCAGTGTGAGGCTGCTTTCCAGAGGGTCAAGCCTGTACCAGAGGATAAAGAGAAGGACTTGGCAGAGGTAGGTGTAACCATCTCCATCTGGCCCTTCAGCGTGGATAAAGTAATACTTCTTATGTATAACCTTTGGGCAGTATGTTTTAAACATGTTCAAGGTCCAAAACAAATATCTATCAAAACCTTGTGTAAGTGCTCTTGACGCTGGACATGTATAAAGCAACACATCCTATGCATAACTGTTGGTCAGGTTTACTTTATACATGCTGAAGGGCCAGTAAAACATACATGGTTTTGACACAACAGCGATGCTATCTCATGTTGTTTAATTAAAAAGCACCGTAATTCACTGGACTAGGGTTCAGTGTTCCCTCTGTAGTTTGTTTAATCAGTTCCAAATTGGCGAGAATTGTGCATTTTATTATCTCTCTGCAGTCTGCTAGCAGAGGTAATTCAAGCGTATGTGGACTATAAATGCATTAAGTGTCATGCATATGATTTACAATGTGTCATGTTGCTCCACGTTGTAAACTGGTTTGATAATTTTGAATTGACTGAACTAATAGCTAGTGCCAATGGTCCAGCAAGTTGACAACATCAAACAAATTCTGTGCGAAATCCATAAGAATAATGACATGAAATGACTTTTTATTGGTTTCTCTGTGCCAAGGCTCGAATTAAGAATTTTGAGGGGCAACCATTTCAAGGCCAACAAGCAATCCTTTATAGGGGCACCAAGGCCATTCAGTGCTCAAGAAAACTTCAAATCTTGAAGCAGTTCTGGGGCATCAAGGCCAAGTCTAAAGGCACCAGAGGCCATGGCTTTGGTGGCCTTCGCTTAATTCGAGCCCTGCTCTGTGCACAGTTTTGCCACAGAATACCCAAAATGGCCCAGTTAAAATTCCCCAGATGAAACAATGCCTAGCCTATGACAGTAACTTAACATCAATTGGAGCCAACTATAAAACAATTTGTGGATATGACGGTGAACAGATCACGGTATGGGGTCCAGAGGCATGCTTGGTGGTTTTTAGGTTTTTTTAATGCACTTTGAAGGTTCCTGCCACATAATTTCATATTTTATGAGGCAGTTTAATGATTCTATCCATAAAAAAATGTGTTGTGGTTATCAGGGCACACCATAAGATGCAATATTTTAAGATCTGTGCAAGAGGGTTTTTTTTAAGGTAAATAATCCTTATTCATGATTTCTATGTATTAGTGTCTTTAGTATATGAAGTTATGAACCTTTACGCAGAATGTCACTACATTGTTAAGGAAGATATTCCCAGTGACGACCATATTTGTTTAAAGAGATGGAAAATGCTTTGTCTATGATTTGTTCTGCTCTGCCATTGGTGTGATAATGATGTAAAACGCATCATTGGGAGCGACCAGGATTGCTAAGCGATGCTGGTATTTAATGTATTCAGTATCGAAGTGTTACGCAGGCCTTCACGTTTGAAAATTGAAGGTGTGCTTTAAATCGCACTCCTCAAAACATTGAGGTGTGCTGTAGGTGTACCATAAATTGCACTCCTCAAAAAAATTAGGTGAGCTGTTTTATGACCATGCTATCTTTTCGATTACTCTTGAGAGAATGCTTATTTTGGGTGGTCCTCCATCATTGCCCCATCCTCCTACAGGTAATGGAATAGATTTGATAATATACATCTGCTGATGATATCACAAGCATAAGCCCACCTAAATTCAGTAAATTATCAGTTAATACAGCAAGATAGTATAGTACTATTTTAGTATAGGATCTTTGGGTTATGAGTTACTATTCCTATGGTGTGGGTCATGAGGTATTATGTGGGTCATTTAGGTTCAAATATGGGTCATCTTAAGTCCTGTTTTGGACTTGGAAATTTGTTTAAAAAGTAAATGTAAAAAAAAAATAAAAAAAAAAATAAAAAAAAATAATTGTTAGGCGTGCGATAAATCGCTCTTCTCGAAACCATTTCAGACGTGCGATGGCGTGCGATCACACTCGCACGCCTCAAACGTGAAGGTCTGGTTACGTGTAAACCGGTTATCACTACTGGATCACGCTTTCGAGTCCTGAAAATGGGATGTGCTAGCAGTCATACAGGTGTGTGATCCAGTTACCAGGAAGTTTACATAATCACTCGATGTACCATGTGTCATGTTATATCCTATAAACATAACCATCCTGTGTTAACTTTATCTCTCCTCACCCACACAAATCTAGGCCCTGATCAAGAAGAACACAGAGCTGACTCCGACCACAACGGAGCAGGCCGCAGTACTGAGCCTCGTGACCAAGATCAGCACCGTCTTGGATAATCTCACCGTGGCGCCCATACCAAACTTTGAAGTGGTAAGGTTCAGAAAGGGGCGGAAATTCCCAATCCCAGCTATCCAAATTCTCCAATTTTTCAGCGAGTACTTTTTTATTTTTATTTTGACTGATTATGTTGCTTGGAATGTCTACCTGCATGTAGATGTTATTCGTCTAACCTTTTGAAGCCAAATTTGAGATTTCATTTTTGTCAAATCAACTATTGTATCGTTACCTCCAGGCAATACTGCCCCATCAATTTCATGTCTAAGGCCCAACAAATTGAAGATGTTTGGTTGCCCTCCGCGACCGACCCAAAAACCCAAAAATCACGAGATTCGCCGGTCGCTTTTTTATTTTTATTTTTTAAAAATATTTTTCTCAACACAAAAAATTCGAAAATTGCTGTTAATATTTCTTCATTCACAGTTAAAATATAAACACCACATGTCGGAGGCGATAAACAGTTTAGTATTTGTATTTAAAAAAAATCATATTAAAAAACTCTAAAAAAGAAAAGAAAAAAGGATCGACCTACAGACCTTCCAAAATGTTTTTTGGGCCCAATTTTGATGAGTTTTTTAGTGAAAAAAGAAGTAAATAACGCCCAACTGACTTACATGAAAAAGGCTCATCTTGCCCGTAGAACAATTAATTTGTTTTCATTTGTTTTTACATTATATTCTTAACTTTAGAAGTGGGGATGGACCAAAGAACCAGGGGAGGGGGTCAAAAACAAATATCTCTGCCGCCCCCGGGAATTTAACCCGGGTCGCAGGGGTGAAAGGCAAGTCACCTAACCACCATACCACAAGCTAAATTTTCGCAGACCATATATATACAGAGTGTATCAAAAAGAACGCAACACTTTTTGTCGAGAGCTGTACGGTCACAGTAAAAAACAAATCACTCTAAAACTTATATATTCTGTTAGGTCTACTTATTGGCTATCACATAGTCAAATTACAACGATATCGATTATTTATTCGCTGAGATATTAAAGGTATAATTAGAGAAGTGCAAAACACGTTTTACATCGTTCGTTCTAAAAACTTGGATTTTCCTGTCCGATTAATGTTAAGGGTGACAGTTTAATAACTATGTAACTGTAATGTCTGGAATGGTTTATCTTAATTTCCTTTGTTTGAGTAAGGTGGTACATAAAATCATTGAATCGCGTAATCTGATAATCATTCAAGCATTTGAATACGTTAATCACCCTTTTTAAGTTCTGAAGCACCGATTGTTATGATCGCCACATAATGTCTATGGTACGTTCTTTCATAAATTAAAGTTCATACTCGATGCATCTTAAAACAAGGACAGCATTTTGAGGGTCGAGCAGCACCATAATGTCCCATTCCCATTCACAACAGAATAACAATGACTGAATCATACAAGACAATTACTACCTTCTCTGGACTATTCTATTTGTTTATCTTTTGACTAATGTGCCATACTGTTTTATTTATGACCTTAACGAGAGAAAAAGAGAGAGGATTTGCAAACAGACTTTGTAATCTGGATTTTCAAATTGTGTCATTAACTATCACCTAATTTATTGCCAGATTTAATTAATATTGATATTATACAGTAATAGCCAGACATTTTATACCTTTAACATGTCATTTTCTTCTCAGAATGATGAGTTTGATTCCAATTATTTAAGTACAATGAGTTATTAAAGTGTCTTGTTAATAATATTCACCTGACAAGAAAATCAGGCATACAGGATAAACGATGTAAAACGTGTTTTGCACTTGTCTACGCGTATCGTTGATATCTCAGCGAATCAATAATCGATATCGCTGTAATTTGAATATGTGATAGCCAATAAGTACACCTAACAGAATATATAAATTTCAGAGTGATTTGTGATTTGCCGTAATCGGAGAGCTCGCGACAAAAAGTGTTGCGTTTTTTTTGATACACCCTGTATACCAGGGGTTTCGTGCACCATTGGTAGAATTTGTGTGCGCGCCTAGAAGTGCTGCTGGTCGTGTGGTGTAGTTGGGTTAGGGTTATACCAGTAATTCTCAGCTGTATGATTTAGTGATCACTTTCTGATGTTCAATGCCATACTATTTTCAACATTAAATGATTCCTAAATTTGTCTGCAACCCCATCCGCCAGAACAATTCACAGTCCAATATGATAGCACACATATATATGATGTTGATTGAACTCTGGCATTGGCATGAGACTAATTATACAGCCCATTCCATTGATTTGTTTGCACCGTGTATGTATGCCTTGTGTCTTTTTTTGTCTCCGTAATCTTGTAGAAAATCAAAGTTGAGCCTGGGGTCAAAGTGAAAAAGGAGCCTGGTGTGACAGACCGTTTGACAGCAAAGAAAATACTGACAACCATGGTGGCTTATTTGTTGTTGTTTTAGTTTTAAAACAGGGCTCAAAATAAGTCTGCACCTATTTCAGTGCACCTGAAGTAGTGTTATTTTTCTTTGGCTTGTATGCCATCCATTGTATTGACATTTGGCCTAAGTGCCAGCTTGTAGTTAACACTTTCCATGCGGCAAGCGGCTGCAGACGACATTCCAAAAGTTCACAAAATGTTAAAAAATGTCAGAATTATTGAATTTCATTACCATATTTGGAATCACCAGGAGAAATGCATTGAAATAAGTACAAACATGCCTGGTATTGGTTCAGTAATCCTTGAGATAGACTTTGAAGTTTAGGAAAGGTTTCTGAAAAATCTGTTTTGTATATGGTAAAACTAATAGCCGCGTGGAAAGTGTTATGAACCCTGTTTTAAAAGTTTTATGTTTATTGTTGTTGTTGTTGCAATTCAATCCAGGCAGTTACAGTTCACAAGGCTTAGTTGTTGGCAAGCCTCGATTTAAATGGGAGCTGGGAGTTTTTTGCCCCCCGGTTGCCAAGTTTTATCTCCCGGTGTTTTCAAATTTTGCATAGCAAAGTATATGAGCGGGAGCTACTTTTGTCAGAAAAGTTACAAAGTAGCTCCCGGTTCACACGTCCTTAAATCGAGGCTTGGTTGTTGGCATTGTGATTCAGGATCTTGGCAGTTGGGATGTAGTTGTTGATTGAGAACGAAACAGATTGTTGAGTACGGAGCTATGTTATGTTTGAAGAAAAAACCTGCAAAAATAAAAATCGCCACTTAGCACATTATGATCTTCTTGCACTAAGCACTAAACATAGACGCTTTGAACGCAACATCTCTACATCAACTGACTTCTGACCCATTTTGCTGGATCACATCGCATTGTTTATTTTCACATTGAAAGTTTTAGTTCTTGGATGTGGTTTTCTGTCACAATTTACAGAATAATGACTGCGTATATCAGTTGTTCAGAGGTAACGTAGTCTTTGTTAAAGATGCCTTGCAAAAGCGAGGCGTACGCCGACCAGTAGACCGCAGAGAGAAGCGAGGTGTCTTTGCACAAATAGCTAGCTATTCTACCTTGTAAGCAGTATGTGTCGATCAAACACCGTCTTCATCATAACACACGATTAGCTCCGCCTAATTCTATTGACGACAATGGTTAAAGAAAGCACTTGATATCGATGACGTCTTCCGATATATCATGACATCATTATCAACCAATCAGCAAGCACGATTTTTCCGGGATAAATCTTCCGTAAAACAATACAACACATAACATCAGGATTTTTTTGTGTGGAAAGGCGTTGTATTATACTTTTTTTACAGAGGGCGCTCACACTGTTTTTTTAGGTGATGAAAGGTGACTGAAGAATCAAAACATTTTCACTTAGAAACCGGGGAATTGCACGAGGTCCCAAAGTAAAATATTTGATTCTTCACAGTTGTGCAAACACGCCATGCGTTCGTGGCATGACGCAAATTGTTTTGGTGATCGAACTTGATACACAGTATACGCAGGGTTACTAATGTTTACACGGAGGTATTGGTTCTCCGTTAGTGACACACACATCGTACAGTGAGTGCCAATAACGGTTTTGAGTAATTAAAGATGTACTCTGATCGGTCATTGTATGATAAAGCCTATGATGATAACACCCTTCTCCACACATAGTGTATAGTGAGTGATAAGCATATGTTTTCTGAGGCTGATGATCACAGGCTGAAAAAGTAGGCAATACGGAAAGCTCCTTGCAGGGAAATTTGAGCATTTGGAGGGAAATTTTGGCATTTGGAGGGAAATGTTACTCTTTCATTAAGAAATGCATTCCATTTTGGAGGGAAATTTGGAATCGCTTGCCGGGAAAAAAACATTTTTTCAGGCCATGCTGATGATGACAGTTCTATACCAGTGTTACTATTAGGTATCCCCTGTTTGTTCATGCAATACAAACAGATATTAATGGTTTGGGTTCGTGTGATATAAAACCAAACCATTTATATTTTCCGTATAGAGGTAACTGTGAAGAATCAAAACATTTTCACTTTGAAACGGAGGAATTGCATAAGGTCCCAAAGTAAAACATTTGATTATTCACAGTGACCGACAAAACAACTGATCATAGTCATTATCCTGATTCAAAACCGTCAATTAAAATAGTAATTTAATAGTACGGACGTTACTTATTCATTTAAAAAGTTACAAAATCGGGCTAGCGAACTACTCACACGTCGCATAACTACTGTGTTGTGCAAATACGCCAACCACTCCCACGTCGCGTAACTACTGCGTTGTGCAAATACGCCATGTTTTCGGGGCACGACGCAAATTGTTTTGGTGATCGAACTTGATACGCATTATATGCGGGGTTACTAATGTGTACAAGAAGGTATTTGGTTCTCCGTTAGTGACCTGCGCTTGTTTGTGCGTACCAGCAAAGGACAGCATTTGATTGGGTCACACATATTCATGAATAGCATCCGAAATCTGGATTTCTAACAGATTTTGTTATATTTTTGGAATTCTTGTAGGGTAGATAACTCGGTAACCCCCACCCGACATTAAATTTATCATAATATGGAAGTTCAGTTCAGCGATGCCGTAAAACATTGGCTAGCGCAATAAAACATCGGCTATTCCTTTTTAATTTGACAGCTCCATCAACCAGCCATGATATAAATATCCTTTAAAAGTCAAGCATCAAATTTATCGATGTGTTCATGACCGTTGATCATTCCAAGCAATTTCATGTCCAGTAACTTCATGTAGTTCATTTCTTATTCATGCATTTTTATTGTTGCTTCTATTCGGTATTTACTTAATTTCGAACTAATAATAGCATTATCTTACATTCACATTTTGCCTTCTTAACTGTCATTTGTTTATGAGTTCTCATATGATTCATATTCATATTATAGTACATTACATTACATTATTTTGCATAAAACCAACTGTGTCACAGGCCAATTGAACAGGGTTAAAGGTGTATGTTCTGATCAAATCTTTTTTCTGATTTTTTTTTCACATCATGATATTTTGATATCAGAAGAATCCTCATAATTTTCTCATTATTTCTGGTAAATCTTAGGGGCCAGAAATGTTCTATTAAGACATTATAGGCTAACATGTGGTGAATTACTGCCAAAGGTGGTTAACCACCTGGTCAGTTTGTGTACTACTCAATGGGCACATTTTGTTTGACTTTGTGCTTCTAAAATAAGAACCATTGGAGTTATGCACCTCAAACTTAGAATTGCGACAATTTTAAGGATGATCTTTCACGTAAAATAGAAAACTATCAAGTTGAAAATCGGGCCAGCAATCAGAACATCTACCTTTTTTTCTGCCTGGGATAAATGTCCTGTTTTGACCACTCTGTATATAAATAATATGCCTTTGTTTGATTCATTACTATATAACACTTAATATGATCCCTTTGTGTTCTCATTTTATCAGGAATTCAACAGTTTTTATTAACATTTGTTACGATCTGTTTCCATGAGTTCTTAAACTATATAATTTGTATGTTTTCTCAATTTTTTTGTGTAGTGTTTTTTAATTGTTAAACCAATTTGCAAACAATAGTTCAAATTATAGTGTTGTTTTGGGTTAAAATCTTGATGTTTCGGTTATTTTTTTCAGACTATCGAAGAGGTACGTCAAGTCGGATCTCACAAGAAGGGAACCATGATGGCCGGAAGTCCGGTAGCAGACCTAGTTGTTATACTCAAAACTCTGCCGACAAGTAAGCTTTGTTGTAATAATTTATCCTTCCCTCATAGTCACTTAATTCTTTTTGATTTAGGCCAAACAAAGAAGGTCTGTCTCAGAAGCCTGCCCGCATTGGTATGTGAAATGAGCTACGGCGCGTAGGTCTATTCGTTGGGGGCTAAAAAACTTTCTTTTTAGGGGGGGGGGGGGATTTTTTTTGGATTTTTAAAAAAAAGTTCAAAAAAGTTCTCCGTAAGCCTGGATAAGCAAAAAAAAATAGCAAAAAAAAAAAAAAATCGCATACCTCATAGCCTATTTTCTAAAAATAAATAAATCGCACAACACTTAGCTTTTTTGCACAATGTTTCTGAGACGGACCTTCTTTGTTTGGCCTTATTTCATAGCTACTGTTTGCATTACAGTTCAGACCCACATCCCTATTCATTCGAAAAGAACCTGGGGAATGTCTCAATAAGGATTTGTTTTATAAAAATGTATTTCCAAACCCTGACTCACCACAGAAAACTAACAGATCAATGACTTGGAAATAATAGGCATATACGACGGGTATTAAACAAATTATAAATATTTTTAAACAGGTTCGCCGTCGTGGATAGAAAAGAGACAATTATGGGAAAACGATCTCGCCCAGAATCGAACCCAGAACCTCTCGCTTACTTGGCAAGTGCCTTATCCATTGGGCCACAAGTATACAAGTATTACCCATAGTAGCTATGCCCTATACAAGTGTAATAATCAAGTGCCGTCCTCCCTGTAGAGGGAAAATACATAGAAATAATAGGCATATACGAATGCTCAAGATATGTCTGATTTTACAATATATGGTTGTGTAGGCTTGAGCCAGGTATCCCTGATATAAGAGTCTGCCATAAGAAATACAAACATTTATATCGCTGTCCAGCAGATAACCTACCAGGAGATTTTGGTTATCTTTCACTATTTTTAGTTAGGCCTAAAAAAAAAGAGAGTTTGATTGGCCTAATCCGACCGACCGTAAATACATTGTCGACCCTGAATATTTTTTTATTATTTTGAGGGATGAAAAAAGAAAATTATAAAAAAAAATTGACTGTTCCTTACTGTTTGCTTTCATTTTCGGAAATTTTAAGTCCCAAAAGCAAGTGATTTCAACAACAAAAAAAGAAGAAAAAAATCCTGACCTATTTGTTTTTGTCAGGTTAGGTCAATCAAACCTTTTTGTTTAGGCCTTACCCTAAACTGACGATTAGCATCATTCATCTATTTCATCTTAATTGTCCGTAATACCTATAAGGACAGTCTGGTTATCCATCGGCCAATTTGATTTTTTCGGACAACCGAATTACCGCATAGGCTAAAAAAAAGGAGTTGTTCGTTTGTCCATAGAGGGTCCTCAAAAGGTAGGGGTCGGTAGGTCGGATTTTTAATTTTTTTTAATTTTTTTTTTTTTTAATACGGATATTGTATTTGGGAATATAAATTTGGCATGAAAACTGTGAATTAAGGTAGCTAACTCGGCTCCTACACCACTACAGAAAAACTGCTGTAATACCAAATCAATTATATCTATACTCTTTATACTGAGACCATAGTAAAGATAAGTCTTTCCTCTAAGCTACCTATTTCAGGACTTTCGGATCATTTGTTAAATTTCTTATGTTTTTCCTTATTTTTTGAAAATTCCCTAAATTTTCACCTTCTGGAATTTCTGTAGACTAAATGGAAAGTGCTATGGCCATGAAACTTTGGGAATAAATTTATAAGCATATTACCTAAATTATCTCGTGAGTTTTGCAAATACAGTGTTTACTTTTGGAAAAAAATATTTTTTTCAATTTGGATTTTAGGGACATTTTCAAAAGGCTGTAAAAAGGTCTAGAAACACTTAATTAGTAAAAACTCATGAGATAACTTTCTAAACTTAATTACCTTTAATATGACACATTGTTTGTCCAAATTGAACATGTAGTTTTTTCTGTAGAAATTCACAAAATTTGGCAATATAGCGTTTCTAGAAAATAGTGAAAAAGTACTAACATTCCCAGTGAATAAACCATCCATCACCACTCATTTGTGGAGGGAAAAAAATTGTGTTATACCTTGGTGTTTTGGCATTAAAATAAAATAACAGTCTTTAGCATACATTGATTTTAAAGAAGAGAAAGAAAAAAAAGTGATTTCTGAAATGTGGCAGTATTTTGGGAATTCAGCTACGCCTCCTATGTTAAGTCAATGGGTTTTCAAATAACGAAAAATTCCGTAAATCAAAAACCGCTTTTTGGAAAAAATTCAAACTTTGCGTATCATCTTTTCTTATCAATATACACATCCTCTGTTATGTTGAAGTAAATCATTGCTGGTCACCGTAGCCGAGTTAGCCACCTTAACACTTTCCACGCGGCTATTAATTTTACCATTACAAAACAGAATTTTCAGAAACCTTTTCGTAATTTTCAGAGTCTATTTAAATGATTACTGAACCAATACTAGGCTTGATTGTACTCAATTCAATGCATTTCTCATGGTGATTCCAAATATAATAATAGAATTCAATAATTTTGACATTTTTGAAACATTTTGTGAAATGTTGGAATGTCGTCTGCAGCCGCCTGCCGCGTGGAAAACGTTAAAGTCCAAACTGAACACAAACCAAAACACCTCACTTTTCATAAGTTTGGGACATTGCTGCTTTCGATCTCTTTCTCCTGCTGGGACAGATTGTCAATGTAAAGTTCCTATATTGTCGCATTGGTTGCAACACTGCACAAAATATTATTTTTGTACTGAGTTCGCAATGCGCAGATACCGTTGCCGCCATTGTCATTGAATGTTGCACAAAGTAAAAGAACGTTGTGTTGAAGTTTTGCTAGAAATATATACATAAAAGTATTGCTAAACCTATTTTTCCGGTACTAACTACCCAAAAAAATGTGGGAACAAATATTAACCGTAACTAGATTTGTCATATTTTCTCACACTGCATTTTAGTATAAAAATGACATCACTTGCAATTTTCATTTAGTCCTTTTAATAGTTCCCGCGGGTGCCAAATTCATGCATTAAACATCATGTTACACAGGATTGCGTGCGCATAAGGCCCCTTGCAATTAAATGTGAGTTTACTGTTGCCCGCGCGCGTCCAAAAGTCACCCGCGTGATATATGTAATATTTTTAAAATATTTAATTATTTCATTGTTTAAAGCTTTTTCATAAGCTTTTTAACACTTTTCTGGCGATAAAATTAGCCGATGAGCCGCATTTCAATACTTCCGGGTTGATAAAACATTTCTGGGAAGTAAAAAACTCTGCACGAAACATGGAACTGTCGCTTTGTATTGATAATGTGTGCATTTGAAGCATATTCGTAGGCACGGCAATTAATTACTGCGCAATCGCTTGAATCGCTTCTGCGCATGACGTCACATCAAAACATTGCCGTGTTATTTTTAGTTTTTTTAGTGCATTCTGGGTAATATTTCATGTTTGTTTACGATCGCCATCTTTAAAATTCTTCCGAGTTAGAGTAACGAGAAAAAATTTACAAACATCGAATATCTCACAGTGGCGTAGCCAGAGGCCCCCCCCCCCCCCCCCCCCCCGTGTCGGTTGAGATTTGAGATTGGCACTGTCGGTTCATTTGAACAAAGGAATCATGGAATTATGATCACCATTATGATGCTCAAAATACACAGATGAAAAATACGCGCGCATATTTCTTCCCAAAATGCAATATTGTTTTAGAGCCAAAATGAAGCTCAATCGTGCCAAAAATAGGTGTACAGTCGAAATTCCCCCCCCCCCCCTCATATGAATAACCTAGCTACGCCACTGATATCTCATTAATATTCAAAATAGGGATGCAAATATGAGTTGACTCCTTTATAAAAGAAGCAAAATGCAAAGCCAAGGCAGTAGGTGGTGGTAGGACATAATTATAACAGCATTTGAATTGTATTCGTATCTTGGATAATAGTTAACAACGCCGACAATATTAAATCAGGTGACTTTACCCCAAAATATTACAATATTAATATTAAATAGTCACCTCGTCCTGCTTTTCAAAAACGCAACAGTAAACTCACATTTAATTGCAAGGGGCCTAAGGGATGATGTTGCAAATACCAGATTGACCATGTCATACAAAATCAGGAATAAAAATGGTCCGTTTGGCCATTCAAATTGGTCAAAAAAAATTATAAAAAATAAAAAATAATATGGTTGGCACCTAGGTACACGGTCGGTCGGACGTGGACAAATAAACAACTTTTTTTTGTTGGCCTTATTTCAAATGCTGATAAGGCTTTGGCAGGCCCATGATAAATAAAGCACATATTTCTGGCCACTTTAATTCTGCCAGACGAACAAAAACTAGCATCTAGTAGCATAGTATTTTGTAGCACTCAGGGCTTATAGGGTTAAGAGCATCATGCTCTCTCATAAATAGATATTGTAACTCTTCCTGTAGGTAAGTGTACTGTGTTCACCCAATTTTTTATTCTGCCCTGAAACAGCTGAAGCAGTGACGGCCCTTGGCAACAAAGTTGTAGAAGGCGTAAAAGAGACGGAACCCAATGAAATCCTCACCATGCTTACTAACGAGTCAGGATGTGAGGTCAGCAGCTCCGATGCAACTGTCAAGATCAGGGTCACTACCATACCACCAAATTTGAAGAAGTTGGACCCCAGTATACACTGTGAGTATAAAATTGATCAACTGAGCAACAAAAGAAACTTTTCGTTTCGCTTCATAACCCTAACCCCGGTTTAGGATTTTTGACCGGGATCACAATTTTCGAGGAAAAAACACCAACTAAATCTCCGGGAACCTGCCGGGATTCGATCCGGGGACCCTCCGTTCTCAAGCCCCACCTTCCAACCACTAAGCCACGGCCCTCAGCTACACATTCGTGCAGTATACTGCACTCATTATATAGGCTCGGTTGACTACGTCATCGAAAACCGACGGCGCATGCGTTTGGAGAGGGACTTTGGATTAGCATTTTTTAGCACTCAGGGGGGTTAGGGTTAATATTCTGAATTTGTTCATACTGTCAAACCACGGAATTTTGTGAGGCATTTAATTCCGCAAATTTCGTGCAGTATGTGGATTCGCTAAATTAAATACCCACGAAACTGTCAATTTTGCATTGAAAGTAACAGTAAAATGTCCAGATCCGCGAAATTAAATGCCCGCTAAAATAGCAGTAATCTTAAATTTGCGAAAATTACCAATGCAGTGTTTTACAATGTACTCTGAACGGTCACTGTGTGATATAAGCCTATGATGATAACACCCTTCTCCACACATAGTGTAAAGTGAGTGATACCATGATGTTTTCTGAGGCTGATGTGTGTAATAATGAACAAATTAAGGTCATATTCCATGATGACATTCCTATACCAGTGATACAGATGAATCTGAATTGTCCATATTATAATGTTTTGTTCATATGTCATTGACAGTGCCAGCCAAGGTGATGCAGGCCTCATTAGCAGCTGTTAGACACGCCCGCTGGTTTGAAGAAAACGCACATCACTCAAGGTAAGACTGTAAGACCCCTTACAGTTCATTAACACTTTCCACGCGGCTATTAGTCTCACCATATACAAAACAGATTTTTCAGAAACCTTTCTCAACTGTCAAGGTCTATCTCAAGGATTACAAAACCAATACTAGGCATGTTTGTACTTTTTCAATTCATTTCTCACGGTGATTCCAAATGTGGTGATGAAGTTCAATAATTGTGACATTTTGAATGTCGTCTCCAGACGCCTGCCACGTGGAAAGTGTCAAAGGTGCGTGACCCGGTCACCTTTTTCCCATCAATATTTAGATTTTTAGTATCTGACGAATAACCACATTTCCCCATTACCCCTGCAAAATTTTAGGCCTAAGACAACCATTTCCTTTGCTATAAGCAAAAAAGTTATATATGTATGGGAACATTTTCTATTGTTAAACCCATTTTGAAATGTTAACATAAGGTTTGGAGTAAGGCAATATCATTATATTGAGTTGATTCTTTATATAAAAATACATAATGATTACAAATGGACACAAATCAGGTCACTCACCTTTTAACTGTTATATATTGAAAGATAAGGCTAAGAAGAAAAAAACCCACACAACTGTCCAACAAGCTTGACTGGTTCAGAACTGGGGAGGGAGGGGAGGGGGGGGGGGGGACAGGTCCTTGAGTAAGTAAGATGCACTCTGAACAGTCATTGGAATGGTAAAGCCTATGATGATAACACCCTTCTCCACACATATTGTAAAGTGAGTGATACCATGATGTTTTCTGAGGCTGATGTGTGTAACAATGAACAAAGTAAGGTCATATTCCATTATGACATTCCTATATACAGCCATGAGTTTAACTGGCTCTGATTTTTTTTTTCTTCTTTAATTTGTTAATTTTGACAATTTTCATTGTTGTAAAAGTTTTGTTTGATAACATGAAGCCTTGTTATACTTTCGGTATTCCCCTTTCCCTTACATATATACAGCTGTTTTAGTTTTCCAGCAAACCTTTGATGAAAGATGAAATGTACCTTTTGTCTCAGCTATGCTTCTTGGATGGAACATTTGATCTGTTAGAGGGGATAGATAGATAGATAATAATTAAGACCAAGAAAATAACAAAAGAAAAACCCCAGTCCAACAAGCTTGACTGGCTCAGAATTTTGCTCATTGTAAGTGTTTTCTCCTTTTTTTTCTTTTGAAATTTTGAATTCTGACAATTTTAAAAGTTTCGAAAGTTTATTTGATTACACAAAGCCTTATAAGGCTTTCACTATCCCCCTTCCCGGTACAACAGCTGCTTGAATTTTCTGGCAAACCTTTGGTGAAAGATGAAATGTACCATAAATGGAACATTTCGTCGCTGTTCTGACATACCGGCACATCACGAAAAAACAGCGTTTTGAGGAAATCGTGTTTAAAAATGTTCCAATTTTTAAAGACTTGTTAGAGAGCATTTACATCAAATGTCACTATCATTGTCAAAGAACACTAATAGATATATTCTTATGTTTGTTATGAGCATGTTACAACAACAAATTGCAATTATTAATTAGGAGTAATTATGTCATAAAGTCATGTGCCGGTATGTCAGAAAGAAGAAAAAAAACTTCATATTCGTCCTACAGTGATATGCCAGTGATATGCCAGTGATATGCCGGTATGTCAGAACTGCAGTTACACGGTGGTCTATGGCAGAATATTGTGATGTGCCGGTATGTCAGAATACAAAATGAGGTTTTCATGCCGGTATTATGTTAAAACCCTGGCATATCACACTAATTAGTGCAGTATCTCATTAATTAATTACCTTTTTTGTCTCGTTTTTTGGGGCGAATAAAGAGTTTCATTTGTAGATCATAAAATGCAACTTAATTCATTTTGCCCAAAATGGCACATGTGCCGGTATGTCAGAACAGCGACGATATCATTGTTCACCTAATGAAAATGTGTATACCATGTGATGCTGATGTATCTGATTGACTGAATTAACTGTTTATCTTTCTTGTTTCACTTTATTTGTTATAGTATCAAGGTGCTGATCCGTATCTTGAAATACCTGAGGACAAGGTTCCCTGGATTGGAACCCCTCAACCCGTGGATTATAGACCTACTGGTAAGTTACGACTGAATCCTTTTCATCTTCACTATTTACACATTGCCCCTGCGAGTGTGCTCAATGTGAAGACTAATAGAGGGACAAGGGGACCCAGTCTAGACTGAATCCTTTCCATCTTTACTATGTATACACAATACCTGCGAGGGTGCTTGATGTGAAGATTAATAGAGGGACAAGAGGGCCCAGTCTAGACCGAATCTTTCCTGTCTTCAATATTTACACATGCCTCATGTGAAGGTGCTCAATACGAAGACTAATATAGGGACAAAGGGACCTTCTCATCTTTAACATGTATAAACGACACCGGCGAGGGTGCTCGATATGAAAACTAATAGAGGGACAAGGGGACCCAGTCTAGACTGAATCCTTTCCATCTTTACTATGTATACACAATACCTGCGAGGGTGCTCGATGTGAAAACTAATAGAGGGACAAGGGGACCCAGTCTAGACTGAATCCTTTCCATCTTTACTATATATACACCACCTGCGAGGGTGCTCGATGTGAAAACTAATAGAGGGACAAGGGGACCCAGTCTAGACTGAAGCCTTCCCGTCTTCAATATTTACACATGGCCCACGAGGGTACTCAATGTGAAATTAAGGGACGAACCAACGTTCAACGTTCAACAAACCAATGATCAACCAGCTCAAAAATGCCACTCTTGACTTCCTAAGCATTAAAAATCCAGCCGGTAACTAATCAAATCTAGCTCTGCGCTTCGTCAACTCATTCTGCTGGAATATAACAGATACAGATACAGAAGGACAAGGGGACCCCGTCTTGGTTAAATCCTTCAGTTCCCAAACTGCGCTGATCAGCTCATGAATAGACTAAACAAGATCTAATTAACATACATCATACCACAGTGCGCCGGTGGTTTCATGCGGCATTGTTCGTCGCACGATGTGACCAAACGTGTGATATACCTCCCACGCCGCAGCATGATGATCATTCAACACACTTCAATTTGAATGGACGCATGTCACATGAGGTTGAACTCTTGTAAAGATCGCGAGTTCACCCCCACCCCAAAACGGTGCAACGGTCATCCGTGGTGCGCACTATGTGATCTCGACCTCACAGCTCTGATTGGTTGGTGCTCAAACGTGAGAACTAAAAAAACTTGTGAATAAACATGAGCTTAATCACGCACCATCAAGTCCCACTGTGCCGGTTGTGCGGGACCACTGCGTTGGTGGTTACTTACGGCGCAGCGTGACGATCGTTAAAAAGACTACAGTTTAAATTTGACCAATCAGGTGCTTTGGTGTTGTTGGACGGCGGTATTTTGTGAGTTTTCAAGCTTGTGTGCGCAGCCTGATCAAAGTGCGCCCGCGTATGTCGAAACTGTGGCCAGGAGATTATGTGCCGTAGATCCATTGGACCGATCAGATAGTGGTCTGCTGTTGCCTAGCACAAATGCACATGCTCAGTCCTCAGGGAATTCCACAAAGTCACACACCTATTTTTCCATGTCCCCCCTCCCCACCCATCCCTCAATTTAGTCTGGCAATTTTAATGATGGCGGCCATATAGAGGGATGTGGGTAAAAGTGCTATGTAATAAGTAATGATCGACCATTTCAAATAGAGATAGATCAGAAAAATTGGGCTATCACACTTGTACTGTATTTCAGTTCCCCACTGTAATACTACAAACAAATGAATATTCAGAACCAGCAAGTCTGATAAATCATCAATCAATTCTGCTTTCAGAAAGCTTCAATTTAAAAATGAGTATTGGGATTTAAAGCAAGTTCAACCATGGAGCGAGCCCCTTAATAAATGGATGATAGGTAAATGTAATGTAATAAACTAAAAGGTATTTAAAAGGGATACACAGTGGTGTTGAAGAATTATTTTGTATATAATTTACTTCAGAATTCAAGATGAAAATCACTAATGGTCATTTTTGCCGTTACCACTCACAAAATCACAAAAGCAGCCTTATGCTCAGCATGTTTATATTGTGACTGTTTATAGCTGGGGAGCACACATACATAGCTTTGAAACACATTAAAACACCTGTGACATTCTACCCAAATTCAAGGTCAGAGGTCAATTAACCACCCACTTTGGCAAGGATGTCCACTTAGGTTGTAATTCTACTGACTTCAAGGAACATTTTGGTACACAACTCCCTGTGTCACCTAGACAGGGACCCCATGCTCCCTAACTTAGAATTGATGTTTGAGGGCTGATTTTTCTGAATCCTTAGAAGTGTAATATAAGTTCATACATGTTTTAAGCCTATGATGATAACACCCTTCTCCACACATATTTTAAAGTGAGTGATATCATGATGTTTTCTGAGGCTGATGCGTGTAAAAATGTACAAAAAAACCCTCCAACACATCACTGCATATCCCTTAACCCTAACTCTAGATCACCACATGGCAACAGATTTCTTTTCCGACCCCAAAAATTCACCAGAAAGGTTACCCGACCCCCCCCCCCCCCCGGATTTGAACCACGGACCTCCAGCACCAGGGCCCAGGTCCTAGCCACTACACCACGGCTGTCAGTCGACACTCTGCGAGTATTTTCGCCTCGTTATATTAGCCTGGGTCCGTTTTGTAGCCCCCCCGGATTTGAACCACGGACCTCCAGCACCAGGGCCCAGGTCCTAGCCACTACACCACGGCTGTCAGTCGACACTCTGCGAGTATTTTCGCCTCGTTATATAGCCTGGGTCTGTTTTGTAGCCCAAAAACCTGCACGCTGGGTTATAAAAACATTTTTTACGCACAGTTGCCGTGTGGTGTATTAGAGTTAGAGTTATGCTACATCAGATATCTAGGCTTGGCACCATGGTTAATAGGCCTTATGGGATACAGAGGTAATAGATGAATTCAAATTGTGTTGAATCAAGAAGATAGAAAGTAATGTCGGGAAGATCATGTGTGGATAATATTTGTAAACACACATAGCTGGCATCATAAACCTCAAACCAAAAGAGTTGTAAAAAAGAGTTGTAAAACTTTATTTTGTCCCCAAGTGTATTAGGTAAAAAAAATTGTCTCAAATGACCCGCGCGCATTCCCGAAACTGTCGGCGTTAGCTCTTTTTTTTAAGGTTTTTCTTCTTTTTTTTTCAATTTTTTCTTTTTTTTCAATTTTTTTTCCCAATTTTTTTTGCTTTGTTTTCAATTTTCTCAAAAAAATCTTGCAAAATCCAACTTTTTAACCAAACAAATGACAATCCGGTCTAAATTGAGAAAAAAAATCCACAGACCGCATTAGATTTTCAGTCTCTCATGTCATTTGAGACAAACTTCTTTTTTTTTGCCTTAAAGGTCCAGCGACGTGCTCATGAAACTTATTTTTAAAAGTTATACAATATATTAGTTAAAACATTTCACATGTTATTTTTTATAAAATGTGAATAAATGTATTTAAAAAAAGATAAAATACGTTCGGCCGCATACCAAATCCAAGCCCTTCGCCCGAAACGCAATGAACCATGAAGTGGTTTGGGCGACTTCGCTGGTGACGACACTCTGGGAGGAACTGAAGTGTCAATACGGTCAGATTCCCGGACTGACGTCACAGTTTCCGTGTTGTCTAAGAGGAGAATTTGTAGTCAGCAAACAATGCACCACGGTCTAAAAATATGGCCTCAAAATAACATGTGTATCAAGTTGTACAGGTTCCCTTACAAAGAGTATCATGACCTCGATCTATTCATTCACTGAAAGTGATAATACGGCTAATCCACTTGTGATTGTATGGTTTTGAATGCACACAGCATGGATACACATGTTTAAAGTTCGCGCGGTCAGTCAATTGTTCAGCAAGGCATGGTGATGGGAAAGGGCTAATATTGTAAAGAGTGTGTGAAGACATATTAGACCCTAGGTTTGTCACAATGTTACAGTGCATTGTTGGCTAACTATGATTTCTCCTCTGTGTTGCCTGGTAGAGCGGGTTTTTCAAAATACGAAGATCGTTTTTAACACTGATTTTGGGCGCATTTATTTTTTTTGTAAATTTCTTCTTTCCCTTTAATGGATCGCTCATACAATTTTTATTTTCAAAATCCTTGTGATTTTGTCTTTATTTTGATATGTAATAAACGATGCATTTCGGTGGACCTTTAACAGATGTTTTATATTTTGTTATCTTGCAGGCCCACTATGCCATCATGAACAATCCCAGTCGTACCCCCCTCTCAATCAACATCGCATTCCGTCGCTGTTTGTCCCTTCTTTCCGCCGGATTCTTCCTTCCCAGATCTGTGGGTATAGTGGATCCATGCGAAGGCAATGGAATGAGGGTTCACACAACGCTCACTCTTGAACAACAGGTAAGGATATGTATATAAATAGGCAGCATGTACAAAGTGACGACCTTCACCCTACCCTTTCCTCTTCCCCTCCCTCTTTCTCCCCTACCATCCTCCTTTCCACCTACTATCCTCACCCCATATGGAGCCATGCAGAGGCAACTAGATAGTTTGCACGAAGCCGACTCTTGAACAGCAGGTAAGCACATGTATATCAGTCAGCACCATGTTTGAGTGTGCATATAAGGTGATGATCGCCCCCTCTCCCTCGCATACAATAGCTCTTTAAGCCACTTATACCCTTCCTTTAATGGATTACTACTGTTAAGGCAATGGAATGAGGATTCACATGATGCTGACACTTGGACAGCAGGGATATCTTTGTATCAGAGGACCCCACATGTGTGTGCACATACACAGTGATGACTGCCCCCCCACCTTCTTTCAACCTTCCTCCCCCTCCCTCTTCAATCCTCCTTCTTCCTCCCTCTTCAACCCTCCTTCCCCCTCCCTCTTCAACCCTCCCCTTATGGATCAATGCAAATCTCAATAGAATGAGGGCTACATGGAACTGTCACTCCCCTCCCCCTCCCCCTCCCCTCCCCCCTCCCCATCCCCTCCCCCCTCCCCTCCCTCACAGATATGAGCAATTGATGAGTTTCAAAACAATAGAAAACAAAAGAATGTTCTGTCTTTTGTTTTAAAAATCGGAATTCTCCTGATATTTTACTCATTTTTCACATCACATTTTTGAGTGAGTCATCAAATGATGGGAACATTTGTCCATGAATTGTACAATATCACAGATTTTTGATTGCATACAGGGTTAGTAAAAAAAACCTGTACCAACTTTGATTTTATTTCTAAAAATTTGTATACAAATTTCTTAGATTATTTATTCTGGTTAAATTTGGTTGAGGAAAACACATTTAATGCCCATTTAGATAAAAGTGTACATTTTATAAAACCGAACAAGATGTGTGATATTTCTCTAATAAGCACTTAATAAGTAAGGTGTACTGCGAACGGACATTGTATGATAAAGCCTGTGATGATAACACCCTTCTCCACACATATTGTAAAGTGAGTGATATCATGATGTTTTCTGAGGCTGATGTGAGTAACAATGAACAGGTCATATTCGATGATGACATTTCACTATTAACTAGAGCGGTTCTCGGCTTTCGCGGTTCTCGGCTTTCGCGGTTCTCGGCTTTCGCGGTTTTTGGGTTTATGGTTTGAGATTTTGAACAAAACCTGACTGGGCCCTGTTAGTGAATAGATTTGGTTGGTGTCATAGTATTATTTGGGAAGAATGAAGGATATTGTAATGGAATTGGAGTTAAATGGTTTTGAAATTATTCATATAAATGCTATATTTGAGGATTATTCAGTAAGTGTTACCTCTTACTTCACAAATTAGCGATTATACAAGCCAATTGATGACATTGTGGATGATTGAAGTTTTAAATGTCATCTATAAAATCATAGTAGATCGGTCTGAATACTCATTGTACTTTTTGGGATATGCAGTAAAAACTAAACTTCCATTTAGTGTGACGGAAACTGGTAAAAAACAGCCAAATGTTTCTTAAGTGCCATGTATTGGCCAATTCTAAAAACAAAATGTACCTATTGGTCAATTACAATCATGGTAAGTTCCAAATATCTCTTGAACAGGATTTAAACAATACAAGCGAATGATTTCTTGGTGGAAATGCCTTCTAATTAGCCAGAACCAGACCAGGACAAGCATCAAAGTAACCCTACCCTAGAGAATCACTGCAAAAGTCATATTTGCTTGTAATAGGAACTAAGAAGTCTTCATTATACAGGAATAAATGGATATATTTCAAGTTTCTCGAAAATATATATTTTCTATTATTGTCTACCTGATTATCTATTCTAAATATAAATAAATATTCTAGCATATAAGGAAAAATAGTGAAGTTAACATTCGAGGCAGCAATCGGGCTTTCTATGTACCAACGAACTTTTGACTGAATATTTGTTTTTTAGTATGCTAAATAAACGCGTGTGTTTTCATTTGAGTTGATACTATAATATTTTCAAGCTAAAAAGGTTCATATTGCTTCAATCTGATGTACACATGATATTATAAAGTTATATTCAGAAATCATGTATTGTTTTGTATTGTCAGTTTTTAAATGGGGTGGTTATACCTGAGCATACGATACGGAGAGAAAACGAAAAAACATGTATTTATGTTTGGGGTAATTGTCTGTGTTTGTTGTCCAAAATTTCTCTCTGGCTTTGATTGCATCATGACAAAAGTGAAAGAGGTATCAATTAGCATTTGTTATAAATGTGCAGCTATGATTCAGATTTATAATCATGAAAAATGTAGTGGTGCTGATATTCATATTAGCGATGTTATGTGTGTGGAGGTAGAACTTTTATAGTTGGATTGGACAAGAAATAATGGGACAATATCTGTAGGATATAAACAAAGTGTATGATGTTCTTTTGCTGAGCAATGTTTATTATGCACACATACAACAATTTTACTATTAAAATATTTGTATTTTGTTCATTAACAATGACATTGCAAGGATATATCAACTCTGTGATTATTATGGAGTGCTATAGTTTAGTCAGTTCCAAATTGGCGAAAACTGTTTACCTAAGTGAATGAATTCGGAAGAGTAAGCTTTCTAACGTTTGCATCTTTTTTGTCTTGTTTCCAAAAAGCGTTCTTATAGTCTAGAATTACTTGTTTGCGCGGATTGATAATAGTCAAATATATCTTGCTCTGTTGGAACTAATTAAACTATAGCTTATAAACATATTTTAAATCATTCTGTTTATATGAACAATATTGCAATTGAAAACAATTGTTATACTACAAGTAAAACAAATGATGAAGGTATATTATGTGATCTTTCCAGGGAATACCCTCAACATCGAATACAAAAAATGGAAGCAGTTTTCCTTGTGGATTTACATTTCTGATCATAAATTGTACATACATGCCAAGTTACAGGGCAATACGATTCTACTTTCTAAAAAAAATAGAGGGCGCTCTCTGGAAAATATCACATAATATACCTTTAATATTGTAGTCAAATTGTCACGATGGACCACAGTCATGCTTAACACCAGTTGATAAGTTAAGTTCTGTATAATAGCATAGATAGAATGTTGGTTTTTATTTGTAGATGGTTATGTTTTATGACGGTTTAAATTTGGGATTTCACAGGCACTGTAACTGGCATTTCTAAAATGACAACCCCCCCCCCCCCAAAAAAGAAAGTTGTGTAGGCCTCGGCGCATAGACCTACGCAGCGTAGCTCATTTCACATACTAATGCGGGCACGCTTCTGAGACAGTCTATTTTCTTTGTTTAGGTTGAAAAAACATGACCATATACAGTTGAATAGACAGTAAAATTGAATTGGATTTTGTTACTCATAATTAAGTGACTACAATAAATGCAATGTTGGAATTACTTTATGCTAGAGGATTGAGATTGTTTTAATAATCATGTTTGGTAACGATATATAATGTTTGTCTACATATTGGTAGGGTTTGTCTGTTTTTTGGAATCTTTAAGGCGAAATTTGTGGGTAGTTATTTAAAATGTGTGTCTTTTGTGGTTCGAAGCAAAATGAAGATTGAACTGTGAGAAATGACAATTTAAAGTGTGTGATCATATTTTTAGGCTCTTAATTTAAAATGTTATTTATTACTGCAAAGAACATTAGCAAATTTAAATTTGAGGATTGGAATAAAATTGTGAGGAAGGAATTGAAATTAAAATCAAGGGTAGGGCAATATAAAAAAAACTCTTGCAGGGTTATATTCTAAATAGCCACAATTATGCTTCGATTGCTTCAAAAGTTTAACAGAGCAATCAGTATAATTGGGATGTGTGTTTTGTAATATTAAATTCAGTGTTTTAACGGTACAATTTTAGGAATTGTGATCAAGTATGAAATGCTTTTTAGTGTGAAATTTGGTTCACAGATTTTGTTGAGCCGTACATATTGCCATTGTATTTGTCATTTCTGTTCAAGTTGTGGTAAATTGAAGCTCTTTCTTGCTAGTTATTGTTATTGCTTTAATTGATCAAATCTGCCAGATTCTAAATATAAATAAACATAATTGCATTCAAAGTTGCAAAGCTTCATACAGAGCATAATTAAGTGTAAACTCCTAGTAGGGTTGTTGGCAATGTAAGTACAGGGGAGAAAATGGGTCAAAATTTACAAAGGACATAATTAATCATCATTGTGTGAAATGTAAAACATGATTATTTAATTTGAAGTAGTAGTACTAATGGTTCCCTGGCGGATGCATGTAGGGTAACTTTTAAATATAATTGTGTTAATTTGCATATCGTTCATATATGAGTTCTTGTTTAGTAGTAGGTTCCATGCTGCCATCAGGGGTAGCTCAGGTAGTTTATCAATGCTGTTATCAGGAGTAGCTAATGTAGTTTATCTATGCCAGTATCAGGGTAGCCTAGGTAGTTTATCAATTGTGCCATCAGTGGTAGCCCTGGAAGTTTCTCAATGATGCTATCAGGGGTAGCTCAATTAGTTTATTAATGCTACTATCAGGGGTAGCTCAGGTAGTTTATCGATGCTGCTATCAGGGGTAGCTCAGGTAGTTTATCAATTCTGCCATCAGTGGTAGACCTGGAAGTTTCTCAATGATGCTATCAGGGGTAGCTCAATTAGTTTAATAATGCTACTATCAGGGGTAGCTCAGGTAGTTTATCAATGCTGCTATCAGGGGTAGCTCAGGTAGTTTATCATTGCTGCTATCAGGAGTAGCCCAGGTAGTGTATCAATGCTGGTACCAGGGGTTGCCCAGGTTGTTTTTCAATGCTGCTATCAAGAGTAGCCCAGCTACTAGTAGTTTATCAATGCTGCTATCAGGGGTAGCTCAGGTAGTTTATCAATGCTGCTATCAGGAGTAGCCCAGGTAGTTTATCAATGGTGGTACCAGGGGTTGCCCAGGTTGTTTTTCAATGCTGGCATCAAGAGTAACTGAGGTAGTTCATCAATGCTACTATCAGGGTAGCTCAGGTAGTTTGTCAATGCTGGTACCAGGGGTAGCCCAGGTTGTTTATCAATGCTGCTATCAAGGGTAGCTCAAGTAGTTTATCAATGCTCCCATCAGGGGTAGCTCATATAATATATCAATGCTGCTGCCAGGGGTACCTTACGTAGTTTAGCAATGCTGCCATCATGAGTAGCTCAGGTAGTTATCAATTCTGTTATCAGGGGTAACTCATGTAGTTGATCAATACTGCTAGCAGGAGTAGCTGAGGTAGTGTATCAATGCTAGTACCAGGGGTAGCCCAGGTAGCTTATCAATGCTGTTATCAGGAGTATCTCATGTAGTTTATATATGCCAGTATCAGGGGTAGCCTAGGAATTGATCAATTCTGTCTGCCATCAGTGGTAGCCCTGGAAGTTTCTCAATGATGCTATCAGGGTTAGCTCAATAAGTTTAGCAATGCTGTTATCTGGGGTAGCTGAAGTAGTTTATCAATGCTGCTATCAGGGGTAGCTCAGGTAATCAAGTAGTTTAGCAATGCTGCCATCAGAGGTAGCTCAGGTAGTTATTAATGCTGCCATCAGGGGTAGCTCATATAGTTTATCAATGCTGCTATCAAGGGTAGCCCAGGTAGTTTATCAATGCTGCCAACAGGGGTAGGTCAAGTAGTTTATCAATGCTCCCATCAGGGGTAGCACAGGTAATGTATCAATGCTGCCGTCAGAGGTAGCTTACGTAGTTTAGCAATGCTGCCATCATGGGTAGCTCAGGTAGTTATCAATTCTGCTATCAGGGGTAACTCAGGTAGTTTATCAATACTGCTAGCAGAAGTAGCTGAGGTAGTTTATCAATGCTAGGTACCAGGGGTTGCCCAGGTTGTTTTTCAATGCTGCTATCAAGAGTAGCCCAGGTACTAGTAGTTTATCAATGCTGCTATCAGGGGTAGCTCAGGTAGTTTATCAATGCTGCTATCAGGAGTAGCCCAGGTAGTTTATCAATGCTGGTACCAGGGGTTGCCCAGGTTGTTTTTCAATGCTGCCATCAAGAGTAACTGAGGTAGTTCATCAATGCTTCTATCAGGGGTAGCTCAGGTAGTTTATCAATGCTGCTATCAGGGGTAGCTCAGGTAGTTTATCATTGCTGCTATCAGGAGTAGCCCAGGTAGTTTATCAATGCTGGTACCAGGGGTTGCCCAGGTTGTTTTTCAATGCTGCTATCAAGAGTAGCCAAGGTACTAGTAGTTTTTATAAATGCTGCTATCAGGGGTAGCTCAGGTAGTTTATCAATGCTGCTATCAGGAGTAGCCCAGGGACTAGTAGTTTATCAATGCTGCTATCAGGAGTAGCCCAGGTAGTTTATCAATGCTGGTACCAGGGGTTGCCTAGGTTGTTTTTCAATGCTGCCATCAAGAGTAACTGAGGTAGTTCATCAATGCTACTATCAGGGTAGCTCAGGTAGTTTGTCAATGCTGGTACCAGGGGTAGCCCAGGTTGTGTATCAATGCTGCTATCAAGGGTAGCTCAAGTAGTTTATCAATGCTCCCATCAGGGGTAGCTCATGTAATATATCAATGCTGCCGCCAGGGGTACCTTACGTAGTTTAGCAATGCTGCTATCATCATAGGTAGTTATTAATGCTGCCATCAGGGGTACCTCATGTAGTGTATCAATGCTGCTATCAGGAGTAGCTGAGGTAGTGTATCAATGCTGCTATCAAGGGTAGCCAAGGTAGTTTATCAATGCTGCCAACAGGGGTAGCTCAATTAGTTTATCAAGGCTCCCATCAGGGGTAGCACAGGTAATTTATCAATGCTGCCGTCAGAGGTAGTTTACGTAGTTTAGCAATGCTGCCATCATGGGGAACTCAGGTAGTTATCAATGCTGCCATCATGGGTAGCTGAGGTAGTTATCAATACTGCTATCAGGGGTAACTCAGGTAGTTTATCAATACTGCTAGCAGGAGTAGCTGAGGTAGTTTATCAACGCTAGTACCAGGGGTAGCCCAAGTAGTTTATCAATGCTGCCATCAGGGGTAGGTCAGGTAGTTTATCAATGCTGTTATCAGGAGTATCTCATGTAGTTTATATATGCCAGTATCAGGGGTAGCCTAGGAATTTATCAATTCTGCCATCAGTGGTAGCCCTGGAAGTTTCTCAATGATGCTATCAGGGTTAGCTCAATAAGTTTAGCAATGCTGTTATCCGGGGTAGCTGAGGTAGTTTATCAATGCTGCTATCAGGGGTAGCTGAGGTAGTTTATCAATGCTGCTATGAGGAGTAGCCCAGATACTAAGTAGTTTATCAATGCTGCCATCAAGAGTAACTGAGGTAGTTTATCAATGCTGCTATCAGGGGTAGCTCAGGTAGTTTGTCAATGCTGGTACCAGGGGTAGCCTAGGTTGTTTATCAATACTGCTATCAAGGGTAGCTCAAGTAGTTTATAAATGCTGCCATCAGGGTAGCTCATGTAATATATCAATGCTGCCGCCAGGGGTACCTTACGTAGTTTAGCAATGCTGCCATCATGGTTAACTCTCGATAAACTCAGTTTATCATTATTAACACTGTTTTTTGCTCGAAAATCATTGTTTATTGATAAACACAGTTTATCTAATTGAAAAATAGTTTTTCGAGCGAAAAAGAGTGTTTATCGATAAACTGTTTTTCAATTTGATAAACTGAGTTTATCAATAAACAATGAATTTATCGATAAACTGAGTTCATCGATAACAGTGTTTATCGACTGATAAACCGTGTTTATCTAATGTTTAATGTATAATAATTCAATAAACACTGTTTATCTGTCGAACAATGTTTTTCGAACTCAGTTCATCAAATTATCTCAGTTTATCAAAAAACAATGTTTTATCAAAAAACAATGTTTTTCGAACTCAGTTTATCAAATTGAAACAGCTTTTCGCTCGAAAAACAGAGTTTATCAATCGATAAACTCAGTTTATCAAATAATAATTCGATATACACGATAAACTCTGTTTTTTCGAGCGAAAGTGTATATCGATCGAGAAAAACTGTGTTTTTCAAGCGTAAAACAGTTTTTTCGCTTGAAAAACATAGTTTATTTCGATAAACTCAGTTTATCGGTCGAGTTTATCGGCGATAAACAGTTCATCGACTGATACACTGTGTTTATCGAATTTGTTTACATTAAGTTTGCCATAGTCGTGTCAGTTAAGATTTGGCAAGTCGATTGAGATTGGCACCAATTGAACAGACCCTGTTTTGTGGTTTGTGAGCACTCAAATATCAACACTTGATCTATAGTGAGCTCAGAACAATCAGCAAAAATTAGATGTTTGGTAAAATGAAGCTGAAGAACCATCTTTTTCAACACATTCAGTGAGTGAAGTCAGCGACTAATTGTGTATTTTTTAAATATTTTGTTTCTCAAATACGTATGGACAAATGGAGCGGTCAGCTTCATTTTCTTACAAACTCATTTTTGCTGAACAGTCTATACATTTGGTTTTTTTCTGGGGGCATTTTTTACATTGAATCTTGGTTGTCACCATTGGGCACTAAATGCTTTCTTTAGAAATAAAGGTCCAAGGGATGCATCAATTACAGTGGAATTGTGGAATATTGCATTACCAACTTATTCACCATGTAATTGGTGTATGCATAGAACCTTCACACACCTAAAATCTACCATACTGATTTTGATTGTTTTTTCAGGATACAGACAAGACTATTCCAAGTTCAAGGTGAAGATCAATTACAAGATCCTTTTATGACAAACACATAAAAAATGAATACAAAACATTTTAGTAAAATGGGTTATCATTTTTTAATTTGTTTTGTTTTATTTCCATATAGGGTAAAGTTGCCAGTTTTCGGTCAGCGCCTATTTTTGGTCACTTTTGCCCAAATCGTATAGTTGCATCGTCGTCGCCATTTTAAAGCAATACAGGGCATCGACTATGCGTCAGTTTATAACGACGAGGTCATTTTCATTACACAATTTGGGCGAAAGTGACCGAAAATAGGCACTGACCGAAAACTGGCGACTTTATACCCTATATCCAATTACATTAACAACAATCAGACACTTCAAAAGTTCATTCACCATCTTATTTTAATCATACTAAGATTATACATTGTTAAATATTCAATTATTGACATTATCCCATATTCTCGACCTCTTTTTAATAGTGTGTTAAATTCTACTTGCAATAATATGTTATAATGCACTTATCAATGGCATCCCCGGCCCCGGGGATAGCGGGGATTAGGGCCGGGACGTCCAAATTGCCCATGTGACGTCCCGGGTACAATCGTGTACGGTCCCCGCAGGGCCGGGCACCATTTTTTGTACGTCCCCGCTACAGTCCCGGCCGGGACAAAGTGTACAGTCCCGGCCACCCATTTCCCAGGACAAAGTATTCACCCGGCTACAGTCCCAAGGTCGCTTATTTCTTTTTGCAACAATAACTGAATGCATTTCTATGTGTTCCCTATGTGTTATTATTAGGCTTATTTCGTCAAGCGCATCGCATCTCTAGTTTATTTATAGCAAGCGCCCGGGGTGTACATTTGTGTACCTTAGCGTACGTCCCCGCTACACGCCCCGGCTAGCGGGGGCACAGTTTGTACGTCCGCGTACACCCCCCGCATAGCCGGGCATCATTTTGTATACACTCGTGTACGGTCCCCGCATGGTCCCCGCCATGCCCCGGGTGCCGGGCTTGCAATTGATAAGTGCATAATTATGCTGTTATTTTGTGTAAATGATTAAGAAAATAAAAGAACAAGTGCTCCATGCACTGTGGAAACATAAAAAAATCAATAAAATAACACCCTGTTGTGCAATTGTTTAAAACAGTTTGACACCGTAATTCTCATGCCTGTAATTCAGTTTAAGCCCTGATGCCCATTGGTGGTATGATCATCAGATCTAGGAACAGCCCCAGAGAGCTTGTAATGACATGGCAACATCCTCAGCAATTATTCATTAAAAGCCTCTTTTTTTTAAAATTCAGTGGAAACTCATTAACACAAAATCTGTGATAGCACCAAATTCAGGATATAACACAAAGCTGCTTTCGAAAAATCGTGGACAAAAATAAATAAACAATACATGCACGGTCAAGGTTTACATTGTATTTGACATGAAAGGTACCGTTATGAATTATAATATAAACATGCATTACATTTGAAGAATCCAGCCTATGAGATCATCTACGTCACACAATTATGTGTAGTATTAGTCTTAGAGGTCGACCATAATTTTTGCCATTTACAGATACGTACAAAGCGTACATAGCAGGCGGTAAAAATATACCCTAAGCCAGGGTCAGGAGTTCATCAAAGTTTGCGATTCTCACAAAAAGATTATGCAAGAATTTATGGATTCTTTTCCATTCAAATAATGTGTTTAGACAGATTATCTACGAAAATCAATTTGGATTCTCGCAACTTAACCGGCAGGAATCTTAGCGAGAATGAATTCTCGGATTCTCATTGAATTTCTGACCCTGCTAAGCGGACGTAATTAAAATGGCCATCTTGAGAGGCAGGCACTTTTTTTATCAAGCCATTAATTTTCACCATTTATTGTGTAGGTAACTCGAGGTGTGGGGAGGGGGGTGGGGGGGGGGGGGCGGGTAAAAATGTATGTACGCTATGTATGTATGTGGAAATGGCGATCATTTTGGACGACCCATTCCTCAGGTTTTTTCAAGAGAAAAAACAGTCACATTTCTCATTTTTATTTGTCAAGCGACAATTGTCAAGCGACAATTATCCGGGAATCAAGTTTCCTGCGATTCTTGATCAATCTTGGAGTTCGTGTTTCCAAGCCTGTCTGTAGACTGGTAGTTATTGTCTTTTGGACTGAACATATCCGCCATTGTCTGATAATGATACCTGTAAGCCAAACAAATTGAAGGAAAATAAAATTAAAATAAAAACTGGGTTAATATTTTATTCAAGTCACAAATATTGCTAGTCATCAATTTAACTTGACTGTTGACATTAGTGCTGTTTACCGTGTGCCCCTCACTCATTAATGATTTGATGAAGTCTTGTAGTTTTAGTGTACCAACCTAGGTGCAAACATGCAACTGTGTAATGTACCATTCATCTTATAATATGCCCTATTCATCAAATCTGTCAGCACAAATGATGAGCTTCCATACATTTGCGACTTTGAGCATAACAATTCTGTTAACAAAATTGTCGGTGGGGCGATGCTTTCAGTAGCGTGCGCATAAGGGGGGGGCGTGATGGCCACGGAATGTCAATTTGTTGTTAACCTCTTTTTTTTAACTGCGATTTTTTGAGACCGTGCAAAATGTTGTGACCGTGCGATTGTGTGTGACCGTGCAAATTTTTTTGACTGAGCAAAATGTTGTGACCGTGCACATTTTTTGATCCTACCCCCCACCCCCACACTTACATGAAATTCATGAGGTTACTGCAAAAAAAATGGGGCTACCTTTTACTATTTTTTTGGGGTGCTTGTCAGCTATCAGGACCTCAACCCCCCCCCCCCCCCCCCCCCCCACCCACCCCAAATTCAAAAGGGTCAGGGGACGCCCCCGGGTTCATGTTATTAATCATACAAATTTCCAAGTGTCTGTGTTGGCTTGTAATAAACATGAATAAATTTGGAGACCTATTATTGAATTTGAATATTGACAAATCAACATCATCACTGTTGAAGCTTGACTTACCAGGGTCTTACCAAGCCAGATTGTACAGGTTTCATGTCGTCAAGCTGAATATTGCTGAGAGGGTTCCTTGGTTGGACATTCATTGGTAGAGTTGTCAGCTCCTTCCACTTTGAAATGCAGAGTACACCAGATGGTTGATCCCACTATTACAGAAAACACAAGAAAACAAATCCACTTCATTAATATAAGGCCAATTAAAATAATATACTTGTTTCTCGTCCCTGCCCTCACCAATTTTTTTAAGATTGTCAAATATTTTTGTTATTTTTGTTATTTCCTCTTTATAAAGTTTGTTTTATCAATTGTTGGGATAAAAGAGATGATAAGGAGTGCTTAAATAAATTACCAAATTTATCATATTGTGTTGTTGTTTATTTCAAAATGGCCGGTGAAGGTGAGTTTGTGTTTTATTTTTAACCATGTTTTAATAAAAATAATTCAATTTAAATAAAAAAATCCAATTTAAATAAAAAAATCCAAATTAAATTTAAAAATCCAATTAAACTTTTATGAAAACGGGCCTGAACACTTTTACTAGCTCTTATTTTCAAAGCAATCAAATAGATAGAGAACGTTGAAGGACAACTTTGAGTCTCCAAAAATGAGGTTGGGTCATTTGGATACATTAAATATTAAAATTAGTGACGCCGACTGTCCGTCTACTCTATGCATCGTCCGTCATTTGCTATAATCAAAACAAAGCATTCTCGATCAAATCGTATACGATTCCTCAATGTCCCAAGCGACTGGGGCATATCGTGCGTGACCGCATCAATCACGATGGCAATGGCGCAGTAAAACCGGAAGATGTGACGTACTTATAAACAAATAAGTAATTGACCAATTGTGGCCCTTATCAACAAGACCCCACTCTGCGTGATTGGACAATTATGTAAGTTCATTCATGTTTATTCAGGTCACGTAGGATCGCGTTGTGACGTGGTTGTCAAGGGCTTATCACGCTGCATTCAAAATATGGATGAACGCTGGCGTGACTAGAATAAACGTTTTGATCGAGGACCTCAACCCAACCCCCCCCCCCCCCCCCCCCCCCACCCCAAATTCAAAAGGGTCAGGGGACGCCCCTGGGTTCATGTTATTAATCATACACATTTCCAAGTGTCTGTGTTGGCTTGTAATAAACATGAATAAATTTGGAGACCTATTATTGAATTTGAATATTGACAAATCAACATCATCACTGTTGAAGCTTGACTTACCAGGGTCTTACCAAGCCAGATTGTACAGGTTTCATGTCGTCAAGCTGAATATTGCTGAGAGGGTTCCTTGGTTGGACATTCATTGGTAGAATTGTCAGATCCTTCCACTTTGAAATGCAGAGTACACCAGATGGTTGATCCCACTATTACAGAAAACACAAGAAAACAAATCCACTTCATTAATATAAGGCCAATTAAAATAATATACTTGTTTCTCGTCCCTGCCCTCACCAATTTTTTTAAGATTGTCAAATATTTTTGTTATTTTTGTTATTTCCTCTTTATAAAGTTTGTTTTATCAATTGTTGGGATAAAAGAGATGATAAGGAGTGCTTAAATAAATTACAAAATTTATCAAATTGTGTTGTTGTTTATTTCAAAATGGCCGTTGAAGGTGAGTTTGTGTTTTATTTTTAACCATGTTTTAATAAAAAATAATTCAATTTAAATTTAAAAAAATCCAATTTAAATTTAAAAATCCAATTCAACTTTTCTGAAAACGGGCCTGAACACTTTTACTAGCTCTTATTTTCAAAGCAATCAAATAGATAGAGAACGTTGAAGGACAACTTTGAGTCTCTAAAAATGAGGTTGGGTCATTTGGATACATTAAATATTAAAATTAGTGACGCCGACTGTCCGCCTACTCTATGCATCGTCCGTCATTTGCTATAATCAAAACAAAGCATTCTCGATCAAATCGTATACGATTCCTCAATGTCCCAAGCGACTGGGGCGTATCGTGCGTGACAGCATCAATCACGATGGCAATGGCGCAGTAAAACCGGAAGATGTGACGTACTTATAAACAAATAAGCAATTGACCAATTGTGGCCCTTATCAACAAGACCCCACTCTGCGTGATTGGACAATTATGTAAGTTCATTCATGTTTATTCAGGTCACGTAGGATCGTGTTGTGACGTGGTTGTCAAGGGCTTATCACGCTGCATTCAAAATATGGATGAACGCTGGCGTGACTAGAATAAACGTTTTGATGAGGACCTCAACCCCCCCCCCCCCCCCCACCCCCACCACCCCCACCCCAAATTCAAAATGGTCAGGGGACGCCCCTGGGTTCATGTTATTAATCATACAAATTTCCAAGTGTCTGTGTTGGCTTGTAATAAACATGAATAAATTTGAGAATTCTTTCTTTTGATTATACATGTATGTAGATCATATATATTCATCCCTATAATCAACAACAAAAAATTGTCGATCACAGCGTATACGATTCCCATGCGACTGGTGCATATCGTAGTAATAAAACGCGTCATTCCAGATGACAAGGGAGAACGCAGTAAAACCGGAAGATGTGACATGTAAACAAATAGGCCTAGGTAGGCTTTTTAATTGACCAATAGGACAGCGCGGACATACGGGCACTTTGAGTTATTTTTAGCAAATTTGCTTGGCAACCGGTGTTTCAAAAGCAAAACATTCCATGCACGCACTCAACGCTGACGATTACGCACTTGATTTGCAGTAGGCGCAATGTGCCTTAATTGATTGATCTGCGCAAGTTGTTTTTGTTTTTACCGGCATTTGATTGTTTTCACCGGCATGACATAGGTCCGCCCTAACCTATTGCAGACCTAGCCGCCCTAATCAACAAGACCCCACGCCATGCTGGGACTGTTTTGGAACGCACTGCATGTAAAAATTGTAAGGACACGCTCAACCTGTGTAAATTGTAATGAACGTAAGCGCTCGGATCATGATGCTGTGATTGAAAAATGTGTGTTTTGATTATAGCTCTGAATACCAGCTCTCTGTGTGTGTTTGTGGGAGAGCTATGGAATAAAATAAAAGCATATGAGTTGACAGTTGACTTTCGACATCGCAGGTGATCAAATTTGATCATCAATTTTGTTTGTTGTACTTTTCTGAATGTATAACATTTTAAGAAATACTGACTTGAAATGAATTTTGTCCGCCCTATTCCAGCTATAGATATAATTTAGCTACACGTAAATTCGGCGACGTACGCCTAGATTGTCTATCCCCCGGTAAACAAATGAAAAGGTCAACAACAACAAATTTACAAAAAAAGTAAGCTTATTTGAAAGAAAGCATCATATATTTGATAATTCTAGGAATGATTTATAGGCCAACAATTCCAACATACAGAATTACGTATTCGTAGGTTGGGCAACTCATGCAACCATCATAAAACCCGTGAAAACTACTTACTTCATTCGACATTTTTGTTGGTTCAGCGAAATATTCCTCTGTCCTTTCCTCTACAACTCGCCGAAATTCAGCTTCGATCGATGGGCAATGAAACATGACATGACACTCCCGATCCGAAAATGTATTGAAATTGATCGGGGCTTGCAGTTGTCAACTTTCACTGCTGATATTAACATCGAGTCAGTAATACAATGTAACAATAACAACAAGATATTGTGATCTTTTATTAAATACAGTCTTGGTTCCGCTCGAAAAAGAACGCTGCCATTTTTTATTACCGATTATTGATAATTTAGAGAAACGAGACGTCAAGTCACGTTACCAGTCACGTGGTATCACGTGATTTTGACAGTATTTTGCAAGTTGGCGATTTGACTCGCGCAAAGGCTCATGGGGTACTACCGGAATCTTCTCTATGTACAAACAATGTCATGGTAAACCGGAGGTAAAACTGTTAGCATGTTTATTTGCTTTATGGCTTTTAACATTCCATGTAATTTATTTGTAAAGCTGAATATTCCATTAGACTTTAAGGGGGTGATGGTTGTAGCATAAAATACCAGCAAAAAACTTCGCATAAATACCGATAAAAAAACGCCCCAAACTTTGCCCACCCAACCCAAAAGATATACCATGGGCATGGCAGGTAGTAAGCTCGCAATTCTTACTACATTTACAACCTGCCATGGAATGGACCGGGGAATGGATATTAGACTCGCCTTGAGCAAAAATTCCACCTGAACCCAACATCCAACAGTCCCACAACTTAGAATAATGGTGAATCCCTAATATAGTGTATACCGGGGCCTGGTACCGAGGTTAATATAGGTCACACCCCCTGTGTATAGAGTTATTGGACTATGCAAATTCTCAGCTTCAAGGTCGATGCCTGTTTTATGACGACCTCGAAACTAACAGCCAAAGTTCACCTTCGGCATACCTTAACGCACACACAGCGACGTGTAATAGAGGAGATTACAATATTATTGGACTATGCAAATTCTCAGCTTCAAGGTCGATGCCTGTTTTATGATGACCTCGAAACTAACAGCCAAAGTTCACCTTCGGCATACCTTAACGCACGCACAGCGACGTGTAATAGAGGAGATGACAATATTTTCCCGGCATTTCCTGATTAAAGTCCCAACGATACGAACTTATATACGGATTACAGCTTTGGCATAATCGCGTCTGTCTAATAAAGTTCGCTATCGATCAACCATAGCACACTTGACAGTGCAGTGATAGTGACCTTAGTCAAATGAACGAGTATGTTGGGACATTTCTTCCGGCATATGAGCTGATCAGCGAATTCAATACTGGGGGGCCCAGTAAATATCAGCACACACTCTTAAAGGTATATGTTCTGATCACATTTTTTTGGCTATATATATTTTTTTTCACATCAAGATATTTTGATATTAGAAGAATCCCCATATTTGTCTAATTATGCCTGTAAAATCTTAGGGGCCAGAAATGTTCCATTTAAAAATTATAGGCTAAAATGTGGTGAATTACTGCCAATGGTGGTTAACCACCAACAAGTTTGTGTACTACTCAATGGGCAAATATGTTGTGACCTTGTGGTTCTAAAAATAGAACCGTTGGAGTTATCCAACTCAAACTTTGGAATGCTACAATTTTAAGGATGACCTTTCATATAAAATTGAAAACATCCAGTTGAAAATCGAGCCAAAATCAGAACATCTACCTTTAATCCGATCATTACAAAAGCCAGATTTTACCAGATTTTATCTCTGCTCTGCTGAATTTACGAAATAATGACATTGGTTTGTCTTTAATTTGCATTTAATCAATGAAAATAATATCTGAGCAAGTTTGTTTTGTCTTATCAATTAGCTACTGTTTCTCATGCATGCATCCACTTTTTCATAAATATCATGCGCCATTGAGTACAATTATACAATCAGTACTCAATATTTTGTTCAGTTTAAAAAATGCAGTAACTTTACAAAAACAGTCATAACTGGGTAACTGTACCATGAAATAATAATAATAATAAACAGGCATTTAAAAGACGCATTTCAAACCGCAAGGAAACTCAATGCGCCGCACAAAGATAAAATCAATAAAATAACAATTTAGATAAAAAACTAAAAATTAAGAAAATGCACAACCTGTACAATCATAAAATACCATAACAAATTAACCAATATTATATACATGAGTATACATGTTGTGATTCTTTTTGCTGATAACAGTAAATAAATGCAGCTATTGATTCCATTATTGATTGCCTTCATATTGTGTTAAGAATAAGCTTAAATACTTATTTTAATTTGGGTACGTTTTTTTTTTTACTCACCCTGTAGATTTAGCGTCTGGTTTTGAAACCTCAGTTTTGTTGTAGATAGATTCCCTGTCTGTGCATTGTTGACTTAGTTGATGGTGTTTTGAGTCAATAGAGGGCATTCATACACTCTATGTAGTGTTGAACCAATCAGGAAGCAGGAATTACAAATACGCGGAGTGCATTGAAAGTGTCCACTGCACTCCGCGTGTGCGCCATTCAAATCACGCAGTGTGCGTTTTGTTTTGATTCATTGTTCAAGATTCGCGGGTTCGCCGATTTTCAATGCGGGTGTTAGCAAACTTGTTAAAGTGTTTTTAGTCGCCATTTACATAGATCAAAATTATGCTCAAATTGTGAATTTTTATTTGTATAGTGTCGTGTATGAATTAGGTCAATGCATGCGTATGTTTTGTTTCTCGAAAAATTAGAAAAATCAATGCATTTGCGCAAATGTTGATATGCTCACAATAGCACTCCCCCTTCGGGGTCGTGCCATTATTCACACATCAACATCAGCGCGCGTGCATTGATTTGTCTAATTTCTCTCGAAACAACACATACGCATTTATTGACCTATAATTCATAACTTTTGAAAATGTGCGTACCACCGCGCTTCCACTCAAATTGATCGTTACATGGAAACGCGGACGCACAGCGCAGGTTATTGATATATTGCCAAGACCTCCAAAATGTACTTGTACGCGCATCAATGACCTGGGGGCGTGGCGTTTTGTGTGACGTTGTGCATGGTAACAAGAGGCAGATGTTTGCGAGTGGGGCCCTGAACATGGATACACGCGACACGACTACTCACTCACGGCTGGCTGTACAACACAACAAAACACCATTTTTATATCGTTGTAAAATGTCAATGATGAACGGCAAATTTGGTCTGCATGATTTGAATAACTGGCGTGTGTTTGTACCACCAGCGCGGCGGCTAGCCTGCCCTACAGAGATACTGACTGGTAACTGGACGTCCCTCATCAGCAGCGAGCGCAGACTCGGTGAAATTTTGTTAGCTTCATCATGGACCCCAAATGACATAAGTGACGAGCAAGGACGTACAATGTATGTCATAGCGATTGTAAGCTAAACATCGCTCTGACGTTGCGTGTCTGTCTCAGTCTCACCGGCAAACACGGCCGTATCAAGCATCAGTGAAATAAATCTGATTACAGGGCTAACAAACTAGTTTAAAATTTGACTGGGGACGCAAAAAAATCCCATGATAAACAAACAGCCTAGTACAGAACAGGAATCTGTCTCATCAAAGGTGACTTTATAAATGTTTCAATTTAAGAAACGTATTCAAAATCGAAGTCAGGCGTCATCCATTTTTGTTGTAAAACCGAAACTGACAAGATTAAAAAAATGTTAAGCTAAATTAACTAGGCCTACGTACGAGCCTACTCCTAGCTAGGCCTATGATAGCCATCCCGTATACGACACATGACAACCCATTTAATTTTTGTCAAAGCTTGACAAACACCTGACACTGCAACTATAATAATAATTAAAGGTATATTATGTGATCTTTCCAGGGAACGCCCTCAACATCGAAAAAAAAATAGAAAGCAGATTTTCTTGCAGATTTACATTTCTGACCATAAATCATGCATACATTCCAAGTTACAGGGCGATACGATTCTTAATTACTTCAAAATCATGGTTTTAGAGTGAAAATAAACTGTCCGAATCCGGACACTTTATATTTTTCACTCTAAATTCACTCTAAAACCATGATTTTGAGGTAATTAGGAATCGTATCGCTCTGTAACTTGGAATGTATGTATGATTTATGATCGGAAATGTAAATCTGCAAGAAAATCTACTTTCTAAAAAAAATAATGAATAGAGGGCGCCCTCTGGAAAAGATCACATAATATGCCTTTAAGGCAAGACAACATACTTTTGTTTGTCAAAAAGACTCACGGTGTAGGCTAGGCCATCAATCATTTACCGTACTCACCGAATAACGTCGTCTCTAAACAAGCAGACACAGAATGGAATCGTACAACACGATTTAGCTGCGATTTTGATTATATTTCCCCATCAATTGACCATAAACAAAGAAGGTTGTTGAAGTGATTCGACTTTGATCCATGGATCCATGATTATGATGAGACATCATGATCCCGATCATGATCATTTGCATTGACTTTTTCAATGATGAATAAGCTTACAAAAATAGCTTCAAAAACTTATTCGTACGGTAGATCTGAGACGAAATATTCGTCCAGAGTATGAAGTCATATTTCATATAATATTATTTCCAATCGGCAAAATTGATCTCTCCTGCTTCTGAATTCTTTACAGGATCGGGAATGAAGAAACTGTTGTTTGTTTATTTATTTTCCGTGCTTGCAAGTTTGCAAATCAAAAACTAAATTAATTTGTGGCCCTGAACATGCATATTATTTGCCGAACTGTGATTGGTCTATCTCATAATCGTTTTTTATAACAGCTTCTCCGCTATTGGTCAAAGAAAAACATTCCAGAGAAAAACAATGACGTAGTGGGGAATCCCCTAGATTGCCCTAGATTGCTCCATTATTCAATGGGGTGGTGTTTATTTACCTCAGGGGGAAATGACACAAAATACGAACTCCAAAGTCAAAATATTAACCTTTAGCATGTTTAGAATAACTTAATATTACAATTTGGATGCTAATCAACATTAAATGACAGTTATGAATAAGATTGGTGACTTTGTACGGACTATTCTAAGGTTCTTGTTTGAAATCGCTGACTTTGTTTTGGTACCTCGGGATTGCCCCTCGGGGGCGTGCCGCCCCCTCGGGGCAATCCCTTGGTACCAAAACAAAGTCAGCGATTTCAAACAAGAACCTTAGAATAGTCAGTACGCAGTCACCAACCTTAAATCCTTTTTCTTTACTGATGATCAAGTTTACAAAAATTGTTTTTAGCTAAGGCCTAAAAAAAAAAAAGTTTGATTGGCGTAACCCGACCGACCCTATTTTAACCCCGACCCTAAACATTTTTTTTATTTTTTTATTTTTTATTTTATTATTTTTTTATTTTTTTATTTTTTTATTTTTTAAATTTAAAAAAAAAGAAAAAAAAGAAGTTTTTTAGAGTGTTTTTTGTGTGTGAGAAAAAGAAATAAAGACAGTGAACATTTGTATTTGTGCCATTTGTTTATGTCTGTATGGTATATGTGTGCTGGTATATTAAATTTCATAGACGTTTTACAGATTTAAAAAAAAAAAAAAAAAAATCCGACCTACCTACCCTATTTTTTTCTCTCTATGTTACGCCAATCAAAACTTTTTTTTTAGACCTAATTGGAAGTGCTCATCCCAATTGGATTTGCTACATAAGAACAGGTCAAGTTGATCAACTCTATTGTTTTGTATTCACTTTCAAGTTTCATTGTTAAATATTCATGGGAGACACATTGTCGTCAATTTAACGAGTTTTTCCCGGGAAATCAAAGTGCTCGATCATAAAACAATGGAGCTTTATGAGCGTCGTACGTCATCCAATTCTTAATGGGCTTTTGTTATATGTCGATGGTGATTTACGACCCTGGGATAGCAAAATTAATTGAAAGTAATGTCATAATCACCCAGACTTGCAACACTTGAATGAACACTTCATAAGCTTTTAATCTAATTGGTGCCAAGGCACTCGTATCGCAGGATAGTTAGTGTCTTTATGATTTATACAAATTGTATTATGCTTGAAGGCACTTCAGTGATGTCGAAATGCATATTTTACTTTGATCTGAAGCCATCACTGTCATAAACACCTATCATAAAAATGAAAAAAATATATTCAAATTTATACTAAAATGACATCTTTGTGGTTAAGATTGAATTACTGGTTTCTGATTTTATGAAAACAAATTACTGTAAAATTGTCTATATTTTCTTTGTTTTTTCCATGCCTAATTCCGTCAATATCTCAAATGCATTTTACCGACAACGGCACCCTTTTGCAGCGACAGTACACATATGAAGAGGTTTTTTGCAAAAGGGCCTACATCCACTTTGGCTCTTATTGAGAAAAAGTCAAAAAACTGTGTCTAAATATTCAAGATGAGCAATTGAAAAACTGAATGGATTGTGAAAGAGGTACACTACATACTAATTTAAATTGAAATAAATTTCAAATGTGCTAGTTTTTAATTTTTTTAAAAATCATGTTTACATTTTTTGAAAATTTGGATGTAGGCCCTTTTGCAACAGAACTCCATCTGATTGTACATAAAGAAAAAATAACACACACAAAAAATCAGTTATTTTAATCATTTAAAAAAAAAGAAGTTTGATATAGAAATGTATAGGTCACAATCATATGTTTTAATTTCTGGATACAGGCCCTTTTGCAACAAAACAACAATTTCAATGGCTGTTTTCAATGAGATGTAGGTCTTTTTGAAAAAAATGACTTTGTTTCCTTGAAACGTATGATTTTTCCCTATACATTGTTATATCAAACTCACTTTTGAAAAAAATGCACCATAGCCCTTTTGCAACAAAGCTCTTCATATACTATAAATTACAAAATATCATGAGGCCGTTCGGGATTGTCAGATTTGCTGTGTTATAGTATTCCTTTTTGCTTGATTTTTTGTTTTGTTTTTAAATTTTTCTTCTGCAAAAAAAGAATCGGGGTCGGGCAGGTTACGCCAATATAACAGAAAAAAATTGGCTTTAGAAGAATCTACCATGGTCTATTGTCTGATAGATGAAACTACCATTTTCCCCTCGATTTTTGGAGATGCATCTGATATATATTAAACTGGAACATTAATCATCAATATTAAAACTAATGGATGCAATACATCGTATACATGACATGTACCAAGGTTAATGATTGTGTCTGTTTTGTATAATATACATGATATTCTTAGAGCAATAAATTGGCTACCATATGCCGCATTGCGACTGGTTGCTTAGAGCCAGCATGCTTATATAGGCTTTTTAAGCCTGGCCTGAGCATTTTGCTTGAGCATGGTCCCTTCAGGACCCAAGCGTGTGTCCGTAAACAAACAACCAAACGCTATGTCCACTCTTCCATATCACAACTCTATTATTAGTGTAGGCAAGGCTCAAGATAAGCGAGCGCTGGGCGATTTTTACCCCTCGGTCCTCCTGCCATAGGGCCCGGTAATGCTAAAAAATTAACAACCGAGCGCTGATATTTTGCCCAAACCAGCGCCCGTTGACAATCGGGAAGCTTGCCCAAGATATCAAATTTTGAATTGCCAATGTTGCCACGCTGGATATTTTGTTTATGATCTGAGACGAATATGTTATTTGGAAGTCTCCACATTTCATAACAGCCAAATTTTAGCACAAAAATACTCATTTTACTGAACAAAAGATGTATGCCCTTATAATTTTTTTTATTTGATTTAATTAAAAGGTAGCTCCCGGTAGACTGAAAGTAGCTCCTGGTTTTCAATAAATCCCATGATCCGGGCGCTACTTTTGAAAAAAAAGTAGCTCCCGGTAAAAAAACCTGATTGGTGTATTGGCAAGATATACTCATTTGAATAATCAATTAAAATGCAGCTTGTAAAATATTTCACTCCAATCTTTATCAGGGATACAATTATTCTAACACTATCTCTGATTGGCGCAATAAATGATGTATCTATCTTTCTGACCAATCGGCCAGTAGTTCTCCGGGGGTTAATAGTCAAAAACCAAAAGTTCATGAGTGAATAACCAATAACCAGCGTTCGAATTAAGCGGTAATCTGGTCGTTTTTATGCCCAAAACTGCCGTCGGAAAACCAAAAATTCAAAGCAGGTTTTCCGACAGACGCCCATCCATATTTTGTTATGTCCAATTGTGATCAAACTGTTTTTAAAAAACATAAAATCCAATTTTCCCGATCAATTATCCATCATTGAAAACGCCAACTTCAAAACTTTACGCTACAAAATATTATTGTACTCGAATTTGACTCCCTTTGCAATTAGATTTAATCATCTCGCAGCGCAAGGCATCCATGATTGAATGATCTCATCTCCACGTACGTAGTTCCAACTCGATCTAATAAATGATAGTTCAAATCGTACTACATTATGCCTTCGGTTACTGTGTTATATGATCAATTAATCCATGTCCCATTGGCGTTACTTCGTGCTTTCCTGCACCGTCATATGCGTGTTGGGAACTGTGCCTCTGAAAACGTTAATGAGATTGCAATGATGTCATGAATTAATGACGTCAGTCGTCAACCACATGTTTTATCAATTTAACCACGTCCTAATGAACGTTGATTCGTGCTTTCGTGCCCCGTCGTATGCATGTATTGAACTGTGCCTCTACAGAGTTAATGAGATTGCGATGATGTCATCGTGATGATAATGACATTATCCACGTGTTGGCATTGTTGGAATGTTGAATGGTAAATAAATAACGCTACAGTAACAAATGGCGAAGCCACTTTCAATCACAGGATTTTTACAGGGGAAGGGGAGAGTTTCAGGAGATAAAGATGGGAGTGCTAAGGAAGTAATACTTACTTTACATAGAAAACGAGGAAAAATTCAATTAAGCTAGCGAAAACTGCTTTTTGTATAAATTTGATTTTATAATACTTTTTGAAATCTTGACTTTGCGGATGACCAAAAATGTTGGCGGATAACCTGATTTCATATCATGGTTATCTGGGGATAACCAGATTTGTTTCCTTTATTCGAACACTGCACTGCCAATAACCATTTAAAAACGACGAAAAACCACATACCCTGTTCAATGGGCAAACTTAACACTCGGGTAGTCGGTTTTTGTCTGTTATTGCTGTTTTTTTTCAAAATTTGCGTGACAATTTTGGTGAATTTCATTATTGAATTTTTTGCATAATTCTGTTATACCCTTCACACCAACATCAGTTGTTAGTATGTGTTGTTCTTAAAAATCACGCACTATGAATATCCATGTGAAGGGTATAACAGAATTACTCTGAAATTTTAAAACATTAAAAAAAAAATCAAAATTGTAAAAAAAAAAAATCCAATTTTTCAGGAATTTTTTTGCACAGAAAAAAACCCACCAAAAATCCCCAACTAATCTGAAGAACATTTTTTGTTGTCTATCGCCTAACCATAGGAATGCATATTTACTTATCTCATGATCGACAGCTCTGAGATCAAATGTTGACTTGAATTAATCAAAACTGTTCTACTGTGCCATCAAACATGGAAGTGATTGATCACATTTAAGTGATTGATTACATTCCTACTACGGAAATAGAATATTATCTCCATTTTTAACAACAAATGTGATAAAACACGATTCACTATAGGTCCTTCAATATAGAAATCATAAGCCAAATTGAGCTGACTCAAATGTTCCCAATAATGTAAATATCTCCGCTGCCAGGACCTCAAGTAGTCCCAATTTGTTATGAGCCCATTGAAATGTAAATTATCAGGGATGCAAGACTCACGGAAATTAACTCTCCAGACGAGCCCCCATGAATGTTTGATGGCGCGCGCAAACGCTCGGGCCGTCTGGTCAAGCTCACGTAAAAAGTTCAGGAAATGGATCAATCATAAGAAGCCCAACATTTGACAAACCGCTAGCACACATTATATCGAGGGTTGAGCGCCAGAAGGCCGTAACTCAAGAAATGCTATTTTGAGATAATCGACTTTCAAATACTTGGGACTCATTACAATACACTGTAGCACCTAACTTATAACTCTGATTTTAGTCAAATTAAGAGTGTTTATGAGTTATCTCTTCATGGTTCTGAAAATCTAGGTTATATGGGTTATTTTTGTACCAAAATATCAATTTGCCCAAAGATTGAGTTACAGCCTTCTGGCGCTCAACCCTCGATATATAGTCTTGGTCTATAGTAGCCCAATTCCTCATTCTAAGGCAGTGGTTCTCAACCTTTTTGCCCCACGACCCCTTTTGACATTCCTGGTCAGTACCGTGACCCCTCCAAAAAAAATTGAATAAAAACACCAGCCGGATATCATGAATGAATCTGCTTAGTTTAGATGCGAGCGTAACGAGCAGGAAATTGTGCATATTTGAACGTTTTTTTTTGGTGTTTCTAAGCTTTATTAAAGCGAAATGTAACACGGTTCCCCAAAACCTATATTTATGAGCCCTTTATGACCCCCTGGAAAACCCCAAACGACCCCCATGGGGGTCACGACCCCCAGGTTGAGAACCCCTGTTCTAAGGCAAAACAATTCGTTGTTGTGTTGCCCTCATGATGCGCCCAAAATCTGGAAGTTGTGTCGGTCGACGGTTTTTCTTTTTTTCTCCTTTTTTCCCCTCTTTTTTTTTTACTGACCAAATATTACTGACAGACCGTGGTTCATGACAAGGCAAAATTGGTAAATGTCAATTTGACTAATGTGTCTAGTGCGATAATAGTTTAAAAGCAATCTATTCAAGCAAACTTATTCCTTTCAAGCAGAAAATAGTAATATATTGACAAATTGGTTAACATTCAAATCTTAAAAAAATAAAAAATAAATTGCGACCCTGATTTTTGAGATTTTAGGGTTAGTCGCTGAGGGCAACACGACATTTTGTTGTCGTTGCCTAGCCATGTGGCTGGAAACACGTATCTGACTAGACACATTCAATAGATTCATAGGCGGACGTTTTTTTAATGATAAAACTTGATAAAGTTGTCATGAAGATATAGGTAAGTGATGAGTTCTTGGTATCATCAGCCAGCAGGGTGAATGATGCACGAAGCCATCTGTCATATTATGTCGGATAGCTGTGTAACCCGGACTAGTTTTAACCCTTTGACAGCTACCTGACGACTGGTTAGAAAAAATTGATGATTTGTTGCACCAATGAGAGACATTGTTAATTATTGTATCCCTGGTAAAGGTCGGCGTGAACTATTTTAGAAGCAGTATTTTGATTGGTCATTCAATTCAAATGAGTATATTATCTTGAAATTAACCAATCATGAACAATGTTAGATATTAAGGCTGTAACTTATACCCGGGAACCCGGATACCCGCCCGCTATTCCGGGTACCCGGGTACCAAATTGGGTACCCGAATACCTGAAATGTAAAAAAAAAAAATTAAAAAAAAATTACAATTTAAAAATAATAAAAAAAAAAATTATTTTTTATTTTTAGTACAAATGTGTCCCCAAAATGACCTCTATTGACCCCATCATGTGTCATTTTTGGGGACAAATTTGTACTTAAAAAAAAAAATTGTAAAAAAAAAAATTTGTAAAAAAAAAGAAGAAAAAAAAGAAGTTTCTATTTTCGGGTACCCGTGCATTCACAGCCTTATTAGATATATAGGCAGGAAATGGTAGGGGTTGATAATGTCTATCTCATTCTACTGATGTACAAGGTCTAGGGTTTAGCATGGCAGGTAATAAGAGTTACCTGCCATGGGTTTAGGCAGGATTTCTGCATGTGGGTGTGTAACATTGAAAGGAGGGGGGGGGGGGGTGTGTGTGCAAATTGGGGATAAAGTGCACATCTTTTAAACGATATGCTGATGTAGCCTGAAAATCGAGTGTAATTTTTAAACTGGCCTTGCAAAATGTTTAAAAAAAGGAGATTTCATGATTGCTTGCCGTAATCCTCGCACATCATTGCATCCCGATAAGAGCCATGCAAGGCAAGAAATTTCTTCACCCTGATCTCGGACTTTCCCGTCCAATCTACCCAAAATAGAGTTACCTCACCCGACCCAAACATTTTGTTCAGGCAAACCTGGACTGGACCGGACCGTTTCATTTTGTCATGGGTGTGTTTATGAACTTCCGATGCGAATCATCAGATGAAGTTCACAAACACTAATTGTTGCACATTTAGCAATTTGAGTCAATTCCCGATTTTTGGGGAATTGTTTTTTCCATAGGAGAGTATATAAAACAGTGCTTAGGCGAGGAAAATAAAAAAAACCACCTGTTTTACAGGCTCGACTGACCAAATGTTTCCGTTTTTTCAAGGTTTTTTTCTTTTTTTCTTTTTTTTCCTCTTTTTTTTTTGTCTTCAAATTGTTAAACAAATTCTTGATTTTTGCAGATTTTGGTGCCATTTTAGGTTTTAAACAAAAAACAAAAAACGACAGACTGTAAAACAGAGTTTTTAATTTTTTTTCGTTGCCTTAGTGTAATATTTGTGATTGAAAGAGTTTTCTAATGGATGAATACTTATAAAATATTACATGGATGTTCTCTTGGTCCTGACCCCACTTGACTATTTGCTCCCCAGACTGGACCCGACCCATTTTTTTTCCTGGTGCGGTCCAGTCCGGGGAAATTCAGGGATTTCGGACAACCTCAGGGCAGTATTCCTGAGAGGAAGAAATCTATTGGCATCTTTAAACTGAATCGGGGCACTCGATATTATTATGGTTTTTATTTGTGCCATTTGTTTGCATTGGGTGCTGATAAATTATGAGTCGGCCATGAATGTTGTTTCACAGTGTTCCCTTGTTGTGTGCTCATCTGGGCACCTAGCATTCAATGAATATACTCGATGAGTATAGAATGCCCTAATATTTTGTTATGCAACTGAACTCTTAACCCTAACTCCGTCGGAGGGATTTTGGTCTGGATCGGGGGGTTTTGAACAAGCAAACCAACGCGGTCCGACCCGGATTAAATCTACGGACCTTCCGCACGCGCTCTTATACGCGCTCCCACCGATTGAACAAACATGTGAGAGTTGCCCCGGGCCCACAAATGAGCTCGGTTGATGGCTTCATTCAAATCAATGTCAATGTCACATGCTTTGGGAGAGGATTTCGCATAGTAATTTGTAGTATCTAGGACTGTTAATAAAACAGTATTATATTTGTAAGTTGTAAAGGTAGATGTTCTGATTGCTGACCTGATTTTTAACTTGATGTTTTCTATTTTACATGTAAGGTCACCCTTAAAATTGTTGCATTCCAAAGTTTGAGTTGCAGAACTTCAATGATTTCTCAAGAAATTTGCCCATTGAGTAGTACACAAACTGACGAGTGGTTAACCCACTTGTAGCAGTAATTCAACACATTTTAGCCTTTAATTTCTAAATGGAACTTTTTTGGCCCCTAAGATTTAACAGACATAATGAGAACAATATGGGGATTCTTCTGATATCAAAATATCTTGATGTAACAAAAAAAAATCTAGCCATAAAAAGGGATCAGAGCATGCACCTTTAAATCCACATTTCTATTTAATACACTGTGTTGACTAGATTCAATCATACATCCATCACCCATGGCAGTCATTCAAATAACATTATTTACAATATCGCATATTACAAGTCGCCACATATTATACACTGTAAATCAACAAGACATCTTAATTAACTTTTGCAGACATGCATATGAATAATAAATTGTCAACTTCATTAAATAACATTCTCTCATAACATAAACATGCATCAAGTCACGCCGCCGATGTGACCCATTTTTCTTCCCTGATAGTTAAATTGTCAAAAAGAAGCCTGAGGAGTTAGTGCTAATTAAAAGTTAACAATATCTTTGCATTATTTGGGTATGTTCAGGGGATAGGGACCTGCACAGATGTGACATAGTCCAGTCACATATATGTCTCGATGCTTCATTGCCTATAAGTACATGTAAGGTCCCTAATTTTCTGCATTGTAACTGTTGAATTCCTTGTTATTCCGCTTTGTAAATTTTGCATTTTTCTGTGATGTAATTTTTCCCAAGAAAGCTTAAAATTTACGATGTTTACAATTACATTCTACATGATGGATTTCGTATTGTTTACATCTTACGAGGTGCCATTGTTATATGATTACTTTGTGTCCGTGGTGCACCTCAGAATGACAACTAGTAACACTCGGCGGCATGGGAACAAGACTAGCATCAAAAGTGACGCCATGATTTCAACAATCTCATAATTGTGCAGATCATCCGCCATTTTTTAATTTTAAACCGACAGATAGAGTTCTGCGCATTACGTGTAAAGCAATGGATTTTTTTAAAACTCTGTGACGAAAACAAAATATAAACTGCTGATAGTTAAGATTTTTAAGATCGATAGAGAAGAATTGTAGATTTAGATCTTGTTTGTTTTGTTATATTACGTATCGTTTTTAAATATTTATATTGTTTAATTCAAGACTATTTATAAATGTTGTGTTTTGGTCGTTTTTGTGTGCATTTTTCCCCCTTCTTTTCATTAAAATGTCGCTTTCCGCGTTTAAGCTCAATTCCGTGAAATTCGCGGAAATTCCGCAACGCGGTGAACTTCGGAGCTTACTTATTATAAGCCTATATCTTATTCACATATTGAAACGATAAGCACTGTTTTCCAACCGCCGGGAGGATATTACTGAATAAACCGCACACTTCATACATTTGACTATTTACTAAACAAATAAGTTCCTGTATTTATATGCATTCTGTTTTATCCATTATATTTATTTATACGCATTCTGTTTTATCCAGGTAATTGCTTTAGATGATTTTGAAATTTTCAATCAAAAACTGATTTTGTTAGGTTGTCTGAACATTTTTGGTGCCAAACAAAAGTTATTTTGGGGCAAAAATGTAAAAATCACTATTTTTTGTGTCAGAAATTTAATACCAAAAATGGATTCTCGATTCATTTCATTTGAAAAATGGTATACTTTTATGTACATTACATTATTATTTTGAAAGTTACAGTGCTTGATAAATTTTATAAAAAAGGGTTGACAGTACTCTTAAAGACTACTTCTTGGCTTTCAAATAGTCAAATTACAGCAATATCGATCATGAAGTGGCTGAGGTACTCAGGATCAGGCTTCTCGTTAGGTAAAAATATTATGGGGTCCACTGGACCCCATCATCTACCACTTCTCAAAATTATGGGGTCCGAGAAGAAATTATGGGGTCCAAGTCAAAAATCCCTGATGGGCCTGGCTTATTAACACCCGCCATGACTTTCAAATGTTACCTGTCATTAACCTATCCCTATCAATCATGCCACAGGCCTGCGTGGTGTGGATCAAAGTTTTCCGTCAAGATATTTACCCATGCGGTAATCGCTATAACAATTACTGATTCATCTACATTTTTACATTACAACGAACTAATTATAATTATCATAATGTATTCAACCTTTGCCCTCGTGCAAACAAATCCGCCCCTTACCAGTATTATTATCGACGCAACATCGTGTTTAACAACCGATAGCGTCACTATTGGTTGAAGAGACACAAAATAGCGAGAAGAAAAAGAAATTACGCAATACGCACATGTTAGTCTCTCTTGAAAATTGGCCTTGACGAAAACATTCGTAGATGATGTGAAAACATGGACGATGGTCGAGAGTTGTACAAAGGAAGACGGAGAAGATTTAATATTTTATTACCAAGTATACTTGGGTAAATTTGGTGTTATACTACGCACAAAAGAGTCCAGTTTAAAATGTACTGCGTTTTTAGCAAAAATATTGCGTCCCCAGACGCGAAAACGCAATGTAACGAGAAGCCTGCTCAGGATATAAGTAGGGAAGTGCAAAACACGTTTTACATCGTTTATCCTGTATTCCTGATTTTCTTGTCAGGTCAATATTAGCAAGGCACTTTAATAACCCATTGTACTTAAATACCTGGGAATCAAGCTCATCATTCTGAGAAGAATATGTCATGTTAAAGATAAAATCTGGCTACAACTGCTTTTTCAGTATCATATCATATAAACACTGAGCACATTTGAAATAAATTAGTTGATAGTTAATGCCACAGCTTGAAAATCCAAAGTCTGTTGAGGCAAACCCCTCCCCTCTTTATCTCTTAAATGTTAGTAATAAAATATAAGTATGGTACAATTTTCAAAAGATGAACAAATAGTAGTCCAGTAAAGGTAGGAATTGTTTTGTAGGAATCATTCTGGGCTGTCCTTGTTTCAAGACGCATCGATGAGCACATTCCCGCATGAGAAGCATTACTCCACGTGTCATCCATGTGCGCCTTATTACCTTAACAGCGTTGGTGATGCAGTTTCTAAGATCTTGGAGATTAGTTGGTAGTGTCTGGAAGCCTTGAGACTTAACATAGCCCCCAAAGAAAAAGGCTAATGGTGTGACCCCCAAAGAAAAAGGCTAATGGTGTAAGGTCTAGAGAGCAAGCAGGTCACTCCGTAGCATGTCCCAAACAACATAACAACATAGGACGAACGATGTTAATCATGTTTTGCACTTGTCTACTTGTATCTTTAATATCTCAGCGAATTCATAATCGTTATCGCAGTAATTTGACTATGTGATAGCCAAGAAGTAGTCCTAAAAGAATATTTAACGTTTTAGGGCAATATGTGATTCGCTGTAATCGTACAGCTCTCGGCAAAAAGTGTTGTGGTTTTTTGATACACCCTGTATAGGACAGTCAATGCAGAATTACACATAATTCACTTATCCACATTTTTCCATTATCCGGCCTATGCTTGTTCCCATCATGTCCGGATAATCGAGGTGGGACTGTACCTGTATTTCAAAATGTTTTATATTTTTCTGAACAATTTCACATATTGAAGTAAGCTACATCAAATACCCATTTTTGGGGGGACACGTTCTATTCCCCATTTTTTCTTCGCGTGAACCAGAACCTTAGCCTCCCCTGAACCTTGTGCCTCAAGGCTAATCATGCACCATCTGTCTGTGCCCCGGAACATTCTCATTAAAGGTTGTTGAACCAAGATACGAAATATGAGTCTGCACGTTGACATTGGTTTGCTGTCTGTCTTATACAGCACCAACTGACAGTACCACAAAGAAGTTTAATTAAAAATGGGAGACCTTGACGTAGCTATACATAGTCCTTAAACCCTGTGCTTTTCGGGTTTGTGGTAATATTAACCCTTATTCTCAATTGCGATTTAATCAAATCTAGAGTAAGGCTCAAGGAAATGAATGGTAAGATTCCTGTCATTCTGTCTGCGTCAAGTTTTCGTTCAAGCCATCACTTTCATTACACTTTCATCCCCGAAAATCTTAGATTTTGTTAAAAGTTATAACACAAAAGCATACAGAATACTATTACCTTCAAATATATCTTGCATCTGCCTCATGAATTAGATGAGTTTCATGTCAGTGTAGGCGTGGTTACTAGACTAGAATAGGATTTATAATATGATGTTTGCATGACACTGTCAAATTTCTTTTTTCATAGACACATCGTAAGCGTTTTTATGCTTTATCAATGTATAGTGTCTTAGGCAAAAAAGAAAGAAAGTTGTGTTGCCCTTGCAGCGACCGACCCTAAAATCGTAAAAACTAGGGTCGCTTTTTTTTTCTTCTTTATTTTCCCTTCAATTTTTTTCAATTTTTTTTTCATATTTGAATTTGATCTTTAAGTGTCTAAATGTTACTATTTCTTGCTGGAAATGAATAAGTAAGCTTAAATAAATGTTTTTAAGACTATTATCACACTAGAAACATTAGTTAAATTGACTATGGCTTATGATGAGACAAAATTGGTATAGGCCCTAATTAGGGCCTATACCAATTTTGTCTCAACATAAACCATTTATACAGCCAAGAAAAAAAGAAGAAACAAATCTGACCGACCGACCAGATTTTAGATTTTTAGCACTTGAGGGCAACACAACTTTTTGTTGTTGTTGGCCTTATTGCACGTGGGATGGTTCAGCAAATATGAAAAACTTGTTTCCAATTTTGGTAATCCAGCGATTAAAAGACTTCAGTTTTTGTCCTTATTGATTGAAATCTTTGCTTACTTTTTTGCTTAAGGCGTCCCGAAGGACCGAAGGGACGGACTTCTGTGATGGCCTTCCATACTGGTCTTTCAAGCATGCAGTTTTTCATGTCCTGCCTAGTTAGTCCTGTATCCTCTGATAAAAGCTTGATGTAATTCTTTCGTGGTGGTCCTCTAGCCTTGTGTCCATGCTTGGGTTGCCACAGGAGAACTTTGGAGACTGCTTCCTCTTCCCTTCTGGCACAGTGGCCGGCAAATTTTAATCTCCTCCGTCTTAGCCTCTCTGATATTGGTAGCAGGTTCCCATATAGATCTTTGTTGGTGGTGTGAGATTGCCATGATACATTAAGTGCTTTTCTTAAGAGGCGAGTGTAGCAACCATCCAGCGCTTTTCTCATTTTAGCTGTTAGTGTCCAAGTCTCGGCTCCATAGGTCAAAACAGATTCAACAGTGGTGGTAAACAGCTTTATTTTCAGGTTTCTTGGGAGTTTACTGTTCCATATTTTTGTCATGCTGTTACAGGCTTTCCAAGCTTGAGCCTTTCTTATGTTGAAATCTTGTTCACTACTAGCAATCCAGGCACCAAGGTATTTGAAGTATTTGAAATCAGAGCACTTTTAAATTTGATGACCAACCAATACCGCAAGAATTGTGGTTGATGGCAGATATTATATTAAGCGTTATATGATTTTGTTCTTCCTACTTCCAGGATCAAGTAGCATTTACAGCGCAGACATTACTGAGGGTACTGAGTCACGGTGGATACAAGAAGATCTTGGGATTAGAAGGCGATGCATGTAAGTATATGAACACCTCAAAAATTAGACATTGCGCTCATAATTGTTTTACATATCGATGGAAAGCCGATGTGTTCGTCATCCCAACAATAGGGAGCTTTCGATTTGGACGACGGTCGCTTGTATGACAAGATGATGCCATTTAATGTTATCTGGCTGGTCATTTCCCGTAGACTTACCCGTGGATTTTGGAGAGATTCTCTACAAATAGCTATCATTTTGCCGCCATAGCATTATTAACATTGAGATTTTCAGCATAGATGGCCAAGATGATATTTTTGAGGAATATGTAAAAAAAAAAATTAAACTAAATCCCACAATGTTTAAAAATATGGCTTTGAAAAACTATCAACGTTTTATTGAACCACACTCCCGGGGTGCTCAGGGATCATTACAAGAGGGGTATCATGCGTGTCCAAGAAATCACGTAATTAGGCCAACAAAAAAAAAATGTTGTGTTGCCCTCAAGTGCCAAAAATTTTAATTCGGGTCGGTCGGTCGGAAATCCTTTTTTTTTTTTTCAATTTTTTTTTTCAATTTTTTTTTTCATTTTTCATTTTTTTTGGCTGAAAAATATATGGTTTATGTCAAAACAAGATTGGTATATGCCCATATGTCAATTTAACTAATGTTTCTAGTGTGACAATAGTCTAAAAAACATTTATTTAGGCTTATTTATTGATTTCCAGCAAGAAATAGTAACATTTAGACACTTTTAATCAAATTTAAATCTAAAAAAAAAAATAAAAAAAAAGTTGAAAAAAAAATTTGGGAAAAAAAATGCGACCCTAGTTTTTACGATTTTAGGGTCGGTCGCTGAGGGCAACACAACTTCTTCTTTTTTTTGGCCTTAGGGTAGTTTTTCAAGCTGGGGCATGTTAGGCACAAAAAAAAAGTTGTTTGTTTGTCCATAGAGGGTCCGAAAAAGGTAGGGTCGGTAGGTCGGATATTCTTTTTTTTAAATTTTTAAATTTTTTTTAAATTGTGTTTGGGAATATAAATTCGGCATGATGAATACTGTGAATTGAAGTCGTCCAAACACAAAACACATTACTTTGATAGTATTGAACTCTTTTTCATGAGTTTGTTATTAGAATTGTACTTAATACTTAGGCCTACAACTGTTCAACTAACCAAATGAACATGTTGTCATGTCGGTCGCCGCCATTTATTATGATTGAAAATTAGCAGAAAGTGAAACAACGTATAGGCCTAGTGTTGAAGTTATGTTAGAAATATATACGTGAAAGTAGTGCTGTTATAGATACAAAATTTTGTATCGATATGTCGTAAAAGGAAACTTATATATTATCAATAAAATATAATCGCCAATCAAAAATGTCAGATAAAACCTGATCAGATCGGGAACGGGGGAAATATTCATATCAATGATGTACCCCACCAATAAATAACTTGGAAAATTGGCCGAAAAAGTCATTTAAAAACGTTAAATGAAGACTAAATTGAACAAATTCCGAAGTAGCTGGCCGATACGGTCGGCATCTTTTAATTGATGAAAATCGTCCTTACGCATGCGTGTGACACATCATGCTTCGGCTTTATTCGATTTCCCCTTCGGCCTCTTCCGAAACCTGATACGAATGACGTATTGCTACGAAAATTATCCTTACGCATGCGTGTGACAATTTGTCCAATCACAAATTTTACTTCAATTTTCCGGAACGGTACGAGTGACGTAATGCCAATAACATGTGCTCGCAACTCATCTCAAAAGGCACAGTTCCCTAGTTCCACAGATGTGGATTAAGCCTCTGATTGACCAACTGCACTCTCTGAAAATCATGGTTGTTTTTTATAAATACCAATATACGACTGGCATTCCCGATGGCGTTGTTATTAAGTATGAATTATTTTGATACATCTGGATCATTATACTCCAATTAAGCAGGTTCTGCGCATTGGGGATGGTGTTTATAAAGACCAGATTCATTACAGCGTACGAAATCAGGAATAAAACGGTCCGTTTGGCCATTTAAATTGCTCAAAAAGTTGTTTTAAAATAATAATAGAAAATAAAAAACAATACGGTCGGGACCAAGGTACACGGTCGGTCGGACGTGGACAAACAAACAACTCTTTTTTTTGTTGGCCTTACGCAAGCCTCGAATTAAGCGCCCGTGAACCGGGAGCAAATGTTTTGAAAACTTTTGCTCCCGGTCCTTCAATTTTGTTGGGAACCGGGAGCAATTTTTGACAAACCGGGAGTTATTGTTAAATATCATAAATGTACATTTTTTTATTTGTTTTTGCATGTATACTGTACTGTAAATGTAAATAAACTAACCAACAGCTAAGGTACTGTAAGTAATCTGTAGTCTGCAAGTTCAATAACTGCAGCGGAAAATGAGAATATTTAAATTTTATAATAATAATATAAATATATGCTGTGTTGCAATATTAAACACCACTGAACAAATACTTTTGTCACCTCAATTAAAATTTATTGGCATATAAACAAATAAGACAAAGCCAATATGGTTATTATTCAACTTGTTTCAATGTGTGAAGTAACAAAATGATGATTCGAATTGCCGTAAGAAAACCTGCATACAAATTATTTGCAAGTATGCCAAATTCATAGGTCTCAATTGACATGATCTTCGAAGTTTTAGTTGGTTTTACTCCATAAAATACTGTTTATTTCAAGAAACACAGCACTCATCGAATAAATAATTTAGTTTGAAAATAATAATGGATTTAGAAACTGGAACACTTGTCAAAACATCGCGGTAGTATTAGTATAAACATGTACCAGGGAGGTGTCAACTTTCCACACAAAACAATTTCGACCTGACCGGCAATGTTTACAAAATACAATTTGGGAAATGCAATCCAGTCGCTGCTACAGACAACATGTTGTTATATTGAATGGAGTAATAGTTGGTCAACTTGGTGCTGGTAAGAGCTTGTATTAATTAAATGGATTGGTTATTCACGGCAGAGGGGAATTCCTTGCACTTGATGCTTTGGATAAAGTTGTTTATCAATTTTAAAATCTTTAAAATTGTTCAAGAAATCGACCTATTCAACCCCTGAAGTTATCCAATTTTTAAGTTATAATTAATTCACGAAAAAACCCTTCCATTCCCATTTCCAACACAGTCATTTTCAATCCCACATTTCCGTTTTGTAATACACCCCTCCTTCCCAAACCTTTTGGAACATTCCGCTACCCGTGCGCATGTGCCAGAGGTGAGAGGTCGCAAATGTACATGCACGGAATGCCACAATAACACATGGTACATTTGTTGTTAAAACATTGGGGAAAACATCGCGATCGGAAACTGGAAAACAGCAGGTAGCTAGTTTCATCAGCAATAAAAACACAGAAACAATTTTATTCTGAACATATTACTTATTACAATTAATTCACACACTCATACAATTGACAAAATATGAAATTCTAGAGAGAAAACAAAGTCAGAGATTGGTACAACTCATCTTTATTTGATCAAAATTATCATTCTTCAATCAATGACCAGGCGCTACAGAGAGCAAAATATGGTGCGCCCGGGCATGCAAATTTTGATTAAACTGGGCGCAATTTCTTGAGAACCGGGGGGCAAAAAACGCCCAGCGCCCGCCTAAATCGAGGCTTGGCCTTACGTACGTACAAGAATAGGGTATCAAAACAAGCCAAATTAAGAAAAAGGGTATACTTTTTACATCATTAGCTTTCGTATTAGGGTCCTTATAATTTGCTCCATGAGAATTGTAAATAGCTATGATACATGGTTGTATCCTTCGCAAGTGATCCGATAAATCAGCTCAGCATTTGTTTCATAATACTTTTGGCTTATAAGGGAAGGAAAACAGGGTTAGAAATGTGTCATATGCGGTAAGAGGTTTAAACTATACAAATTACTTGCTTATAGGGTATCAAAATATTTTGAGTACTTGTTTAGGGTATCAAAATATTTTGAGTACTTGTTTAGGGTATTGGAAACACTGATATTACTTGCTCAGGTTATGTAAAAATACTTGTGCCATACTTGTTTATGGGGTGCAGCGTGCTTTTCATATTAACACGATTACGTATTTAGGGTACTTTTTGAAAGTCCTTGGACACGCATGATACCCTCCTTGCAATGACCACTGAGCACCCCGGGACCACACTGCATTATTCCAACTTTCTTTTCAAAAGCAGCTTTGTTTTTTCTAATTTTGTGTTTGCGGTATTGGAAACACTGATATTACTTGCTCAGGTTATGTAAAAATACTTGTGCCATACTTGTTTATGGGGTGCTTTTCATATTAACACGATTACGTATTTAGGGTACTTTTTGAAAGTCCTTGGACACGCATGATACCCTCCTTGCAATGACCACTGAGCACCCCGGGACCACACTGCATTATTCCAACTTTCTTTTCAAAAGAAGCTTTGTTTTTTCTAATTTTGTGTTTGCACTTGATACTTTGATTGCAATGCTGCCCTCTTGTGTTGTTGATCCATTGAATTTTCTTGTTGAACTCAACACATGCATGCAAGCATCACAAAATCATTATAAAACCAGGATATTCTCTGTATATAGCCACACGTCTGATTTGATATTATGTATGTTGGATTTGGAAATGCACCATGTAAGCGGACTTTTTTTCTTGCATAAAGCATCATGTAAGTGGATGTTTTTGCATACAGATCTTTATGCGTGTGAAGTTGCCTCCCACTGTTATTCAACGATTCATCAGTAGTTAAAGGGGCTTTGAGAGATACATATTTCCCTCCAAATTGGGATTTTGCACCAAAGTAATACTTATGCATATACAGCGTGTATCAAAAAGAACGCAACACTTTTTGTCGAGAGCTGTACGGTCACAATAAAAGACAAATCACTCTAAAACTTATATTAGGTCTACTTATTGGCTATCACATAGTCAAATTACAATGATATCGATTATTTATTCGCTGAGATATTAAAGGTATAAGTAGAGAAGTGCAAAACACGTTTTACATCGTTCGTTCTAAAAACTTGGATTTTCCTGTCCGATTAGTGTTATGGGTTAACAGTTGAATAACTATGTAACTTTATTGTCTGGAATGGTTTATCTTAATTTCCTTTGTTTGAGTAAGGTGGTACATAAAATCATTGCATCATGTAATCTGATAATCATTCGAGCATTTGAATACGTCAATCACCCTTTTTAAGTTCTGAAGCACCGATTGCTATGATCGCCACATAATGTCTATGGTACGTTCTTTCATAAATTAAAGTTCATAATCGATGCATCTTAAAACAAGGACAGCATTTTGAGGGTCGAGCAGCACCATAATGTCCCATTCCCATTCACAACAGACTAACAATGACTGATTCATACAAGACAATTACTACCTTCACTGGTCTTTTCCATTTGTTTATCTTTTGAATATGTGCCATACTGTTTTATTTATGACATTAACAAGAGAGAGGATTTGCAAACAGACTTTGTGATCTGGATTTTCAAATTGTGTCATTAACTATCAACTAATTTATTGCCAGATTTAATTAATATTGATATGATACTGTAATAGCCAGACATTTGATACCTTTAACATGTCATTTTCTTCTCAGAATGATGAGTTTGATTCCAATTATTTAAGTACAATGAGTTATTAAAGTGTCTTGCTAATATTCACCTGACAAGAAAATCAGGCATACAGGATAAACGATGTAAATGTGTTTTGCACTTAACTACGTGTATCGTTGATATCTCAGCGAATCAATAACCGATATCGCTGTAATTTGACTATGTGATAGCCAATAAGTACATGTACACCTAACAGAATATATAAATTTCAGAGTGATTTGTGATTTACCGTAATCGGAGAGCTCGCGACAAAAAGTGTTGCGTTTTTTTTTATACACCCTGTATACTAACTACCATCTGAAACCGTTTACCTCAATTTGCAGTATATCATATAATCACAATTTGGTAATTTCGATGTAGATCACATCAAAATTATCAGCAGAATTTGGCATATATGGCATCACCAGAATGTCTATTTAGTGCTATCACTTCAATCAACCCTTTCTCGTGAAATATTGCGTTTCAGGGTTCTATTATACCTTATCTATTGAAACTTTTTTTTTTATTGCCAATCTCTCTGTGCCCTTTAAAGTTGCAACAAAAAAAATCAAAATCAAAACAGTAGAAAATGAAATAAAACAGGTAATGTTGTTTTGAACTACTGTAAAACAAGATAATTTTGCGGCATGTTTTTTTCGTGAATTGCTAATCATTACTAGTTTCGCGGCAACTTAATTTTGCGAATCTAAAATTTCATTTACCAAAAACATTTGCCGCACGTAAAAAGACGTCAAGACTGCTGAATTTTGAACCCTACACTCAATTATAAAAGAAGTGCGATACATTTTTTCGGGGGCAGAATTTTAACTATTCTGTGCCTTTGGTAAGGCACAACTTTTATCAATAGTAGTTGTATTTAGCCCTCCATTTCTTCTTAAACCCACACTGATCCTAATCCGAATTTGAGCCTCTCACGAAATTTGCGAAATTAAATTGCTCGCGAAATTAGCTTGTTTTACAGTATGAAACTAATCCCTACTGAAACAGCAATATTTTCCAAAAATTGGGCTTCCAGAAAAAATATGGAGATACTATTATAATCAAAGTGTAGGAAATAGGATCATAGTGCTTAACACCGTTAAGTGGTAGCTGGTTGGTTATATTCATGTAGATGAAATTAAATCCTGGTTCAACACATACTATATACTTGCAGTAGTATTGCCTTTTTGCCTAGTAAATTTGCCTTTCAGTATTTTATACACAGCCATTTTTCAATGCTTAGTACCTGTATGGTATACAGGTACTACAGGTACTGTTAGTAATTAGGACCTGTATGGGTACTATACACAGTCATTTTCTTATGCCATGCATCATGGGTACACTGCTGTAAGTTACATGCACACACTGCTGTAAGTTACATGTACTGTATGCTTAGTACCTGTATGGGTACTGTTATTAATTACATTGTTGTACTTATATGGGTGGGTGCTGTACACAGTCATTTTCTTATGCCATGCATCATGTTTACACTGCTGCCTGTACCTGCATGGGTACTGTATGCTCACAGCTCAGTACACCTGTAAGAGGAAAAGTACGCCAGAAATTGTACTGAGATACTATATAGAATGCAGTACTCATTGAGTACTGTATGCATGCCCCATATCTGTATGGGAACTGTCAAAGTACCCACCAGTGAGGTACCACTAAAGTACCAGCAACTCTGCGACCAGGCGGCTACTTTGGTTGTACCGCACAGGTACTGTACAGTTCCCATGCAGGTACTGTACAGTTCCCATGCAGGTACTAAGCATACAATATCTGTACAGGTATTACAATACCTGTATAGGTACTGGCAGTTGAGGTACCATGATGCCAGACATAAGACAATTGCTGTGTTTTTTATCAACAAAGGTTGACCGGCAAATTCCAAATGTATCGAGCAGACGGTAAAAAGTGAAAATATTACCCCAAATCTCTTTCGTTCGTTTTTGTTACTGGAATGCCGCAACATCAACTTTGTGAGGGATACAATCTATCACCAACACCAGAGCAATCTACCTCACGGGCAGACGGGTGAAAAACACGTTTGTTTTTCCCCGGCACATGACAACCTGTGAGCTGACAGGTCATGTTAATGAGCGTCAAATCACTCGGCTAATCTGAAACATTCGGAACCGATCGTATATTTTCGGATTTGAAATGGTCTATGTGAACAGGTAACTGCCACGCTGTTAACCAACCTGGAAGATAAAAATTCTACTCATAATCATCAACATTTGCATTTTTGAAATTTAAATTGATAAAACAATCCTTATTAATGTAGACCCATTTGCCCCAGATCAATTCTGAAGCATTCTTTGTTGAGATGGCACGTGCAACCCTTTTGATCAAGTTGAGTGCTCCCCTCCCCCGGGGTCATCTCCAGGCAGACTCGGATCCTTGCTGTCAACAGGTATCAAATGTCTGCATAAAAAGTGGCAATTTTTTTGGAGCATTACATGTTTGCCTGCTTTCTCATTTTCCCTTCAATTTTTGACATTTTGAGAAATACCTGCTGAATTCAAAAAAGGTTGTAAGTGCTTAAAAAGTAATAACGGAACGTTGCACCGTTCTTACGCACAAACAATGGTGTGTTTCTCTCTGTTTGTGGCTCATTTCCCTCATGATTGTCACCTGTTCTTGGAGAGAATGATCAAATTTGGTGTTATTTTTTGTCGTGTATGTGTTTTAAATATTGATAGATTGAAATATTTTTGCGTGCCGTTCTCACTTTTATTGTCCCGTGTGGTTCTCTGTCAATCCATTACTGTGGCATCATAGCGAGTGTTTCAGTGAACATAGGACCATGTTTCTCGTCACTGTAAGGCCAAAAAAAAAGAAGTTGACTTGCCCTTTCCTGGGTCGGACGGTCGGATTTTTAAAAATTATTTAAATTTAAACAGGGAGGTAAGTACTACACAAAAACACGTTTTAAAGATTTTTTGTTTGTTTTTTGATTTGATTTTTAAAAAAACAAAACAAAAAACAAACAAGCAGGTACTACTGAAAAACACGTTTTCATCTTTCTTTATTGTTACGTGCTTTCAATTTTTTATTTTTTTATTTTTTAATATTTTATTTTTAAAATAGCGACCCTAGATTTCCGAAAATTCGGGTCGGTCGGAAAGGGCAAGTCAACTATTTTTTTTGTGGCCTAATTCTGTATAAAACCAATCAACTTTGACGATTTTAATAGCGTTATGGATCTCTTCTTGTTGTTTGTTGATTTGGAAATATTTGAGCAATCCATCATTGTGGATAAGAAGAGTAACCAATGTGGTACTGTTTTCTCTTTTTACTCACACCAACGCAGCATTGTAATTGTAAATTCTATCCTATTAAGCTTTAACAGAATTTGTGGGTTCTCCCTCAACAGATCAGAGAGCCATTGTCATATAAATGAAAATGTATTGGAATGAAAGAGAAATTATTGATGTATATGGTTATTATACTTGATTACACACAAAGAAAGGATAGCCTGTTTAAAAAAACCACTTCAACTTGTCTTGTGTTTTATTAACAGCAAGTAGAGCAGCGCGCTATACACTAAAACCACTTTTCATTTTGAAAAAAAGAATACCTGGAGTTAAAAGTACTCTAAACATATCAAACAAATAATTGAATGCCACCCTCCCCCATACCCAATCATCCACAAGGATACTCTATCCAGTTTTGCTATCCCCTCAGGGCCGGTAACAGTTAGACTCGATAATTTGGGCTTGGATTTCACATAAATGATGGTGATTTTTTGCAGGCCTGCGTCAACAAGCCAATAATTGACGCCCATTTACGTGTGTGTGTGCGGACCGGATTACACACGGTCAGTGCATCTCGTGGGTCAGCGGGCGTATTGTTTCACATATGCCTGTCTAATTTTGTCGGCAAATTGGATAATTTTTGACACGCTGCAACTCTCTTGACTTCTTAGCAAACAGATCAAGTTTCAGTATTGGCGACTGTTCTATCGCGTATGCTATCGAATTGCTCGTGTTGTGTTTAGGGATTTGTTCGTTTTCTAGGGAGAAAACAAAAAGTAAGTAGTTCATTGAACCATATCTGGATTCAAACTGAAGACATTAACCAATTTTCCTCTTTTTAAGGCTCTAAAGAGTCTATGGCCTGCGGAATGAGAGATTTAACAGTCTCATACATTGATATGGTCCAACAAATGTTTGATGCGTGGGTTGAGGGTGTTCAAAAAAAGTTTACACTCCAGGCACCGATATTTCCTCTTAAATTGAAAGGGGCGTGTTGGTATTACAGGGCTAGTCAGAAAGTACGAGAACTTATTTTGCAAACCATTTTTAGTAGATAGCATGAAACATTGTGTCAAACGTTATTCCTTTGAAAACACATAGCCAAACCATACGTAATGTAAATGTGGCATGCTGTCTACTGAAGATAGCACAATCCACACATAGCCAAGCCATACGGGATGTACATGTAATGTGTCGTGCTGTCTACTGAAGATAGCACAATCCACACATAGCCAAGCCATACAGGATGTACATGTAATGTGTCGTGCTGTCTACTGAAGATAACACAATCCACACATAGCCAAGCCATACGGGATGTACATGTAATGTGTCGTGCTGTCTACTGAAGATAGCACAATCCACACATAGCCAAGCCATACGGGATGTACATGTAATGTGTCGTGCTGTCTACTGAAGATAGCACAATCCACACATAGCCAAGCCATACGGGATGTACATGTAATGTGTCGTGCTGTCTACTGAAGATAACACAATCCACACATAGCCAAGCCATACAGGATGTACATGTAATGTGTCGTGCTGTCTACTGAAGATAGCACAATCCACTCATAGCCAAGCCATACGGTATGTACATGTAATGTGTCGTGCTGTCTACTGAAGATAGCACAATCCACACATAGCCAAGCCATACGGGATGTACATGTAATGTGTCGTGCTGTCTACTGAAGATAGCACAATCCACTCATAGCCAAGCCATACGGGATACACATGTAATGTGTCGTGCTGTCTACGAAGAAAGCACAATCCACACATAGCCAAGCCATACGGGATGTACATGTACATGAAATGTGTTGTGCTGTCTACTGAAGATAGCACAATTCACATAACAGCCAAGCCATACATGTGTATACAATGTTTTGTGATATATACTGAAGATAACACAATCGACACATAGCCAAGCCATACGGGAAAGTACATGTAATGTGTCGTGCTGTCTACTAAAGATTATAACATAATCGACACATAGCCAAGCCATGCGGAAAAGTACATGTAATGTGTCGTGCTGTCTACTAAAGATTATAACATAATCAACACATAGCCCAGCCATGCGGAAAAGTACATGTAATGTGTCGTGCTGTCTACTGAAGATAATACAATCCACATGCAGACAGGCCATACATGTATACAGTGTTTTGTGGTATCTACTGAAGATAGCATAATTCACACATAGCCTAGCCATACATGTCTTTTTTCTTCTTTTTTGTATATAAAGCGCAAATGTGAACAATAGCCCAACAGACATTAACAAGGTTAATGACCAGAGTGATTAAAAATCAAACTGGTAACTCTCGAAAGAGAGCTCTGAAAGGCCAATCAATTGGTTCACTGCAACTCAGAAAATATGCATAAAACAAGACACACAAATGGGCAGAGGTTAAAAATGCCAATGAAAGTGACATAATAATAAGATAAAAGCCCAAACATAGAGAATAATAATATCTGGAGGTCTGATGGGCATCAAGAGAACCTACACAACAAACTTGGGAACTAAATCTACCAGGAGCTGCCTGTTGTCACCTGTTGGGGCATGACCGTATCACCAGCCCAGCTGGCTACATGCTTTACAGACCACCATCTCCCCAACCAAGCATTAAACCTACACTTAACCCATGACCACCATGCTATTATATATGTATCAGTCGGATGTTGAAAGGACTTGAATGAAGGGTGTCATGAAAGAGTCTGAAGATACATATGTGTAAACAAGCTGTACACATCGTTTAAATAATTTACTTTTACTTCAAATAACTCAGTTGTAAACTCTATTATCCATAATTATGATAAATAAATGACTTTTCTTTTGAATTTGGTTGTTGCACAAAAATCCCAATCAAACATGAACATGTTGAATACAAAATAGAACCTGTTAACGTTATTCATGATTGTCGCTCGCTCTCTCTGCACAACAAATTCATCAAGTTGATGTTCTGGTCCCGATAGATTGTGCGAAAGTTTCCCTAACACTACACGACAGCTATTGATGGACAGTGTCACAGTACATGAGCACAGTGATACATCTTGCTACTCCCTGGTGGTGGTGGTTACGCAGCCATGGACAACGCAGACCAAATAGTTTGTATGTCTGTCCTCCACTGCACAATCATAATTTTCCAAATTTTTTTTTTCACTGTTAAAAAAGAAAAGCTACCCAAATTTCTTGAGATTCACATTTGTTGCGTTTTAAAATTGGGTAGGAGGAGTGGGGATGAGTTCTTTATTTTTTATATATTTTTTTCTTTTTCCTTTCTGTCTTTTGCAAATTGTATTGTAAGAATTAAATTTTGCTTGGATTTTTGGTTTCAAAGTAAAAGCCTATAAAGTTAGCACACTTGCACCCTGTCTGTAGTTACAGTCCTCTTGAGAATTAGTTTGACAATATAAATTGTAAGAATACATGTAGTATTTTGCTTGGATTTCCATCTCCGCCATACTTATGAAAATGTGTAAATATCAAGTAAAACTTATCGGTTGTGTTTGTTGTCACATTGTTTGTAGTAAGACCTGTAAGTTTTTGCCAATCATTTAATATACATAAAAAGAGGAACATTATTTGCAAGCCTGAAAGGACAACCAAATAACAAACCATTTCCCCCTCCCCTCCTTTTTTACTTCTCACTATCCACCAGCCAAAAGCCATGTCATTTGTAGCCCAGTTATGGTTTATAATTGATAGCTGCAACAGCATCCTAGCCAAAAACCAAGGCTGTCTTCTGTTGGCTGTGTGATGGATAGAAGCCAAATGTTTAAATTCAGGCGTTTCTCTCTTTTTCTCTGCCCAAAAGTCTGAATGTTTTTCAGCTCTGTTATTTTTAAATGTTATCCCTTATAAGGCCAACAAAAAAAAGAAAGTTGTGTTGCCCTCAGCGACCGATCCTAAAATCATAAAAAATAAGGTCACATTTAAAATTAAAAAAATAAAAAATAAATGATTAAAAGGGTCTAAATGTTACCATTTCTTGCTTGAAATGAATAATTAAGCTTAAATAAATGTTTTTTAGACTATTGTCACACTAGAAACATTAGGTAAATTGACATTTGGGCCTATATAAATTTTTGGTCTTGATATAAACCACATATTTTTCAGCAAAAAATGATTTCTTAATTTATTAACACTGTAATAGTAGTAAGTGTTAATTTAAATTGGCGTGTGTCACCAACTCCTTCTCTCATCTATTATACTGGCTTGGCAATGAACATTTCATGTCTGGCCGTGCAATGGTTTAATTATCGGATGTAATTGATGATTTCTATTCCGATTCCGTCATTGTAGGTTGATGAATGACATTCATGATTCCCGCCTTGTTCGTTGCCTGTGTCTGTATCTATGACCAAATAAGATTTTAAAGACAGCACCACAATGCATTGCATTTTTGCAAAACGCTGTTAATCTGGTCCCCGATTCATCTCAGTTCCCATAGACATATGCACACAAACATGGCTTCATAGCACCACCATTGGACGAGCGCGTAGATTCTTGTTTACATCAATAAATAAATTAGTTCACAGTGTTCCTTTTTCTTATTTCTAAAACCTAAAAGCTCAACTAGTAAACAAAAACTGTCAACTTACTCACAGTTATTGGAAAACCAAAAAGACGGGGGAACCATCGATTTTCCGATACCTGTCATGCATGACAGAAAGCCAAGATATCGATATCTCGGGGCTACAAAGGTTACTGCATATATCGATTGTATTGCTACAAGTATCGATAAGGGTAAATCCAAATGCATCGTGGGGAAAAATCTTGAGTTGGTGCAATGTATTGTGGGTGCGACATTAAAATCTTCTTTGATCTATGACGTTAGTGAGCCAAAAATGATGCTTCGCTCTGTTGCTCATGAATGATGAATTGTTGCGACTGAATCTTTGCGTAATTGAATGTTTTATTATTGCTATTACAGAACTCTGCAAATGCGATGTAGTGTGAATCAAAATTTTCTTCATATTTGAACTGATTTCTGGTTAAAACAGGGATTCGGAAACAATGATGTTACTAGCTAGATGTGATCAGGGAGATGGAGGTGAGGGCAAGCAGGGACAAGGTCGTCAAATGGGGTTGGGGGTTAACCATTCTATTTTGAACTAACAATAGTTAGTGGCAGGTGTTGAAATGAATGTGGGATGGTAATGACCACCTTTTAGTAAATAGATTAATACAAAAAAGAACACCAAAACTGGTGAAACATGTACACACGTACGTATGTATGTACGATTGATGAATTCTCCCTACTACTTGTACCATTTATTATTTGTAACGCAACCTATCGTTTGCTGTGCTCACGGTCCATCCCGTTAACCCTGTAGGGCACAAGGTACAGACCCAACGTGCAGAGCACCAAAGCGGAATGGGGCTCCCATCAATAACCCAGGGTCAGAATTTCGAGGAGAATCCATTCTCGCAAAGATTCCCGCCGGTAAAGTTGCGAGAATCCAGGGTAAAAAGTCACATGTACTATTCAATGTGTTTCAAAACCATGTGTGCTCCCAGCTATAAACAGTCGCAATTAAAAAAAATATGCTACGCATGAAGCTGCTTTCATGATTTTGTAAGTGGCAACAGCAAAAATGACCATTATTAATATTCATCTTGAAGTAAATTATATCAAAAATATGTCTTCAACGCTACTGTCTCTCGTAGAGATATTCTGTCTACACATTATTTGAATGGAGGAGAATCCATAGATTCTCGCAAAATCCTCTGCAGGAATCTAAATGGATTCTCGTAACCTTTGACAAAATTCTGACCCTGTTAACTACTGCTGGTCAGTTGAGGGTCCAATTTAGATTGAGCCCCGCAGGGCTATAAAGCCGCCTTCGCCACATAGTATTAAGGAGAATTGAAATTGGTCAGATAAGATAAAACACTGGGTATAAGCTTGACTGCACACAAATGTATAGGCGGTATCTTTTACCATTGTGAAGTACAGGCACAGAGGCCGTACGTGACTGTACAAACGTACGTACGCGTGTACGTGTTTGACAAACACCGCAATCAAACCAGCACTTTGAACAGTGTTTGAAAAAAATAAGTAAACAAATTGCAGCAGCAACAACAAAACAAAAATAATAATACAAAATTTAAAAAGAAGACAGAATAAGCAGTAGGATTGACCCGTTTATGTAAATTCTTGAATAAATAAATAAATACAAAATAATATAAACACTAGGGATAAATGAATTAAAAAAACCCCATAAGTCCATCATTTTTGGTAAAATCCCCACATACTTTCTTGTAATAATAACTAGTAATTTGCCCCTCTCCAAACAAAGCCTAGGGCAAAATCTCTACAGCTCGAAATCCCTACTTGAAAAAAGAAATGGCTGCATTAAATCAAAACGGAACACTAAGGACACTAATAGCGTAATCTTGGGTGATTTATTAATGGCCAGAGAAAGATCAATATTGATCTAGACGGACGAAGCATAGACTAAGGAAATAGATTCTGGTCAAACCCATTTCAGCAGTTGTACTTGATATTCGAAAAAATCACAACTCGAGCACATTGTGGACAGATTTGGTTTGGAATTAGTATTGTTGGCGGTGATTATGGCATAATTGTTTTCATTTCTGTTTTCAAGTATCATATGTCCAGCCACTGTGCACACACAACATAAAAAGTGGGATAGTTGTGGTGGCGATGGGGAAACCCCGTATAACGCGTATTGGTCACTACAGTCCATTTCAACTAATGGGAATTGTTGTGGTGGAGATGGGGAAACCCCGTATAACGCGTACAGTATTGGTCACTACAGTCCATTTCAACTACTGTACAAGTAGAAATGTTAGCGCTACATTTATTTTCTCGCTTTTTCACGGGGGGGGGGGGGGGGGGGGGGGGGGGGGGGGGATATCAACGCAGCTATTAGTTTTACCATACAAAACAGATTTTGTAGAAACCTTTCCAATCTCAAAGTCTATCTCAAGGAATACTGAACCAATACTACATGTAGCCATGTTTGTAATGATTTTAATGCATTTCTCATGGTGATTCCAAATATGGTGATGAAATTCAATAATTTGAAACTATTGTTACATTTTAAAACTGTCATCTGCAGACGACAACAGCGTGGAAAGTGCTCAAATGTTTGTGCTCTTCCACTTCCACTCATGTTTGTAGTAGTTGAATGTGTGAGATTTGCCAGGTTTCTGGAAATCCATAAATGGCGCAATTATTTCTAGCTATAACCACGCTTGCACTTTAACTCCTCCAGCGTCAACTCTCCTTCCTACCGATGTGTTTTTCTTGGCTGCGTGTCCAGTGGATCGTGTACACACATTTTGCCAATGCGGAAGAAAATTGAATTTGTGGAGTGCTTTATAAAGGCTCTAATTGTTTTTCAATGTTCACTTGACACAGTGCTTACACAGGCTAGTTAGGCAGTGAAGCATGTCGGTTTGTTTCTATCTTCACATATTTTCTAATCTCTT